>CM065119.1:4642500-4950000 GCA_033026305.1 Cirrhinus molitorella
AAAAAAAAAAAAAGATTAGCAATTTGCGCTTTGAAGTCCCAATCTGAATAAAATGATTTGCTATATGCAAAGTTCTGACCCAAGTTAAATTATTTGTGAACCCGATCCTAAGTCCCAATCTAAAACAAATGATTCGCAATATCCGATTTGAAGTCCCTATCTGAAACAAATGATTTGTTGTATGTGATCGGATTGGAGCACTTCAAAACAGTGAATCATTTTGCAACACAATGGTTCAACTTACCCTGAGTTTCAAAAAGCTCAGTTTTCCCCATCACTACATGCTTTTTAAAATCATTATAATTAATGTAAATTCAAAAATGAATGGCTCTTTTAATTTTTTCTGTTTTTTGCTATTGAATCACTTCGATCAATTCTGAATCAATCGGAGCGTGTAAATGACTACTACTGGCTTAGCTCACGGGTTTTATGACATTAACTGAAATAAGCAAAAAAGGTATGATGTTTTTTGAACTGTGTGAATTTTGCATGAAAAGATTGATGATGAAGATTGAAAATTAAACACTTATTTCATAGATAAACTGACTTTCAATAATTCAAGCACTTTTCAAGTACCTCTTCAGGAATACTGCTATTTTCAAGGGTTTTCCAGGCCTTACATTTCAAAAAGTCAACTCCAACTTCAAGCACTTTAAGCAGCTTGTACAAACTCTGCATCCACTCATTCATCCAATCATCCATCCATCAGTTTGTGTTTCCATCCATCCATCTACTAGGTATAAGCAAAACTGTCTCGATATTATAGTGGTCACATGACAATATGAAATGATAGGTCTTCTGGGCAAAAACTGTAGAATTTTAAAATGTATAAACTTCTTATTCTAACATAAAAGGTGTTTTGGGCCATTATGCTTTGGTACAGTATCTGTCAAACAAAATCCCTTCATCAAGTATGTTTTCACTGCATGTTTCAAAACGAAGCACACAATTTGTTCAGGTGATCAGCTCATGATTCGGTGTTGTCCTCACCTCAGAACTTTCAGTTCACAGTGAATGCAGTGAACTTGTTTATTGCATATGCTGTAAGTTTAGCGCGTGTTTGGCCACCAGTTTTATGCTTTATTTTCGCGGCAGATGATTACAGCAGTTCACTAGATTTGTATTGAGACGTCTGTTTTCACTGAAGCTGGAGTTTTCCATCCAAATAAAAGCTCTACTGCAGTTTCCGTCAAAATAAAAGCTTAAAAGTGCAGTATAAACTGCGGTAAACTAGCTGTTTAAATTGGTAACGTTACTGCGGACCAAATTCAAAATATCTATTTTTTTCAAGTGTAGTAATTAGTAAAGAAGGATTGTAATTTCCCTACTGTAGTGTAAAGCAAAAATAATATACCAATGAAATATTCTTTTTCATTTATTTTACAGTGCAATTGTTCTACAATATAAGGCTATTACTGTCATGGAAATAACAATAATATAAAATTGTTGCCATTATCACTATTTTACATTTGTTTGGCCTCCTTAAACATCAGTGGAAATGTAATTTAGACAGACAGTATACTACAAATAAAAAGAGGGTTGAGTCTTCTTTAAAGTTCAGGTACAAGTAATTACTTTTTTTGACTTACGTTTTCTTAGTTAAGAACATGGGTTGGAGCTTTTAATGCTAAAAGTGCATTAGATAGAATATTTAACTTTAAAATGTACAAAATTAATTTTTAAGAAATCTTAATTTGTCTTTTTTTTAAATATAAATATCACAACAATATCAGATCATGGATTTTTTCGTGAGATTTTTATATCATTACATCCCTACCTATCCATCCATCTATGAAAATCAATTCACTGTCAAGGTTGCATTAATTAAAAAAATAATATTATTAAGAAATGAAAATTGGTTTTGCCTTCATTAAGAGTGATTTAATTAAAGGAAATTAGGCAAGTCTCTCTGCTGATGGAACAATTTCTATTTCGGAAGCTCATCAACAGTAAGGGAAATTAATTAAAAACATATCTTCTGCAAATTCTGGTCAGGTCTCAACATGTCTACATCTCACTGAATTTTTTCCATTAAAAGTATGTTGCATCTGACACATCTGGATGCGGTTTCTTACCCCTTTGAGTTTGGCCCAGAGCCAAAGCCTTTAAACTGGGCAGCAGAGGGTAGAGACGAATCTTCCTCCTCTTCATCACTCGTGAGGGTGATCCCCATGCTAGGTGCCCCCACTTTCACAGCAGACTGGGACAGCGCTCTGTCATCCAGATCTAAATCATCCTGGAAGCCGGAGACTAGTGGATTTCCCCGTCCCTCTCCATCACTGAGGACAAGACAGGAATTGTTTTTCGTTTAACATGAGATCAAATTTACAAATCACTCACATTACTGTTTTTTTGTGATTTTCTTTCTTTATCTCTACAAAACAGCACAATCACAATCCCAAAAAAAATAAAAAATAAATTGTAATCCTGTCCAGTTTGTTTATGAGCTGCTGAAATTACTACACTAATAACACAGACAAGCTGATGGGATGATTTTTGCTTTTAGAAACAATAAACTGTGTTATCACAGCTTACCTATCGCTGTCCAGAATGGGAGCTGAAGCTGAAGGTTTGTTCTTTGATTTAACAGCTGTTCCACCATCTTCCAGAAAGGTCCGGTCTAGGCCCACCTCTGGCACAAAGTCATCCACGCTCTGCACCTTTCCAGAGGGCTTTGGGCCTTCAGAACCTGTAGTTTCTGATAAAGATAAAAGACCAGAGAAGAGTTTAAAATTAATGCATGCAATGAGCCAATTGCTTTTCAAGCTTCATGGTAACAGGTTTGCACGTTTTAACAAAATGCATGCTGAATGAAATCACATTAATTGGTTATGTTACACACCTGCCAAGATCAGAAATTTTTACCATATTTATACCTAAAACATATTTGACCATTATAGAATTTTCCTGTTGTTGAATGAAAAAAAAGTGAATATAAATGTAACATTATTAGGCAAATCTGTCATTATACTACAAATAAAAAAAATAAATGTGTATATATATATATATATATATATATATATATATATATATATATATTTAAAATTACATTAATAAAAAAAATGCAAAAACAATGTTACACAACTGAAAAGATCAGATATTTATACCTACAACATGAACTTTTATGGAAATACAAGTTGTTCTGTTATATAAATAACAGATGAACATTTACTAATATATATACACATACATCAAAATATAATAAACAAAAATAATCAATTATGTATATATTAAGAGTTCAGATGCAAAACCAGCTAAAAGCCATCTCGGTCAAAAATTAGATAATGAGATTAATTCTAAATAATACTACAAACTCACACAAAACTTAAATATCCAGTTTTGGTCTTTAAATTTTACTAAAACACATTAAATGCAGTGTGGAAATTAATATATGATTATGTGACCCTGGACCACAAAACCAGTCATAAGGGTTTCAGATTTATGAATAAATAAGCTTTCTATTGATGAATGGTTTGTTAGGTTAGGAAAATATTTGACCGAGATACAACTATTTGAAAATCTGGAATCTGAGAGTGCAAAAAAATCTAAATACTGAGAAAATCTCCTTTAAAGCTGTCCAAATAAATATTACTGTCCAAATGCATATTACTAATCAGAAATTAAGTTAATATAGTTACCATAGGAAATTTACAAAATATCTTCATGCAACATGATCTTTACTTCCTTATGACATCCTAATTATTTTAGGCATAAAAGAAAAATCTATATTTTTGACCCATACAATGTATTTTTTCCTACTGCTACGAATATATATATATGTGCCATTTAAGACTAGTTTTGTGATCCAGGGTCACATGTATCTATATTTCATCTGCTTAAATCCAGAAACTGATTAAACCTGGACGATCTGTGATACTGTAACGCCAGTTTAAACATTTATCCAATTCAATTCAGCATTTCCTGGAACAAAAGGGAACTTTTGTGAAACCAAACAAAGAACAAAATTAAGAAAGCAAAATATCGGCATATGATTTTTTAAATACAAAACCTAATACAGCATGATGACAGCCATTTGACACTTTCTGTGTATGTGTTTTGACAGGAAGTACATTAGCGTCCTTCTGCTCGGCACCATCCCCCAGGATCTGCAATGCAGCAGCAGATGCACTGGTGCAGAGCTGCGCGTGAGTTTGTCAGTCCAGCGGTCTCCATAATGACTGTGCAGCGTCGGCTTCAGTGTTGCCTGATAATGTCTTATTGGTATTCAGTGTACAAGGCAATGAATGAAGTCCCTCTTTACTACAGGTCATATAGTCACATTAGCAAACCCACACAGACACTTAGATCTGAAAACACTGTGTAACTTAAACGTTTTAAAGGCCTACAGCAGAGTAGCCTCACTTTGAAGCACTTATTGCATGTAATGGTGCATGCATGTCCTCCTTGGAAGTACGGGTCATTTTGGTTGGTCATTTTGCTCCATTTTGTTGTTAAAAATGGTCTGAAACAAGTCACAACTGAACCGCTGCACATCTCCATTTAAACAAATCGAATCATTGACTCACTAAAACGCATGTTGATTCATAAACAAAACACTGTTTATGAATCAACATGCGTTTTAGTGAGTCAATGATTCGATTTCCCATTTATAAAGACAGTCACTAGGTTTATTCCTGAATGAATCAGCCTTTCGAACGAATAGTAATTATAACAGCGACTTGCTGCCACCTACTGGCAGATTTAGTTTCATTTTTAAAGTATCTTTTTAGTTATTTAAATCATTTAATATTTCTGTATTCAAAATGTTATATTTAAAACATTAATCTCAACAGGAATTTATGAATTTGATTGCACCCATGCCACCTCTGAGCCTCATTAAACATGAAAATACACCACTTTTGTGTTTAACTATGCCACCTCTGTAGTACAAATACATTGTTAATACTGTTAATACACTTAAAAAATTCATTTGATTGGTAACTTATTCTTATTCTACTTGTTCTTATTCTGTTGTTTTAATTAGAAATTTTAAAAAGCCTAAAAATATATAATTTTAAAAAAAAATTGACATAAAAGATGACATACTTTTAATAAAGTTGCCAAAAATGCCATTACAAAGGTAAATCACTTTAAGGAGTCAAATATCACCTCGTAATGGGAAGGCATATTTTTTATTAGATTTCTGATTATTGATTAGAAGGTGCTCCTGAAATTTTGACTGTGCTCCTAAAAAGAAAAGTAAGCGTAGAGCCCTGCATGACTTCATGAATTTAAGATTTTCTGCTCCAATTTAAGACCTTAATTTGTGGAAGGGTGAATTAAGAGCAGTTTAAGACCCACAGAAACCTGCAGAAACCTATAATAATATATCAATGATATTATATTACAATAACACTGCACTGACCTGGTTTGACTGGTGATGTCTCTGCAACGGACGATCCGAACAGGCGTGACATGAAGCCTCGTTTCTGGGCAGGAGGAGGTGCGGCTTGGGCAGGTGTGGATACAGGTGCCGCCGCGGATGAAGGCTCCAGGGTTTGTGCTGCTGTCTGGGGTACATGGGCAGCTGTGATCTGGGCAGGAGGGTGTGGTATAGATGGTGGTGGTGGAGGGGCGGGTTGGGTCTGGAGTGGGACAGGGGCCTGAGGGGTACTGGGGCTGGAGTTACTAGGAGAGGCTGCACCAGGGAGCACCACAGGGGATTGGGAGCCCGAGGATGGGCTCTGGCCATTAGAGGGCGCAGGAGAGCCATAAACTTTGCGTGTCTCCATCATCTCAAGAAATCTGGAAAAACAGCAGTGAAATTTGGAAAATGTTGGTTGGATGGCATTCCTGTCTTAGTGGGCAACTCTTGGTGAGAATAAATAAAATCAACTTGATTTAATGCTGAAGTCTCAGTGACATTTGCTTCACTAAACTCAGAGCCTGTGTGACATTTTATGAGGCTCTACAGCAAGGGTTTATTATAAATTATATTTGGATTAATTAATCTAATTAAGTGCAAATTACATTTGGCTGTGAAAATACCCCCAAAAGATTATTCAAATCTATTTTTGTGTTAAATGAATAGTGTTAAAAGTACAAGTAGACACACTGTAAAAAAAAGCATTTGTTGAGTCAACTTAGTTCAGTCAACTTGAAAAAAGTTTAGTCAACTTGAAATTTTACGTTTTACTAAGTGACAACTGAGTTGATTCAACTTAAAATTTTAAGGCAGCCGAGTAACAAACATAACTGTTAAGTTTAACAATTTTTTTAGTTTAGTCAACTCGAATATTTAAGTTGTCACTTAATACAACTTAACATTTCTACTTGAATAAACTTATTTGAGCTGACTGAACTTAACATTTTAAGGCAGCAGGTAAACAAATTATTTTAAGTTGACTCAACAAATTGTGTTTTTGATTTTGTTACAGTGTAGTAGCTTTAGAAATAAATATTTAATTTGATTCAACATAAAATTTATTACACATAAATGTCTAGGCTACAATGGCCTAACAAACTGTGGAACATAAAAGATGATAATTTTAAAAACGTTTCTTTTTTCATTCAGGTTCGAGTAAAAGATGACATAATTTACTTTTTTTTTTTTATTCATGTATTCGATTTGTTCAAACAGCTGAATCATTCAGGAATTCAGTATAAACGGTTACCGAATCGTTAAACTAAACACCGCTGTGGCGCTCGAAGAAGCAATTGAGCTGTGGCTGGCTTAAAGGTAATATTTTTGTTGGCAAAACTGAGCAAAAACAGACAATAATGTGTTTAAAATATAACACAATATTAACTTATTTGCTGAACCGTTATATAAAATAAAAACTTGTCATATTTGGGACAAACAGCACTAGTGTCATATTGCTCTTGAAATACAAGATGATGCACAGGTTTGGGGGCGGGGCCAGTGCGTTAACTGTGTTAAAATATTTTAATCACGTTATTTTTCATTACTAATTAATTAAGTCAACACATTAAACTGACAGCCCTATTATAAATATATATTTATTTTTTTATATTTCATTTGAGGTTTATTTGATAGGGAAAACGCACATCAAAAGATACATAAATGTACAATGTGCAAAAATTAGCCAGAAGGCTGTCTTGCATCTGCAGTCCCTGGACTAATGTTAAAATTGTTACCCTAAAAATATAAAAGAAATAATCAAAAACACTAAATAAAGAAATATAACGTAATTAATAATATTAATAAATACCATAAATAACACATATTTTTTAATTAATATCATTTGTAGCATTAAAAATTATGACAAAATAATCATTATTTTTTTTTAGTGTTGTTTTATTAATAATATTTTTTATTATAGATTATTATTATTATTATTATTAAGAATAATTAAAATATTACTAATATAATTATATTTTAATATAGAATGTTATTACTACTATTGTTCTATTATTGAAAATGATACTTACTATTAATAGCAGTAACAACAACATAATGTGTGTGTGTACTGTGTATATTTATTATGTGTGTTTAGACACACACACACACACACACACACACACACACACACAGAGTATATATTTAAAAAATATTTACATGTGTTAATATGTATATATTTATATTTATGTAACTTATATATAAATATATTTTATAAATAAATATCACATTTTTCTTAAATATATACACATGCATGTGTGTGTATTTATATATACACACACACACACACACACACACACACAATACATATACACAGTACACACATATTATGTACATAAAAACTATAATTTTGGATGTGATTAATTGCAATTAATTGTTGCCCAGCACTAAATATTACTACTATTTTAAATGCTCTATAAAAAAATAACACTACAAATTACAATATTATTATTTATACATTAAATTAATCACCTTCAAACATTCAATCCCTGCAGTTTTTAACATTTCCAGACTTTTCATTTCGCAACACATTATATATGTATTTATTTAAATAGCAGCATTTGATTTGAGTTGTATAATAAGCCATTATTTACCATTTACAAATTTTGAATGCACTCACGAACCCCAAGCAGTTTGAGAAACCCTGCTCCACAGCATCTGAAATGTATTGAGTGTATTTTGTATGTATGTGCATAAGCTTCACACTCACATGTCATAGTTCTGGTCTTCGGTCTCCTGCTGAACACTGAGCTCTTCTAGCACAGCATCGATGTCAAGCTGATTTGTCTCCAGTTGCCGTAACAGAGTCTCCCTCTGCAAACACAAACACACCACATCAAACATTCTGTAAACTCACAGGACATCAACACTGACCTCTTTGCTTTATTATTTCTAAATTGGACTGGAAATCAATAAGTAGAGAAATATTGAAAACGTCAAACCTGAAGCTCAACTTTTTCTGAAATACCTAGACGAACCAATAACCCTTTTAAACCAGACAGAATTGATACTCGAGGTTAGAAGTTTATTCAAAGTCATGGAAGTTAGAAGTGGCCTTTAAACTTTGACTGAAAAAGATAGCAAGGAGAGGAAAACAGATCTCGACACTGCACTTAAAGTTTCATGAGTCTGACATCCTGTGCTCGACGGACTGATTCTGAGCAGCGGGATTTGCATCACGTTTACAGCAGCAAGTCTGAACAACTTACTGACAACACCATTCACAAATAATAAAGACTGGCATACAACAGGAGAAGGTCGAAACATCAGTGTCCAACAGACAAAAGAATCACAAATGCATTTGTTAAATAACCAAAACGGTGTCAAAACGGTGCATCTGTATTTATGATCTTGTATGGTTGGTTAATTGAACTAGATTAGAGAAGTTAAGTTATCTAACAGGACCAATAAAATGCATCCTCTAACCTACTGACTGTGGAGTAACCTTAGGAAGAGCCTGAGATGCTGACACATAAGACACAGCAGTCGCCATTGATCCCTGGGCTAATTTCAACCTACCTTATTAATTAATGCCATTCAGCCAATCTCAAGAGACACATAAAAGTTTTTATATTTTAATATACTTTAAAATATCATTTATTTCTGTTTCATCAGCCATTACGTCAGTCTTCAGTGTCATATGATCCTTCAGAAATCATTCTAATATACTGATTTTTTACTTTTATTATTAATTTGTTTTTTTTTTGGAACCTGTGATACTTTTTTCAGGATTCTTTGATTAATAGCATTTATTCAGAATAGAAATCATTTCTAACAATATAAGTCTTTCCTATCACTTTTTATCAATTTAACACATCCTTTCTGAATAAAAGTATTAACTTCTTTTGAAGAGAGAAAGAAAGAAAAAATGTACTGACCCCAAACTCAGAACGAAACAAAAAGTTTTCTAATTCAAATAAATGCTGTTCTTTTTAATGTTTTATTTATCAAAGAATACTGAAAAAAGTACCACAGGTTCCAAAAAAAATAATAAATAAATAATAAATCAAACAATAAAGCAGCATATTAGAATGACTTCTGAAGGATCATGTGACACTGAATACTGAAGTAATGATGCTGAAAATTCAGCTTTGCATCAGAGGAGTAGTAGTAGTATCTTTTATTTAATGCCATGTCAGCTACAATGGCTATTTTCACAGCAAAAACAGTTCAATAAAATACAAATAAGGTACACACAATAAAAACATTTAAACAAATAACCATCATTAAAATAGACTCTTGACCTTAATATGTGATAAAAATTCTAAAACTTTCTCTGGTTCAACTTTAATAAATAATTCTTTAAAAGAGCTCACTTTTGCATCAGAGGAATAAATTATAATTTAAAATATATTCAAATAGAAAACCAGTATTTTAAATTGTATTAACATTTCACAATATTACAGTTTTTTTCTGTATTTTTAATCAAATAAATGCAGCCTTGATGAGCAGAAAAGTCTCCTTTAAAGAGCATTAAAAACTTACTGATCTCAAACATTTGAGTGGCAGTGTATAAATAGTTTAAAGATATCTGAAGATTCCACTTGAAATGACACATTAACCTGAGAGCAAACATTCATCTCTGACTTTGAGAGTTTCATCTGACCTGCAGCTGCAGGAAAGGGATGTTGAAGAAGCGATGGAGGTATTTGAGACCAAAGCCATTTTTCATGGAGGACTCAGCATAGTGGATGTAGGAGGAGCCTGGAGGTCTAAAATGAAAGGATTACGGGATTAGGGAAAAGTTGGCTGATACGTGACAGACATACATTATTCATTAGAGCTTTGCATGGTATATTTGGAGTCATTTGTAACTTTAAAATATATATATATAAAAAAAACTGTTGTCAGTAAAAGTTTTTATGCAGGTTATTCATAAAAGATAGACCTTCACAGTATTTTTTGAAACGCTTGTTGTTTCTATTGCGATTGTTTCACATGGGCAAAAATACTTGTCATCCAAAATGTTCATGTCTTTCTTTCTTCAGTCATAAAGAAATCGTTTTTTGAGGAAAACATTTCAGGATTTCTCTCCATATAGTCGAAGTTTGAACTTCCAAAAAGCAGTTTAAATGCAGCTTCAAAGAGCTCTAAACAATCCCAGAGAAGGAAAATGGGTCTTGTCTATCTAAATGATCGGTTATTTTAAAGAAAAAAAATTACTTTTTAACCTCAACACTTGCTTGTCTAGCTCTGCGCGAAATTCTGTTCACTCTGGTTCAAGACAGTTAGGGTTTGTCAAAAAACTCCCCATCTCATTTTCTTCTCCAAATCCAAAATCATCATACATCGCTGTTTTACCTTTTTTGTAAAGGGCGTTTGATCTTCTTTCCACATTCACTTTGTAAACACTGGGTCGGTACTTCTGCAGTGATGTAGGACAATTTTGAAGTTGGAGGAGAAAATGAGATGGAAGTTTTTTGACATACCCTAACTGTCTTGAACCCGAATACACAGAGTACACACAGAGCTAGACAAGATGAGCATTTGAGGTTAAAAAGTTTTTTTGTTTTTTTTTAAGAAAATAACCAATCGTTTCACTAGATACTTCTTCCTTGGCTGGGATCGTTCAGAGCCTTTTGAAGCTGCATTAAATCTGCATTTTGGAAGTTCATACACCATAGATTTCCACTGTTTGTAGAGAAACCCTGAAATGTTTTCCCTCAAAAAACAATAAGCATCTTGGACGACAAGGGGGTGAGTAAAAAATCCGTAAATTTTTGCATCACGTGTGCCTAGATGTCATCGAATTTCAGAGTTGTGCGACTGTTCTCTTATAAAACAGCAAAAATAGTTTGATCCAAAAGTACTGTTTAATGTAAAATATCATTGAAAATTAGCTGATAGGTGGTCGATTCATTAAGCTGTTTCCTCTAAAAAGCGGTTTATTCAGCGTAGTGAATAAATTGACATCTATTTCAAAGAAAACAGCCACTAATCTCATGTCCCAAAACAGAAGCGTTAGCTTTGGCCATTATGTATTTTTTTGGCTTACAGTTGCAGGCTTGTCTCCTATTGGCTTTGTCTTGAAGACTGGTTCAGGTGTGTTTGATCAGGAATGGAGCTAAACTGTGTAGGACAATGGCCATCCAGGACCAAAGCTGCCCATTTCTGAGGTAAAGGTAAAGTGTGCCGTTTTAATTTGTTAAAAGGCTTTCCAATTTGTAGACTGGCTTACTGAAAAACGTGAATCGTTTTTTTAGCAATCTGTAAAATTCTGGTTTAACCTAAAGAAACTGTAACATAAATACATTACTATTGTACAGTAAAATGCACTTTTTAGTAATAACATTAATAACTTTATCATATCACTTTTTCTTTCATGTTTTAATTTTAACAGTAAAACTTGCGGGGCACTTTCTTTGCCAAAAAAAAAAAAGGAACTGTTTAATTTGAATCTGATTATATATAAAAATATTAATTTAACTATTACTGTTTCATGCCTTTATTTGATTACAGCTGATTTTTTATGATAATTTTATACAGACAACACAGAAGTCACGGTGGTAAAAATCCTAATCAAACAGTTTCATGATTTTAATTTATTTGACATGATTTCTGAGTTTTACAAATTTATGAAACCAATAAAACAGAAAAAAAATCCAGAAAAATGGAAAACACAGAATTAAAAAAAAAAAAAAAAGAAAGAAAAAAATGGATTCCACAGTGCCTTAAGAATTCAACGTTTGTTAAACTTTTAATAAAATGTTGTTAAATTGCATACGTTTTATGATTTTGATTATTCAGACATGCTTTTTGATTACTAGTATTTAATTTAACAATTAAAACTGAATCTAGAAAAATGGAAAAAGAGATTAGGAAAAAATAAAACAGTATTTGGGAAAATAAAAAAAAGGCCCTACTTCAAGCATGGAGTTGGCCTTAGAAGGGTGAGCAAGCCCCTTGTTTTGAGGGTTAATATTCAACTGCCCACCTGTTGAGACTGTTGATGAAGTCTCTGATGTCGTCCGGTAAGATGACCCTGTGCTCACCCATGTCCCGCTGGTTACCCAGGACACACACTGGGATGTGTGTTGGCACTTTTGGCAACTCCCTAAGGATGTAGTTGAACGTCCTGCGGCAAAAAGTCTCTGATTTATATGAAATATATTTTGACACATATCTGAAAGATAAAATATTAGTGCTGTCAAACGATTAATCATGATTAATCACATCCAAAATAAAAGTTTATGTTTACATAATATATATTTGTGCACTGTGTATATTTATTATGAATACATGGATACAAACACATGCATGTATATATTAAGGAAAAATATTTTAGATTTATATATAAAATATATATATTTATTTATAATCTAAATTGTATACAAGTATAAATATATATACATATAAATATTTTGTTTTAATATCTACATGTATGTGTGTGTATTTATATGTACATAATAAATATACAAAGTAAACACACATATAGTATGTAAACAAACTTTTATTTTGGATGCGATTATTATATATATATATATATATATATATATATATATATATATATATTATGCTTCATATCTGAAAATATGAGTTTTAACATTTAGAGCAGTTTGGTATATTATTTTAAGTGATTCATCAAATAATTTTATTTGCATTATTGGCCAGCTCTCCTAGACTTCATACCACCCACATATATGTTGGCAAGGCACATAGTGGAAATGTCAGTATCTCATTAGCAAGCAGCGTCAAAAAGTAAAGCAGTAAATATGTCTTCTTGTGTATTCGTCTATAGGTGCCTGACAGCAGCATAAAAAACAAGCTAAAAAATAATCAAGGTAATTCTACCTTTACGTGGAAAATGATTCTGACCAAAAATCAAGATTGCATAGACCAAAATTCATTTAGACCACATTCATTTAGTCAGCTGAGCCCCATTTTTCATACATGGATCATAGAAGTAGCTGAATTTTTTGACTTCCATAGTATCAAAGTCAATGGCTAACGTCAACTGCTTGGTTACTAACATTTTTCAAAATATCTTCTTTTGTGTTCAACAGAAGAAAGAAACTCATACAAGTGCATTACTGGCAACAGAATTTTCATTTTTGGGTGAACTATCACTTTAAGACTAGGAATCATCACAACTAGATGTTTTATATGTTAGATTAATATTGTTAGGCAATGTACAAAGAATGGGGCACTGATTAAACACTAAAAATGTACTCCCAGGTTCTCAGAAGCACAAAAGCAGTTAAAAGCAAAAACTCAGCCCTATAAATACAGCAGAGCCCAGGTTTGCAAACAAGGGACACCTGTGATGGTGTGCTTGGGTCAAAAAATAAAGACCCACTGGCAGAATGCAAGGCAGATCCAATGAGCAGAGAGATAAACAGAGTCAGAACCTTTAAGAAACACTGGGCTGCAGGTATTGGTTTCATTGCTTTCTTTGTTCCTTGACTCTACTGAGAAAGAGACGCTCAATGACCCGCTGCAACCCAACGCCCAGTTCTGGCACCTGATCCTGACCACGGATAGCTGTCAGATCAAAAAAAGGGACGGAAAGGTGGGAATGGAGTGATGGAGAGACTGGAGAAGGAGCTGGGGAATGAATGAGGGGTTTGGAGAGAGAGAATGTGGGGAAAATCAGAAGGAAAGGCAGATTTCATACCACTGTTTGGTGATGTCGAACATCATGATCACACCGTTACAGTTCTTATAAACATCCAGGAACTCTGCATCGAGAGCCATCTCAGTTTCCGACTGCACAGAGAGCAAAACAATACCAAGATGAATGAACCTTCACATTAGCTTTTGTATTATTTCATAATACATTTTTAATTCAGACAAAAATAAATTAAGTCAGGGTTCCCACTCTAAGCCAAATGTCAAATTCCCTGACTTTTTCCCTGACCCTCACTGACTAAAAAGCTGAATTTCCATGACCTATAATGAACGGATCCACCCATTTGCAAGCTTTATTTACTTGTTTACAGATGTTTATAGCACAAAACTATGGAAGCCCGTTTCTGCCACTAAATAAGAAAAGATAAAGAACTTGCAATTCTGACTTTTTTTTTTCTGGCAATCGTAAGTTTGTATATTACAATTCTGACTTTTTTTCTCAGAATTGTCAGATAAACACTTCTGAGGAGGAAAAAATTCTGATATGTTCACAGAATTGCAGGTTTATATCACACAATTCTGACTTAACTCTCAATTGTGAGTTTACTTCATGCAATTCTGACTTTAGAACTCACAATTGTGACTTTTATCTGACAATTATGATTTTATTTCTCAGAATTGCGAGTTCATATCTCACAATTCTGGGGAAAAAAAAGTCAGAATTGCGAGTTTGTATCATGCAATTGTGAGAAAAAAGTAACAATAACCTTTTATTTTTTATTTAGTGGCGGAAACTGGCTTTTTCTGTACCATTTCTACAGAAATGAATTTATGGTTAAACACCCTGAAGGATTTGTTGTTTGTAATCAAGTTCATCATTCAATTTTTTTTTATTTCTTCACATTTAGTTTTTGCTTTTCTATCATCTACTTTTCACACCCAGTCCTTGAAGTGGTCATTTTGTAGCCAAAGCTCTTGAAATGTACATTTTCCTGGCATATTTGTTATCAGGTACAGCCTGATGACTGCATTTGACTTAAGAGATTGCCAGCTGATGAGCGGGAAAGAATAAAATGGAGCTGAAAAATAGCCTAACCATAAAAATAGGCAAAACGTGTGAAACAATGCAATTTAAAAAAAAAAAAAAACGGTATAGAAAAATTACATTTTGATAAACAGAAACTAAAATTTAAAGCAACAAACAAAAATCCCTGATATTCCATGACTTAGACCAAAAAATATTAAATAGACTTTTTAAAATTCCATGATATTCCAGAAATGCCACGACCCGTGGGAACCCTGTGAAGTAATAAACACATGGCAACTGTCAAGTAGAATTACACTACAGTTAAAAAGTTTGTAGTCAGTAAGTTTTTATAAAGAAATAATTAAAATGACACAACACTGATGATAATAAATGTTTCTTGAGCACCAAATCAGCATATTAGAATGATTTCTGAAGGATTACATGACACTGAAGACTGGAGTAATGATGCTGAAAAGTCAGCTTTGCATCACAGGAATAAATCATATTTCAAAAATTTATTACAATAGATGTTTTAAACTGTAATAATATGTAACAGTTTTTACTACAATTTTGATCAAATATATGCAGCCTTGTTCTGCATTTTGAAAAACATTTACAAGATCTTACCAATCCCAAACTTTTTAGCAGTAGTGTACCTTAAATTACTCCTTGTTTAACAAATACCTCCTGAGGTTCGTTTTCCAATTTCAGATTCTCTCCACGTCTTTTCCCTTTCCCTGCAGTAGTTGGAAAAACACGGATATTACAATTAGCGTGGCAGCACTTCAGTAACTGTGAGTCTGAGATACGAGAAGAGTAATATTTGCTGTCTTCTTATATAAGCTGCCCTGCATCTTTATACATTTTTACAAGACTATTTATACTTTTACAAGTATAAACAGTCAATCGCAGCAATACAAAAGTAAAGTATTATTCAGAAATACAATGGGACATCATTTACATTTACGCATTTGGCAGATGTTTTTATCCAAAATAAATAATAAATGCATTTAAATGTACACATTTTATCAAACCCATGACCTATTGTTAACATATTACTTGAATATAGCTAATATATTTTATTTTAGGAAGAACAATCTAAGGTATACATAACATTCAATAAACAGAATGAAGCTTAACACGTAACTTTTGAAATACTTTTTGCAGAAACGCATCTTCCCTCGTTTCCAAAAACCACATTATTCAGTATCTCATTAACCCACATTAGGATATCTTATTTCAATATTTACATGTGTATAATCTTAAAAAGGCAAAAGCAGATAGAAAGTAATTACAGTAAACCTGAATCAACAGCAGCAGCTCCTAGTGCAAATATTTTCATGGTAACCACAGTTTACTTCTATAGTTACTACAGATATTGTTACTACTATAAAACCATCAAAAACTCATATGGGAACTCCTTCAGCGTAATATGTCCTATCTTTCTCATATTTTTATTTTTTAATGATAGTGGTGGCTAAAGAAACTTTTAACAATACCTATATACAGTATTTTAATGAGCACTATGGCTACCATGGCAAATTTTTGAAGGTAATACCTAATAATTCCCAAATAGTATAAATAGAAAACAGTATGTTTGTAAGTAGTACTGCTGTTCAATAACAAGCTGAAAAATTAATTGAATTCCCAAATTCATACATTATTTATGAAAGGGAGCTGTTTGAAATAAAAGCTTTTTTATTGTAGAAGATCATTATGGCAACAATTTTAAAAATTAATAAAAAATATGATCTATTATAAATGAAAAATATCACATGTCCCCCTGTTAAAATAAATATACTGTAGAAAAGATGTGATCATCTGATTTTAATGTAAGTCCACACTCAGGTCTAAAAATAGCACAGGCTACTGAACATAATGTCTATTCTGAGCACAGTTTTATAGTAAAAGAAGAGAGGTGAAGATCACAGCACACGCACACTGTTTAATGTTTGACTACTAGATTACTAGTTCTCACCTACACCTTCTGGAACAGGAAGCTTTTGCCCTTTGAGTATTTGCAGACCACAAAAAAGAAGTAAAATAACACTGCATTGTTACCTTTAGATATAGCTGAATACATAGTTAATTACCATTTCAATAGTTTGTACTTTTCAGAAAAACACAATTCATTCTTTTTTCTGCATATAAAATGTTTGTTTTAGATCACATATTAAATAGCTGCACTGGCTAACTTGTACTAACTAGTAGTAGTATGTGTGTCATTAGTCCTAGAGTGCTTTCTAAAGACTCACCTTTATCCACCACATCCCAGACTTCAACTTTCACTACATCATCTGTTGCTGTGGGGCAAACACAAATGTTAGAAAAAAAACAGTGAGAAATATTGCCAACAGCTTCTGATAATTCACAAAAGATAACCCAGTATTTCTCTTTTCTGATAGGGTAGTCTATTTATATAAGTGATTTTAGATCACTGGCAAGATGTTTGAAAATAAACCACTTCCCTTGACAAAAAACACCTAACCAACGGTGACCCAAAAATAAGCTGCAGACAGCATGGTAATGTATTAGACAGAAATCCAATGCCATATTACTTCATGTGTTTGGCTAGTAAATCACATAGTTATTGTGCATGCTTTTACAAAATTATATTTGAGCATACTTTGATTTTAAGGACATTTTTATTTACTTTTGCAACAATTTTGGTTCTGTGTTGGGTATTTATTTATTTATTTTTTTTACCTAAAACGAAAATACATTTTATTTAAAATTCAATCAAATCTTTATTTAATAATATAATTTTACAAACATTTAAAATTGCACATAGGGAAGATTTTTTTAGGTAAACTATTAAATAACAGAAATATGTTTCTACTCCAACTTGTAGATGAAATATAAACATTTAAATTGTGGCTGTTAAAACTTGTTTTCATGCCAGATTTATTCATTAAATAATGAAGACAACAGTTTAAGTAAAAATGTTACATTTAATATAGTACATATATTTATGACCCTGGACCACAAAACCATTCATAAGTAGCACATGTATATTTGTAGCTATAGCCAAAAATACATTGTATAGGTCAGAATAATCTATTTTTCTTGTATGCCAAAAATCATTAGCATATCAAGTAAATATATTTTGTTAATTTCTTACTGTAAATATATCAAAACTTATTTTTTGATTAATAATGTTCATTAATTATTAATTATTATACTAAGAGCTTAATTTGGACAACTTTTTAAATTTTCTCAATATTTTTTTTTTATTTTACCTTTATTTTGCCAAATATTGTCCTATCCCAGCAAACCATACATCAATGGAAAGCTTATTTATTCATACCCTTATGACTGGTTTTGTAGTCCAGAGTCACATTTAGCAAAATCCTCCCCCTCTGTAGTTATTTTTTGAGCTATAATTAGTAGTACAGAGGAAGAGAAGATTGCTTGACCTGTTGTGTCAAAACAACATTTATTGTTTGTATTTTGTGATAAAATTGTGAGAAATTGAAATCTGAGGCTTTGTTTCATATTAAAAACAACAAGGCACAAAGCTTATTGTGATTATTGAATGGCAGGTGAGCTACAATAATGTTTAGTGAAGTTCATGCATCAACAGAAAACAGCATTGACTAAAATATTGATCTTGAGATTTAGGAACCTATATTAGAATTTATTAAATTCTTGTTAATCCAGCACTAGCATCCACACAGCTCAAATGTTTACTTGTTGTAGTTTATAGAGGTTGTGTGTATGAAATAGTCGCTAACAAAGTCCAGATGTACCATCTGAGTTAGACATTACTGTCTTTGAGCCAGTGATTTCAGCCCTCCAAAACTATTTCGGCCCTCGAAATTTCAATGCATCACTAACCTAAACCATAAACGATGAAGTTACACAGTGCACTGAGACTCACTTTTGTAGTTCCAGTGAATACTGGTGACTTGGATCTCCTGCGTAGGGATGTACTCTTCCAGAAACTTTTTGCCCTGAAGCCGGTGCCAAAGTGCACTTTTACCTGTGTTCCTGTCTCCACGGATGACTATTTTCACTGAGAGAAACAAGCAGAAATGAGAACATTAGTATGTTCTAACGAAGGAACCCCAAATTAAACAGTCCCAAATTGCAATGAATAAACAAAACGAACTGACTGAAAATGGAAAGATCTAAACCATGACAAAAAGTCTCACACCAGATTTGTACTGTATTTGTATTAAAAACAGCACTGTGCCAACTTTATATAAACAGCAAAACGCACTTTTCACAGATGAAACGCTGGGTATCTTGGGATATCTGCGTGTCTATAAAAAGACACCTCTACCATGGAGAAGCAACTGGAAAAATAGGCCAGTAGGTGGGTGATCATGTATCATTCATACATTTTTTATTAACACAGAGCCGCGGAAACAGCACGACGAGTATTCAAAGCCAGATCAATGAAGAAACACAGACTGGCTCGCTGATGCAGCATCGCATGTCAAAACACAACTTCAACACAACTCCATCACACTGACTGGAGGCAAAGCAAGAAGGATTCGGTTACTGTACGTCTTGTTGTGCGTTTAAGACACAAAGTGGGCTCTTGGTCTTATAACATTTGTTATGACGTCTCAAATTTCCAAAGGATGAATCTTTAACTTTGTTTCATAACTGTTTTATGAGGGAAAAATAAACAGGTTGTTGAACTGACAATATATTTATGATTTAAACAGTTTCATGTCAAATTCACATGATTGTAATACAAAATAAATAAATAAGCAAATAAATCAAGCAAACAAAATATATATATATATATATATATATATATATATATATATATATATATATATATAGAAATACTAAAACGCATTGCATGACATTTTACTTTTGATTCTCAATTGTATCAATATTTTAAATATTGTAAATAAAAATTGTATTATTAAAATAAATAAATATATAATAAACTGCATAAATTGAATGCAGCATGCAAACTATTAATCTATGGATATTATTTTTTTAAATTATGTACTTTGATTATGTATAATATAACCCATTAGATGTTAATGACTTTTTAACTTTGTTGTTCATAACTGTGATGGTAAAAACAAAACAAAAAAAAAACAGAAAATGAAGTTATTTTTTCAAGTTTTTGCACAGACATTATTTTCATGGCAATTAAACAGTTTAACTTCAAATTCACATTACTCTAATGTAATAAAAAAAAAGACTAAAATGCACATTTTACCTTTAATTCTGAACACAGTGATTGTCAATCAGTTTAGTAATTTAGCTTTTTTTTTATCTGCATAAATTGAAAGCAGTACAAAAAATACTAGTTAATGACTACTACACATACTTTTTAAGTTAAATATTTTGTATTGCATACAAAATTATATTTTTTTCTGGTATATGGTATAATGCATTAGATAAGTTATGAAATTATCACAATGAAAAATAATTATTATTAGTTCTAAAAAAGCTTCTTTAAGTAACATTCTTCTAAAATAACATTTTTTATATAACATATGTAAATGTATTTAATTCACACTTTTATATTTCATAGTTTTTAATTTATTGATTTAAATTACATTTTTTATGGATTTGTGGATGAAACATGACCAAATTCTTAATTTCAGTCCCTAATATAATAATAAGCAGATCAAATGAAACAAAGTGTTTCACAAATTTCAATTTAAAACAGCAAAACAAATACAGCCGAGTTCTATTCAACAGTATATTACTTTAAACAAACCATGAAGAAAAGCTCACTTCACGAGCCCAAAAGAAAGCAATGGATTTCTTCAACACAATCGAAAACTATTTGTGAAAGGCTCTACTCAAAGAAAATTAGATTAAACATGAAGCTCTTACTGTTATATTGTACGCCCTTGGCGAAACGCCTCTGTAAACTCTGGTTCATGGATTGCAGGCCTGCAGGAATATTTCTATCCCTGAGCTGCACGGCTTCAGAGCCCACCAGCTTCTTCAGAGCGGTAAACATCTTGATGAAAGCCTCTTCAACCGTCCAGCAATACTAAATACTAATATGCTCACTGCAGTGTCAAAGATCAAAGACTTCAGACTTTCTTAACCCAACATACTGATGACAGACGTGACGTGGTCTAAAGGTCAAAAGTGGAGTCCGTCTTCAATATATATTGATGCGGTTAGCAGATGGTGACCTTCTATTTCAACAGTTTACAATCCTAAAATGTGCCATTTTAGCTACTGTAACTGCTGCGATGATATCTGTTCATCCCGGTCTACTGGCATCACCTTTTGAGAAAAACAACAAGGGCACATCAGACACATGCATCAGTCCTTATTTATACAAAATGAAATTAATTCTGCCATTATTTACACACTCTCATGTCATTTTCAGTTTCTTTCTTTCATTGAGAACAAAAGGAGATGTTTACTAGTATGTTCACATATTATTACAAAAATTACCTTAGATTTATGTGCACTATATCCTTGCAAAGCAATACAATTTGTGTTAGGAATGAACCAAAATGTAAGTTTAAAATGTTACTTGCAAACAAAAGAGCAGTGTAAACATATAAAATATCTCTGTTTGAGCTACATAACAGAAAGAAAAGGAAATTATAGAGCGAATTAGAGATGCTAAATGATTAGTCGTAATTAATCGATTCAAAATAAAAGTTTGCATACTACGTGTGTGTACTGTGTATATTTATTACGCACATTTTATTTTGATTTTATTTTAAACTTTTATTTTGATTAATCGAACCTGACTAACCAACTTTCAGAATTAGAAACCGCATTCACCATCAGAAACTACACTATATAATAATATTTTAGGTGTCTGATAACTGAATAAAATTTAATTAATTTTAACTTTTTAAATTGTTTTTAATAACTAAATGATCACAGACAGACATACATACATAAATATATATATATGTAAAACCTTCATTTTTAGCACATTACATGAGCATAAGATAAGTATAAAAAATGCATTTGTGCATTGCATGAGTAGAAAATAAGAATAAAATACATTGGCATAATTATAATTATTATTGTTATTATTTATTACGCATTAAGTCGAAAAGGTAGGCTATATAGGTAAAAATATTGGTCAAAATTATTACTGGTCTAAATCTACTACAAACATAAACAGCAGAACTAGCATTATATTATAATGCTTTATTATAAAATTGCATTAAATGTAAGATTAACCCAAATAACAAGAAACAATTATGGCATCATATTTTATATTTGTGACCCTGGACCACAAAACCAGTCATAAGGGTCAATTTCTTGAAATTGAGCTTTGAAAGCTGAATAAATAAGCTTTCCATTGATGTATGGTTTGTTTGGATATGACAATATACAACTATATGAAAATCTGGAATTTGAGGGTGCAAAAAAAAAAAAAAAAAAAAAATCAAAACATAGACAAAATCGTTTTTAAAGTTGTCCAAATTAAGTTCTTAGCAATGCATATTACTAATCACAAATGAATTTGATATATATACGGTAGGAAATACACAAAATATCTTAATGGAACATGATCTTTATTATCCTAATGATTTTTGGCATAAAAGAAAATAACATAGAAAGACTGGTTTTGTGATCCAGGGTCACATTTACCTCATATAACATCAAAAGCAGCAAAAACATCATCATAACGTCAGATTAAGATGATATTAGTTATATATTAGCAACAAAAACAATATACATTTATAGTTAACTTTAAATAACACAATAAATTACATTATAAAAACATTCAATATCATTATATTCTAAACCTAAATACGCAGCATGTGACAGTATTCAGTTATACTGATCTAACCACAAAGAACTAATATTTCTCACCTGTCAGGCTGCAGGAACCCTGTCAGTTTTACTATAATCACAGCATAAACCAGCTGTTAAATGCTCTTTTTGCAGCTCCAGTCAGCAGAGGCTTACATTCACTGAGACATTACACATTGTAAGCTGTTAAGAATCGCTGAGCCTCTGACAGGAAAGTGTGAAAACTGTCCCCTTGAAGGCGCTCATTGATACCTGTGTGTATTTAGTGAGGTGAATTATTTGCGCTCGTCTGTTTGAGGGCCATCAGCTGCACAGCTAAAGCGACGTGTCAATTACAACACAAACCAAACAGCAACGTTTCACTGAAACACATCTGCGTTTTATTTCTAACTACCTCATTACCTGCTTGACGGTCTTCGTTTGCGATATTTCAGTCACATTCTGCTGTCTGCTGGGGTTTGCGGCAGTCCGTTTTCTGTGCTGAAGGAAAACATTTCCTTAGCATCCCTCTCTCATCCCTCTGAGTATCAGCTGTGGAATGCCGTGAGGACAGCGAGAGGGGCGCGCGTCGGGTGCGCGCTTGTGCTGCAGCTCCTCTAGCGGTAGGATGATGAACAGCCGCGCTTGGCGCAGAAGGCCTCTAGCGGTAAGATGATGAAACAGCAGCGCTTTAGCGCCTCTACTGGTAAAATGGGATTCACAATCCAAATAGACAACAGCTGAAGTACAGTATACTGCTATCTACACCACTCAGATATAATATAATATAATATATTATGACCCTTGACCACAAAAAGGGTCAATATACATCATCTGATAGCTGACTAAATAATTGATATATGGTTTGTTAGGACAATATTTGGCCAAGATACAACTATTTGAAAATCTGGAATCTAATGGTGCAAAAAAAAAAAAAAAAAAAAAAAAATTGAGAAAATTGAGAAAATCACCTTTAAAGTTGTACAAATGTATATTTAAAGTTGTCTTAGCAATACATATTAGTAATCAAAAATTAAGTTTGAATATGTTTACAGTAGGAAATTTACAATATATCTTTATGGAACATGATCTTTACTTCCTTCCTTTACTATCCTAATGATTTATGGCATAGTTTTAGCAATACAATGTATTTTTGGCTATTGCTACAAATATACCTGTGCTACTTAATACTGGTTTTGTGGCCCAGGGTCACATTTAATATAATATAATATAATATAATATATATGAATGTATATATTTAAAACAAAAAGCATTCAGTAATAATATAATAATAATTTTCTATAATATTTAGAGAACCAAATATTAATATTAATTTATAGAATATTATCAAAGAAAAAATAATTTAAAAATAATATTAAAAATATGTGTGTATATACATTTTCAAAACATATACATGTACACATATTCAACATCATCATTTTCTATAATGTTTAGCTAAATATAAATTTAATATAAACATTACTAAATATAAAACTTCTATAATAATACATAGATTATATATATATATATATATATATATATATATATATAAAATAAAATATTATATTATTATTCTAAACTCCTCGCTATTTTTTCCACTGTTCTTATTAGTTATTACTTTGGTTTTACTTATGATGTTGTACACGTACAGAAGTATTAATAGTCGATATGAATATATTATGCACTATATTGACATTATGCACCAAACTAAATAATAAAGAATAATAAAAATAAAGAATACGAATAGGAAACATTTAAATAGATATTATGTATTTACATTATGCACCAAATACTACTTTCTCTTGCATTTCAGGAGGTTATCATGATAGACAGTCCTCCTGTTAGAAAAAAAAAAAAAGCCTCAGAGATTCAAAAGCCCAGTGCACGCTCACATTATGACGTAATCCTGTGAAAGAGCACGCGCTCTTCTCAACAATGTCGACCACCAAAACACAGCAGCCGCGCCGCGCGCCTCCGACCATCAGAACCCGAGCAGAAACGAGCAAATGAAAGCGAAATCTCATCGCCGTGCGGTAAGTCTGTGGCGCGCATCGGTGCGTCTGTCTCACAATGTACTGTTTGTTTCTTATTTTATTGCATGTATGTTTATTGTCAGGCTCGCCATATCCCTTTAATGCATGTAAAAGAGGCGTGGCGCTACAGAACGGACGCAACAACCATCCGAAAGATGTTGCATTTGCTTAGCAACAGAGGAAAAAGATGAGATGTGCAATTGTCAGCTGACTGTATGATGTATATCGACGGGCTGCATAGTCGATATCTGACAAAAAGTGCTTGGAGATACGCATGAAAGGTTCTAGTGTGTGTTTCGTGTGAATGTTTACACCACTGTACACTATTATACATCATTTGCGTGGATGTCTGTATGGAAACACACATAGCAAGCAAAACTGAAACAGAAACAAAGAGATGAGGTTTCATATTACGTGGCCTGCTGTGCAGGAGTCTGTCAATCTTTAAAGCTTAGGTTTAGAAGCGTTTATGCAATTTTAAGGCATTGAAGCTTTTTTTATTTCACCCCGTGCAACTGATAACAGAGCACGACAATCTTATCAAACGCAATAAACGCTATTAATGTAATGCTACTTATTGTTCATAATGTGCTTGCAAACAGCAAGACAGCTCTAAATATGTTTCTAAAATCATAACAAATAGCAAGGTGTAACGCTAAATTTTGCATGTCAGTATACAATAATAATTTCACCCTGATGTGAAACTAAAGGTTTTGCATCAGCCTGAAAAGGTTCATTTTATGATAATGTCTGCCTGACTTTACATTATCTTACTGATTCTTCAAATAAATAAATACAGTGACATTAAATATCGATATGCAGAGTATAGAAATCTGTTTCTGTTATGGAAAAATTGTAACTGCAACTTTTTATTTTTTGCCAGTTCTGAGTTTACATCTCACAAACAAACTTAGAATAGCAAGAAAAAAATCTGAATCGTGAGGTATCAACTTGGAATCGCAAGATATCAACTCACAATTTTAAGAAAATATTTAGAATTGAGAGATATCAACTTGCAATTGTTAGATATTAACTTACAGTTTTGAGAAAAAAATCATAATTATGAAATATAAACTTAGAATTGTGTGAATTTTGAGATATAAATTCAGAACGGTGGGCTATAAACTCAGAATTGTGAGATACAAACGTGCAATTCTAAGAAAAAGTCAGAATTACAAGATAAAAACTCGCAATAAAATTAGAATTGTGAGCTATAAGTTAAAATTCAAAAAAAGTGTTGCAATGATCTTTTTTATTTTTCATTTTTTAATTCCATGGTGGGAAAAAAAACAGAATTGCGAGACATAAATGTAGGACTGTGAGATGTAAACTTACAAATGTGAGGAAAGTGCCAAAATTTTGAGATAAAAAGTTGCAATTAGATTTTGTTTTATAAAATACCTCCTTAGAATTGTGAGATATAAAATTCACAATTCTAGGAAAAATGTAGAATTATAAGATATAAACTTAGAATTGCAAGATATGAACTTGCAATATTGAGAAAGTTAGAATTAATTAATATAAACTCGCTGTTATGAGAAAAAAGTCAGAATTTTGAGATATTGTTGAAATGATCTTTTTTTTTAACTTTTTTAATTCCATGGCGAAAACAGTAAAAAAAACAAACAAAAAAAAAAAAAAAACAAATTCACATTTCAGAGGAAAAAAGTCAGAATTGCGAGACATAAACTTAGAATTGTGAGATGTAAACTCACAAATGTGAGAAAATTATCAGAATTGTGAGATAAAAAGTTGCAATTACCTTTTTTAAAAATAGAACAAACTTAGAATTTGCAATTCTGAGACAAAGTCAAAATCATAAGATATAAACTCAGAATGACAAGATATAAACTTGCAATACTGAGAAAAAAATTTGTGAGCTATAAACTCAGAATTGTGAGAATTATGAGGAAAAAAAAAAGTCTACATTTTGAGATAAAATGTTGCAATGATCTTTAAATTTTTAAATTCCATGGTGGAAACAGTAAAAAAAAAAAATAATCTAAGATGTAAACTTAGATTTCAGAGGGAAAAAGTTAAAATTGTGAGATGGAAATTCTAAGACAAAATCAGAATTATAAGATATAAACTTAGACTTATGAACTTGCAATATTGAGAAAGAACTGTGAGCTGTAAACTTTCTGTCACGAGACTAAAAGTCAAAATTTAGAGATAAAGTGTTGCGGTGATCTTTTTTTACTTTTTAATTCCATGTCGGAAACAGTAAAAAAAAAAAACTGAATTGCGAGATGTAAACTCAGATTTCACAGGAAAAATTGCGAGACATAAACTTAGGAATTTTTTACCTTTTATATAAAAAAAATAGGAGAAAATGAGAAAAAAAACTCAGAAATGTGAGGAAAAAGTCAAGATTTTGAGATAAAGTGTTCTTTTTAAATTTTTTAAATTTCATGTTGGAAACAGTAAAAAAACAAACTGAATTGTAAGATGTAAACTCGAATTTCAGAGAAAAAAGTCAGAATTATGAGATGTAAACTTACAAATGTGAGGAAGAAGTCAGAATCAGAAGATAAAAAGTTGCAATTACTTTTTAATTGTGAGATGTAAAATCAGAATTGCAAGAATTCAGAATTTTAAATTTTCACTTCAAAATTGCAAGAAACAAATCAAAGTAAGATAAAAAGTGGTAAGAGTGGTGCAAATATACAGTTTAATATGATTATACAAATATATTTGACTACAGATTGCTTGATCGACCAATCAGAAACTAGCATTGTGTAATAATCTTTATTTTTTAATGGAAAGTCCCTGTTGTTATTTATATTTAACAGTAGTTTTCTGCCACTGTGGATTGTTTTTGTTTAGATCAGGAAGGTTTAGAGGAGGACATGGCTGCTCAAGAACCCTCTCCCCCATCCTCCATGGAGAACAACAAGCCAGGGTTCCCAAAGAAGATTCTGGCTAACAAACTTGAAGACAAACATTTATGCAACTGCTGTCAGAACATTTTGAGAAGACCGTTCCAAGCGCAGTGCGGCCATCGCTTTTGTTCTTACTGCTTCAACCGGACTGTTGGGTAATTCAGTCTGCTGATTGAAAACAGATGCAGTTATTTGGCTGATCAAATTCACTTCTGATGCAATGACTAAACATGTAACCAAAGATAAGGGGGGCAGTTAATACAAAAAATGTCATTACTCACAGAAAGACTAAAATGACGACACTTTTTGAGAACTCTGTTACTGGTAAAAAGTTTAGGGTCAGTAATGTTTTTGAAAAAACTTTTTATTTGTTCAAAAAATACAGTAAAAACAGTAAAACTCTGAAATATTATTACAATTCAAAATAACTATTTTCTATTTGAATATATGAAAAATGAAATTTATTTATGTGATGCAAAGCTGAATTTTCAGCATCATGCTATAGTGTGCCAAGCAAATTAGAATATAATGATAATGATAATAATTATTATTATTATTTTGTATTATTATTCCTATGACAGTAATATTGGAAAACAATTATGTAAAATTTTTATTTCACAGGTATATTATTTTACCTTATTCTACAGTAGAGAAATTACAACATTTTTATCCTAATTTCTACACTTTTTTTTGCAACACCTGTCAGCAGAGTTTTGTCTGACATCTGGACATTATGTCATAGGCCTACTGTGCTTTTATCATAAAATAAAAATGTTTATAAATATGTAGGCTAAATATGTATGAATATGTAAAATAACTGTTGCAGTGCTGCAAAACTATTGACTTTTTACCACAACAAGAATAGCAATGTAGTGAAAGAATTGCAAGATTTAGTCATTATACTAATAAAAATCATTGCAACTGCATTTTAAAAATATTTTGACACGAAAATCCTAATATCTCTCTATTAATGGCTTAGACTGCATTGATTGAACATCTGATCTGAAAAATTAGATTTTTCTCAAATTCAAAAATGAATCATGAGGGATTTATCGCTCCTGAAACTTTGCTGCTTGTACAGGGTATATGGCCATCAGCAGGACGATAAACAAAACTTGTATAATTCTTAACGGATTATATGTAGCCTAAAAGTGGCAAATAGCCTTTACTTGGTATTGAATGGAAAGTGTACAGGGAAAAAAATCGGACGTTTAAAGGTGAGTGAATTCAAACTAACTTGAAAGCAATGGCCAATCACAGGTGTTCAAGAAAATAACAGATATGTCTGTGATTTGGCTACAAACACGTTGTAAATAGAACATTTTGGCGATTTCCAAAGCACAAATACGCACTGGAGCCTTTACCAAATCTGTTTTGACAATACCTTACTATTACAGTTTTAACTGAGAGTGCGTTTGACTGCGTGCGAAAATGGATGTGTGGTTTGAGAGCGTGAGAAAAGTGCTGAATGTGTGAGAGTTGGCAGCCCTGCTATGCTGATTTGTTGATAAAGAAACATTTCTGACTATTATCATTTGCCAATGTGTGTTGCATTGCCATTTTAGATCTGGACCTCAGAAATGTAATGCCTGTATCAAGGAGGACATCTTCGAAGAGCCCACGTCAATTCTCAAACAAGGCTGCGTAAGCGCAAATGCTTTGCTTAAAGGGTTGCTCCACTCCAAAATCTGTGTTACGCGGATACAAATCAAAGCGTAAATAAACGTAGAAAACGTATCCGTGTCCTGCGGAGGAGAGTTGTTGTTGAATAAAGTCAGTTTATTTTTGTTTTCTTTGCATACAAAAAATATTCTCGTAGCTTCATAAAATTATGGTTGAACCACTGATGGACTATTTTGACGATGTCTTTCGTACTGTTCTGGGCCTTGACAGTGTTATTTACTTGGCAGTCAATGGGACAGCCACAAAGCTAAAGGTTTTCATCTAAATATCTTAAATTGTGTTCCGAAGACGAACGAAGCTTTTACGGGTTTGGAACGGCATGGGGGTTAGTAATTAATGACAAAATGTTCATTTTGGGGTGGAGTAACGTCAACCCTTTAATGTGAAATATCCAAAATTATGGCCAAACCTTTTTTTGCAGAGCATGCACATTCCCTGTGTTTTCTTGCAGGCGTTTCCCGACAATGCTGCCAGAAGAGAAGTTGAAAATCTTCCAGCTGTGTGCTTCAACGAAGGCTGTTCCTGGAAAGGCAGTATTAAAGATTATGAGGTTGTGATCATTAGCTTCGTGACACTACCTATGCATAAGTAACTAGTATAAATGTACAGTTTCTCATTATTCAGTTGGTAACTTGTGTCATATCTCTGTTTTTTTTGTAGTTGAGCCATGAGGGGAAGTGTGAGTTCATGATTTTGCCGTGTCCTTTGTGCAAAGAGCTCATCAGATTGAACGAACAGGAGCGCCATAATGAACGCGAGTGTCCTGAGAGAACGCTTAACTGCAAGTACTGTAAAGAACCATTTCACTTCAAAAACATCAAGGTAAGAGAGTTGTCTGAAAAAAAAAAAATTATTCATTTGAATCAAAAAAAACATTTTATGTTACAAAATATTGCGGTTTCACAGGCCCATGATGAGATTTGTCCGAAATATCCAATGATCTGTGAAGGATGTGCGAAGAAGAAAATCCCAAGGGAAAAGGTGTGGTAATCAAAAACATATCACACTGAGTATATAAATCATACTGAGTATTGTTTAGTAACACTGAGTTAAGAAAACAGAACAAGCAAGAATTTTCATTTCTTTGCTCTACTCTTTTTAGTATGTTGACCACATCAAGTTCTGCAGCAAATTCAGGACTCCATGCAGATATCATGTGGTTGGCTGCGACATGTTAGTAAGTACAGTTTTAAAATAGTCAACGCAATCAGCTATCCATTTCTTTTGTCTATTCCAAACCTCAATGTACAACATAGCCTAATGTACATAAAACACAGGATTATTATTTTTTTCAAACAAAATGTTATTTTTGGTTTTAAAACTGCGTCCAAAACCATAAAAATCATTTTTGTTACTTGAATTAGATTAAACGTTAACTGAAACAAAATAAGACTACTAAAATGACAAAAACGAATAAATAAAAAGCAACTAAAACTATTTAGTAAAAAAAATAATACAAATGACAAAACGCAACAAAAGTACAAAAAATTTAAGTGACTTAAACTTAAAATTAAAGTCAAAATATTAGCAAAAACTATAATAGCATGTGACTGATACTAAAATAAGTACAGTACATGTAATCTTGCATGTAGAGCAGGAAGAAAACTTTATTAATCTCATTGTGGAATAGTAGTTTTGCATTAGTAAAAATACAGAATATGTAGAAAAAAATATACAATGTTCAAAAAAATAGCAATGGAAAATAAATAAATAGATCTGGTATGTGAGGGAATAGACTATAATTACTTAAAATAAATAAAACTATTAAAATGTTTGTTAATGGAAATGAAGCTGAAATAAAATAAAATATTAGATGAAAAACTTAAACTTGACAGCAAGTTGCCAATTTAAAAGTAAATAGAAATATTAAAAATTAATATGATTTAATAAAAATGACAAAAGCACATAAAATTACTAAAACTTCAATATAAAAATAAATGCAAATTTAAAATCTCAATAAATACTAAAAATAACATTGAAAGAGAGTAGATATAATTTAAGTACATCAAATATCAATATTTCTCACAGATGCAAAACTATACAATAAAGTACTAAACTTTTTAGAACCTAAAAGTAAATTAAAACTAAATAGAAGTAAAATAAGAAAAAATGCTTGCGTTTGCAGTGCACACTTCATATCAGAAAAGATTAAATAAAGAATTGTGTTTTGTTGTTATGGATTATGAAAGTTTGACATTTGCAGTTTATGGAATTTTTATTTCTAGAAAATATACATCTTACATTAAATGTACTGTATGTATTAATGTAAAGGCACTGAAATGTCACTGTAAACTTACATAATTCATAGGAGGTATATACTTTAAAATAACTATTTGGCCATTACATGATACGTACATCTTTAAATAATATCCATCATATTGAATGTTCAACATTTTTTGTATTTTGGCCCAGTTCACTCTAATGTAAGTTAGCTGTAAAAATAGTTGCCTGCTGAAATTTAAATATATATACATCTTCATGACTATATGAAAATGAGTTTCAGGGCTAATCATGTCAGATCCATCCTTTGTCCATCCTTCGAGTGAGCGTGTATGGGTCACCAATCTGGTTTTGTCCGTTAAAGTTAATTTATTCAAATAGCAATTGTGGTCCCGGACAGTGAGTGACCTTACATATGCAGGTTTTTACGTCATAAAACAAGTTGACAAAACGTAATAGTGAAGCAGCCAGGGGATTCATCACAATGTTTGCTAACAGAAAAAATGGTCTATATTCTGAAGTTTAATCCAACTGGTTTCCTTTTGAGGTGGAGAAGGAGAAGATCCATGATCACGAGCGTGCCTGTGCTCACGAACATCTCAACCTGCTGCTGCATTACATCATGGGCATGAAAGTCAGTCTGGAGGGCCTGCAGCCCCAAAGTCTGGAGCTGGCCGGTCACAAAGCACATGAGCTTCATCAGGCGCTCCGAGATCTGGAGGCCAGAGTCAGTCAGCTGAGCGTCATCCCCGGCCCGATCGGACCTCCCGTGCAGGGGGTCCCCTCCTCTTCATCCTCCGCCTCGTCCTCCTCCGCATCCACGTCCACCGCGGCGCCTCTTCCTCCTGTGCCTGCCGCGACACTGCCCACATCCTTTACTCCTCTGCCCAGCTCGGTGGGCGCAGCGCTGGAGCTCCAGCTCCACAGCGAGAAGACCAAGGTGGCAGATCTGGGCCGTCGCTGCCAGGAGCTGGAGGTGAAGGCGGGGACGTTTGAAGATGTGGTCTGCGTGCTAAACCGAGAAGTGGAGCGCTTCGCAACCACCATGGAGGCCAGCAACCGCCAACACAGACTCGATCAGGACAAAATCGAGGCTCTTAGTAACAAGGTGTGCTGTCTGTTTTAATATTCACGGTTCTCACGGGTCCTTGAAATCCTTGAACGCTTGTGAATCTGAAAAAGTTACATAGTGTAGATCATGATGCAAAATTTAAAGAAGTAGTTCAGCCAAAAATTACAATTTGCTGAAAACTCGCTCACTCTAAGGCCAGGATGTAGATGAGTTTGTTTCTTCATCAGATTTGCAGAAATGTAGCATTACATCACTTGCTCACCAATGGAGCCTCTGCAGTGAATGGGTGCCGTCAGAATGAGAGTCCAAAGAGCTGACAAAAACATCACCACTTCAGTTCTATTTCACCAATTAACATCTTGCGAGGTGAAAAGCTACTTGTTTATAAGAAACAAATTCATCATTAACTTCAAAGGAGTCCTCTATCCATAATAATCTCTGGTAGTCTCATCTGAATCAGGAAAGAAATATGCACTGATCAAGAACTGTTTACAAGCCAAAACAGCTCTAAACAAGTGTGTGTGTGTGTGTGTGTGTGTGTGTGTGTGGATTTTGATGTGATGGACAACAGGAGATGGACCTTTTCACTGTAGGAAGTGCAAGTGATGTAATGCTTAATTTCTCCAAATTTGATGAAGAAACAAACTTAGTCTTGGGTGAACTGAGGGTGAATACATTATCAGCTCATTTTAATATTTGAGTGAACTATTTCTTCTCCACGGGTCCTTGAAAGTTTGTGAATCTGAAAAAGTACATAGTGTAGATCATAATGCAAAATTTAAAGAAGTTTTTCAGTCAAAAATTACAATTTGGCCATCCAAGATGTAGATGAGTTTGTTTCTTCATCAGATTTGGAGAAATGTAGCATTACATCACTTGCTCACCAATGGATCCTCTACAGTGAATGGGTGCCGTCAGAATGAGAGTCCAAACAGCTGATAAAAACATCACCACCTCAGTTCTAGACTCTCATTCTGACGGCACCCATTCACTACAGAGGATCCATTGGTGAGCAAGTGATGTAATGCTAAATTTCTCCAAATTCGACGAAGAAACAAACTCATCTACATCTTGGGTGGCCTGAGGGTGAATACATTATCAAAATTGTACCAAAAATTACAATTTGCTGAAAACTTGCTCACTCTAAGTTCATCCAAGAAAAAATGCTTTTTTTGCATAGTTGTGTTTGACACATGAAAACCGTAACAATGTATCTTACAAGGTAACATGATGTAACCTTGCTGACATTTGAAATGTGTCTCCACATTAAGTCTTTGAATTTGAGGGTATTGGACCTGGAAAGTCCTTGAAAGGACCTTAAATTTGAAGTTAACCAAGGTGTGGGAACCCTGAATATTGTCAGTGTAAATCTTTAGTTATGTTTTTGCATCTATCTTTGACATGTGAGACTCATTTATGCTCCAAATCTAATCAAATGGCCTCACGTCTGTATTTCTCACATAGGTTCGTCAGCTGGAGCGACAGGTGGGTGTTAAAGACCTGACTGTGGCTGAAATGGAGGGCAGATTGCGGGAGATGTCTGCTACCACGTTTGACGGCGTCTTCATCTGGCGGATATCAGATTTTACTAAGAAGAGACAAGATGCCATTGCTGGACGGGCGCCTGCCATGTTTTCACCTGGTAAAAACAATCACATTAGTCAGGATAGACACAGATATGATTTTTTGATTTGTTAATTATATGTTTTGACTAACATGCTCCTCGTTTTGTTCAGCATTTTACACAAGCAAGTACGGCTATAAGATGTGCCTGCGTATTTACCTGAACGGGGACGGGACGGGTCGTGGAACGCACCTCTCGCTGTTTTTTGTGGTCATGAGAGGAATGAGCGATGCGCTACTCAAATGGCCCTTTAACCAGAAGGTAAATCAACTTTTTTTTCACTACGTGTCTTCAGATTAATGCTAAATGTCTTAAAGCAGCAATGAATATGTTTTTTTTTAGTTACAATGTTGCACGACTTTAAAAAAAAAATAAAAAAGGCTGTTCAAATAGGGCAACTTGTGATTGATTGAATATGTTAATATTGCATAATGTTTTATATATATAATACATAATGCATAGGTAGAAGTAGTAGTAGTAAAAATAATAAGCTTTTTTAGATCATATATTGCCAGGCAAATAGAAATGTATTTTTGTGAATTTAGGATTTAAATATATGTTAAATATACAAATATATTTTATGGATGTCTTTCTATATTAATATTATCTATCTTATTTTTATTTATTAATAAAAAAATAAACAGTAATATATATATATATATATAAAGAATAGATAACTTTTTAAACTACAACTAGGGACATTTTAAGTGAATAAAGAAATGTTTATTTACGAATTGTACAAACTACAAATTAAATGTTGAAGTTCTAAACTTTTTAAAACTGAAAAGTAAATTAAAACTAAATAGAAGTATTTAAAATAATAAAAATGGCAACGTATTTAAACATGTATTTAAATAATATATTTGACATCTATTTTAATATTAAAAATAGTATTAACGCAAACCAAGGCCATGCAGGTAGGGAAAAAGAAATGAACCAATTCAATCCAAAATGAATGCATTGTTAATTTGGTTACTTTCTCTCAGGTGACACTGATGCTGCTGGACCAGAGTAACAGAGAGCACATCATTGACGCGTTCCGTCCCGACATCACTTCCTCTTCATTCCAGCGGCCTGTAAGCGAGATGAACATCGCCAGCGGCTGCCCGCTCTTCTGTCCGCTGTCCAAGCTGGAGGGCAAGAACTCATACATACGTGACGACACCATCTTCATCAAAGCCATCGTGGACCTCACTGGCCTTTAGGTTTTCTACTTCGGTACGACATGGTCAGACGCTGCCTCTGACGCAGGATCTGCTTCACCACAGCAGGAGATTTATTCCATGACGTCTGTTTTGACACGTTTCCCTGCATGTGTTAAGCCGTCACAAATGTTGCACTGATGCATCGTTCCAGAAAGGGTCGGTAGAGCTCTATAATAGGAAAAAAAGGGTCGTGAAACACTGGAATTGAACGTGAAGTCCGGTCCAGTTACATAGTGTAGATCACAATGCAAAATTTAAAGGAGTAGTTCAGCCAAAAATGACAATTTGCTGAATGCTGAAGGCCATTCAACATATAGATGAGTTTGTTTCTTCATCAGATTTGGAGAAATGTAGCATTAGTTAACTTGCTCAGCATTGGATCATCTGTAGTGAATGGGTGCCGTCAGAATGAGATTCCAAACAGCTGATAAAAACATCACCACTTTTAGTTCATCAATTAACATCTTGAGAATTGAAAAGCTCCATGTTTATTTGAAACAAATTAGGTATTAAGGTGTTTTAACTTCAAATGAGTCCTCTAGGGCTGTCACTAATGATTATTTTGGTAATCGAGTAATCTGTCAATTATTCTGACAATTGTCTAATTTGATGATTATCATTTTTTTGTAATAATAAAATACACCTAAGTTAACAAAAGCCTTTAAAATTACTTAAAGTGCATATATAATAGCAATTAATAATATATAATATAATAGCATATCGCAAATCATTTGATTTAGAACAGGAATTGAAAGCGCGTATCGTGAATCATTTGATTCGGAACAGGAATTCAAAGCATGTGTCGCAAATCATTTGATTCGGAACAGGAATTCAAAGCACATATCACAAATCATTTGATTCAGAACAGGTATTCAAAGCGTGCCATGAATCATTTGACTAAGAACAGGAATTCAAAGCGTGTATCGCGAATCATTTGACTCGGAACAGGAATTCAAAGTGTGTATCGCAAATCATTTGATTCAGAACAGGAATTCAAAGTGTGTAACGCAAATCATTTGATTCAGAACAGGAATTCAAAGAGTGTGCTGTGAATCATTTGACTAAGAACAGGAATTCAAAGTGCGCATCGCGAACCATTTGACTCGGAACAGGAATTCAAAGCGCATATCACAAATCATTTGACTAAGAACAGGAATTCAAAGCGTGTATCGCGAATCATTTGACTCGGAACAGGAATTCAAAGTGTGTATCGCAAATCATTTGATTCAGAACAGGAATTCAAAGTGTGTAACGCAAATCATTTGATTCAGAACAGGAATTCAAAGAGTGTGCTGTGAATCATTTGACTAAGAACAGGAATTCAAAGTGCGCATCGCGAACCATTTGACTCGGAACAGGAATTCAAAGCGCATATCACAAATCATTTGATTCAGAACAGGTATTCAAAGTGTGTATCGCAAATCATTTGATTCAGAACAGGAATTCAAAGAGTGTGCTGTGAATCATTTGACTAAGAACAGGAATTCAAAGTGCGCATCGCGAATCATTTGACTAAGAACAGGAATTCAAAGCGTGTATCGTGAATCATTTGACTCAGAACAGGAATTCAAAGTGTGTATCGCAAATCATTTGATTCAGAACAGGAATTCAAAGCGTGTAACACAAATCATTTGACTCAGAACAGGAATTCAAAGTGTGTATCGCAAATCATTTGATTCAGAACAGGAATTCAAAGCGTGTAACACAAATCATTTGATTCAGAACAGGAATTTAAAGAGTGTGCTGTGAATCATTTGACTAAGAACAGGAATTCAAAGCACGTATCGTGAACCATTTGACTCGGAACAGGAATTCAAAGCGCATATCGCAAATCATTTGATTCAGAACAGGAATTCAAAGCACGTATCGCGAATCATTTGATTCAGAACAGGAATTCAAAGCTTGCAATTTACAAGCCAGAACAGCTCTAAACAAATATGTGTGTGGATTTTGATGTGAATGACAACAGGAGATGGACTTTTTCACTGTAGGAAGCATTATTATGGATTATGGACTCATGTTTTTAGCCGGAAGCAATGGTTTAAAATTAAAAACATCTTAATAATGGATTTGTTTCTTAGAAGCAACCAGCTTTAAGATGTTAAATAATGGACTGAAGTGGTGTGGATTACTGTGATGTTTTTATCAACAGTTTGGACTTTCATTCTGACGGCACCCATTCACTACAGAGGTGAGCAAGCGATGTAATGCTGATGTAATTTCTCCTAATTTAATGAAGAAACAAACTAATCTACATCTTGGATGACCTGAGGGGGAGAAAATTTGAATTGTTGGGTGAACTATATATTAATTTATTTTTTGGCATTTTCTGCACTAATTAGGTGGGAAATCCCGGTAAAATGTGTTAATGTTATCGGTAGCTGATGAATGCATCCTCTAATTAGACAATTTGTTTAATAAACAAACACGCCGATTAGCATTTTTACAAATTGCAATTGCATGTCAAAGACCACGAAATGTAGTCTGCACATTTTAATTTGCAAACGTCATTGCTAAGTGGATAAATTGTGCTCTTGTAGTGATTTTTGAGGGTCAAGGGGGTTTTAATTGTCACACAATAAGTATAGTGAGGGTCATGATTGTGGATTTCCTTTAATCGGTGTTTGGATACATCTGTGGAAGATAGTTTGAAGTTTAAAGGTAAAAATCGTCTAAATCTTACCGTAGGTGTCTGTGAAATAAACGGTCCTGGGCAGGAGTCCTGTGCACATGAATATTCAAGTTATTACGTTGCATTTTGTATATTTCTAAGAAACGACGACAAGTCTTTTGTAAATAGGAATGTTTCTACAGTTTACATGGTACATCGGAGCTTGAGTTTGTAGTGCTTGCCGGCTTCATGGAGTGCGAGTTTGTATTTTATTCCTCGCTGCCAAATGGCGTACGAGGCAGTTTGTGTATTTTCTAGGCTAAACTGAGATGTTTACACAGGACCAAGCGTTTGAAAACTTTTGCTATACAATTGTCTTTTATATTTGGCATTGGGGGTGTAACTAGTTCACCAGAATCCGCTGATTTTAAACCAGTTATGACAACTATTGAAACTTCTCTGTGCATGGGAGGCCTCAATCTGCAAATGCACATGATATTTATCACAAACAGTTTACTCATCCAGTGAGTGAGACACCACTGCTGACATACTTTAGAGATGAATAACATAAATATTAAACATAACGATTATTATTTTATATGATACGCTGCTTCTATCCTTCAAAATAAAAGCAGATATCTATCTATTCACACTATATAAGCAATCGATATGTATCTTTATATATAACCATAAACTCTCAAAGTGAGGGGTCTTTATACAGTAAATGTATATACAGTTTACATCTATTTTATTATATTTAATGCATATTATTTATATAGCTGTACATGTGCAGTCATGGTGGTTTAAAACTAATTTTAACTTCTTCTTAGTAAATTGTCAGAAATACAGATTAATTTGTACATGCGATGCCTTGCGATAACCTAAATCCGATCACTTGATTGATAGGAGAAAACCTGAGGATCTATAAACTGCAATACTGATGAAGCTCACCTTTAGGGCATTTATTAAAAGGGACGAAATAAATGATACCAGACGTTAAAAAGCTATGTTATACTGTGTTTCTGTGACATTATTTGTGCCAAATATGCATAGTGAAGTGCTGTTAGAGTTATTAGATAATGATCTGTCCTTTAATGAAAACGGAATTGAATGTATGTCAAACTCAACATGTGCAATTTTATAAAGACAAAAACGTAATGTACACTTCATTATTTTGCTTTAAATTGAGATTTGTGCCAAGTGAAATTTTTGAAGTCAATTACACTGCAAATTATATATACCTGCAGATTTGTAAAATTCATAACGACGGACTGCCGATTCACAATATTTTATTACATTTAATGAACAATTTCATTTACTGAATAATCATTCTAGCTAGCAAAAGTTACTAAATGTATGTACCAAAAACTAAGCTACAATAAATAATGCCACACGTTCATTTATAGTTGATTTAGACATTTTTCACTATTCAGAAAGATGTTTTTCCTGTATCTGTATCTTTTTATTTTGTTTTATCCATGTATGTTTCTATGTAAGATGCAAAAATTGTCATAAAACATAAAAACATTTCACAAACCTTGATCGTGACTACTGTTGATATTTTACAGTTTATTACGCTCATCAAGAAGACTAACACTTACATGTTGTTATTAGGCGTAATTTGCAGGTTGTTTTAGAAACACATTTCACATAATTAATAAAACTATATATATATATATATATATATATATATATATAATTCTCCATGAGACTTTTTTAACAATTAAAGGATTAGTTCACTTTCAGAACAAACATTTACAAATAATTCAAGATGTCATCCAAGATGTTAATGTCTTTCTTTCTTCAGTGGTGAAGAAATTGTTTTTTGAGGAAAACATTTCAGGATTTCTCTTCATATAATGGATATGTATGGTGCGCCTGATTTTGAACTTGAATCTAGCGAAACGATCGGTTATTTTCAAAACAAATTGGCAATTTATATACTTTTTAACCTCAAAAGCTCCTCTTGTCTCTTCTCTGCGATGCGCATGCGTACTCTGTGTGATCTGGGTCCATACAGTTAGGGTATGTTGAAAAACTTCTATCTCGTGTTCTTCCCCAACTTCAAAATCGTCCTACATCGCTGCAGAAGTACCAACCCAGTGTTTGCACATACAAAGGAAATCCAACGCCCTTTACAACAACAACAACAACAACAACAACAAAAAATAAAAAGGTAAAGCAGCGTTGTAGTATGATTTTGAAGTTGAAGATGAACACGAGATGGGAATTTTTCTACATACCCTAACTGTATTGACTACGCATGCGCATCGCAGAGACGAGACAAAACGAGCATTTGAGGTTAAAAAGTACATAAATTGTCAATTTGTTTGAAAACAACCGATCGTTATTATAGATAAGACACTTCATCGGTTTAGAGCCCTTTGAAGCTGGATTTAAACTGCATTTTGAGAGTTCAAACTTTGGGGCACCATTCATATCCATTATATGGAGAGAAATTCTGAAGGGTTTTCCTCAGAAAACAATTTCTTCACGACTGAAAAAAGAAAGACATAAACATCTCGGATAAAGGGTAAATTTTTTGTTCTGAAAGTAAACTAATCCTTTAAAGGTGCAGTATGTAAGATTGACAGCTAGCGGTTGAAATGGGTACTGCAGTCCGAAATCAAAATATTGGAGAGAACCACTTCTACTGCTTTCTCCTGATCAGACTCGCCGCTCACGCGGGTTTCCCAGATTGAGGACAGGCGACTAGCCTTGCACTACAATTTGATGAGTTGATTTACTGTGTTTTAATGTTCCTTTGCTCATAGATCATTGTGCAGTATGTAATATTGCCAGCTAGCGGTTGAAATAGGTACTGCAATTCCGTCACGGAATCTGCCCGAAATGCACATTTCAGAGTAGAATTACTGGCTACAGCATTAGTTTTAAGAGAAACGGTTATGTAAACACGTTCCTGAATATCTACAAACATATAATGTTATTTGTTGGCTTAAGAAGAGTCAAAAGCTTACATACAGCATCTTTAATATTTTATTATTTATAATAAAAATAAAAATATTGTATTTATTAAAACTGTTAAAAAAACGAAAGCTAACTTTTTAACGATAGTTCAAAATAATTGACAACATGTAAAAATCCCAACATTACAAACTATATTTTTATTTCCCATTTTGATGAAGATCAATTTTAGACACATTCCAGGACAAGAAAAAAGCTTTTAGGGATTATAGATGCTAAGGACTCTATGGGGGAAGGAAAGCATTATAAAAAATAAATTTTAAAACAAATAATACATCAATAAGCAAACCGGCTTGTCATACAATCTTTTCAGAAAAGAATCACATTAAAATTTGCTTTGTTATTTTGGAAAACTGACAAAAATGAACACTTATTTGCACCATTCTGGCTACTATGTCAAACCTGAGCGTGGTAATGATTCAGTTGAGGTCTCAAAGACACTTCCTCCTCTGAAAAAAACTACAAGGTTATTGAATATTTCCTTTAATCGTTTTGAAAGTGGAGGTTTGTTATAGGAAGATCTTGTACTGTGACTGGTGTCACATTTAAACATTACATTTCACATCCATGTTTTTACCATGTTTGTGTAAAACCCTCAATCATTCACAGCTGTTTATAACATATCAAAGATCTAATGAAACAGTATCCAATAACGTTGACATGGAAGGCAGAGTTTGAATGATTAAAGATGGGTCACTCAGGAGTTTTGGTCATGTCTGTCTATGGCGAGAGATGGGCTGTTGAAGATAGATGTGTGGGATTTTGAAGAAAAGAGAAAGAGGGACATATAAAGTCTATGATCTTTTCCGTCTGCCTTCCAAGTTTCTGAAATTTACTGGCCGGATCTTCATCTCCGCGAATGGAATCGAATGCTCGTGGCCTTTCCAGTGGAACCAATTGATGCCCTGTGAATTAAAATAGTTCATTATAATTTAAATATGTTATAAAGCTTTTCAATGTTGTATATGAATTAGTGTAATTTACTGTATTTTTTTAATTATTGTATTTAAATAATATTTGATGGAATTTGGAGCATTTTTGAACCTAATGACTTGGACTACATTATATTTTCATTATTACACTTTCATTTAGACCATTGGTCATTTTGATGCAAATCTATTGTCTTATTATTAAGATATATACTGGTAACACTTTACAATAAGCTTCCATTTATTAACTACATTATGAATTAACATGAACTAATCAGTGACATTTGAATATTATGTATATACTATTATAGTTGTTATGGTAGCATTTTACCGTAAGGATCTATTAACATGAACTAACACATTCATTCATTTTAATTGATAAATATGATTAAAATCAAAAGATGTGTATGTTCATATAATTTTATTATTTTAATCTAACATGAACTTTGTAAGCTATATTAACAAAAACACCAAATACATTACTCATTGTTAGTTAATGTTATTTTAAGGATGAACTCGTATTTACTAATAGAATTTTTTTTTTTTTTTATATAATTTTCATTTTCATTTGTTAAATTCTTTTGTGATTTTATGTGCTTCTGTTAATCATTTTTTTTTTATATTAAATATTATTTTTTCAGGTTAAGTTTTAGTATTTATTTTCTTTCCCCCAGTAATTTAATTGTTTAACGCTTTAGTTGTCGCTCCCATTTTTTTTTTACATAGACAAGAAAATGCAATATTCAAACTATTTTATATATATATATATATATAATTGTATATATATATATATATATATATATATATATATAAATTCAGGAATTAAAATATTTTCTAATTTGATTTTGATGTACATTTTCCATGGTAATGCAATGCCTGATTTTAAAATGGTTTTCAAAGGATGAATTTTGAGACTTTTGGGATGAATTTTGAATGAATTTTGAGACTACTTTTGTGACAAAGGTCAGAACCCCTGTTATGAAGTAGATTTTTGAGGTGCACTCCTGTCATAAATTAATCTATTACTTTTCCTACATCATTTGTAACAAAAATGTCATGATATAAACATTAATTAGGATTTATTTGTAAAATGGTGAAGTAAACTTAGGGGACGGGTGACAATGAAGAGGTTAAGTTAAGTGAAAATTAGAAACTGAAGCAAGTTAAATACATTTTTTATCTAACATTTATATTTTATCTAATTTTAGTTTTATTTCAAATGTTTAAGTTTTACATTTAGATAGGACTAAAGTGTGATCAGAATAATTTATGTAGTTATTTATTATTTATTTTGAAAGAATTAAAAGAACCATTTCATGTCTATCCTTGTATCCTTAACTTGTCAAGGTTAATATAGGTTTAAGAAAGTAATTATTTAACTTTTTTTAAAGTAACTTACCCAACACTGGTTAAAATATTGGTGAATATGACTTACTTTGCTGTGACTGCTGTCTCCATATTTTCCCATCAGGTTCACTCGATGGCAGTTTTTATACCAGAACGCTCCTTTGTAGGACAAGGCGCAGTTGGTAACAGCAATGTCATTGTCATTGTCGAAGGTGGAGAAGGGTCTGTTCTGGTGGTACGACAAGGAATCACCTAAAGAGAGACACAAAGACAAAATATTACATTCTAAATATTACAAAACCTTTGCCATCATTGGGAATGAAATGCTAGAAATCATTTAAGAATGATGCATCATGAAGTATGCATGTAATCTAGGGTGAAATGATCTTATGATCTTCATATTTGCATGGGATACTCTTAAAAATAAAGGTTCTTTATTGGCATCGATGGTTCCTTCATAAACCTTTCCACTGGTTAAAATGTTCTTCACACTAAAAAAAAAAGGTTCTTTTAGGAACTGTCCACTAAAAGGTTTTTTTGGAACCAAAAATGGTTCTTCTGTGACATCACTGCAATCAATAATGCATATGTTATTCACCTGCGGTACCACTGTATGCACCAATCTGGATCTTGTAGCGGGAACGAGGGTCTGCAATGTAAAATTTATCGTAGACAGCAAACACACTCTCCTGTCCGTCACGCAGGTCCACGCGCAACTCATACTGGCCGGCCGTTGTGATTTTGTGGAGATTTAAAAGTCCTGAAAGACAAAGTTGCACCATCTGAGTCAGTAAATCCAGATTTAGAAATGGATTGAGTGGATTTTAGTGTTATAATGACTTTGGCATGTTAAAATTGAGTCGCACCGAGCCAGAACTCATCGTTTGTGTCACCGAATCCTGCAGAGTAGTTCCTCCAGTTCCTGTAGAAATCCACCTTGCCGCTATGACGCCTTAGGAACACCTGGGGAGACAAACACATTCATTTACAGGTGAAGTGTGCAAGTTTTGCACCACTAGATGCATTGCATTAGCTCATGCATTCCCTGGAAACTGAACCCACGATTTTCTGTTTGAGCTTCAGTAATGCATACAGCTTAGCTGTGTAACGGTATTCAAAACAAAGAACCGCAATACACCGCCCACAATACATAACCGCAATCCTTAGGCGTGTCGCGACACTCTTGGCCAACCCCGTCTCCTGCTAAGACGCTTCAAACATGCATGGTTTTGGATGCGAGGTTTTGAATTGCTTGAATCGGATTCAAGGTACCACTAAGCCCAACATGTTCAGAACAAATCTGTCATAAAGGCTGCACAAAATTAGAATGGAAAACACAACTGTAAAAATATGCCATGTTTCAGCGTGTTGTTATGGAAAGAATGTGTCCAGAGTTATATCTTCATTACTAGCACAGTCAAGTTCGCTTGTGCAGCCACTCACAGCCTTTTGTGAAACCGTAAGTTGCAATATTTTGTTTATATACTTTGTGTATATATTATTTCGTCATCTTGTATAGACAAATTGTGAGTAGACTAGTAACACTATTCTGTGTGCGCATAGTGGTTGCAGAAAAACACTGGTAACAAGTGGAGGTAAACAGGTAAAGTCCATGGAATAAGAGAAAAAAATTGTTTTGTGCCTTTTGATGTCAAAGTCGGAATGCAAATCATTTTTATAGAATACTGTAGTCAAAGCTGCAATTTTACGGACATTCTATTGATGAAAACCGCTATGATTAGTCTACTTTTAAAGCATATATTTGATTTAAACAATAGGTCTGCATAATATTCACATATGCTGCTCGTAGACGTATTTAAACCTATTACTATTAACATTTTTTACATAACATTTATTTATTTTATCTCACAATTCTGACTTTTTTTCTTTCTTTTTTTCGCAAGTGCAAGTTTATATCTCCTAATTCTGACTTTAGAAATGGATTTAACTAAACTAAATGAACTTAAATGAATAAAAACAGTGAGATGCAATTCAGAATGTGGCAAACCTGCAATAATTAAATATGTTAAATAACACAAATATCCTTTATGCATTTAATCCCATTTTATTAACCAGTGTCTTTGCTGCTGACCTTCAATAATCCAATTCAACCATAATTATAAGCAAAAATGACTCAAAATAAACTAACATTTGCTAGTTCAAGAGTTGTTCTTTCTTCTTCTGCGTTCTACTATACAGGCATAGATTCACTTTTCCTTCAGCTTAAGGCTTTTGGATGTGAAAGGGCTTTTACCTTTGACAAAAATAGAACTTTTTATATTAAAAACAAACTAGCAAGCCCTGCCCAGATTTAAAAAGTAACAAAACACATTACTTTCCATAAAAAGCAACTCAATAATGTAATTAGTTACTTTTTTAGGGAGTAACGCAATATTGTAATGCATTACTTTTAATAGTATATATATAATTTAATTTACATGCACAACAAGGAACTATTTCAAGGTTTTTGTTGAAATGAAGAGCCATTTAAAAAATGGTAATTTCTCAATTTAATAATCTCTGTCTTAATATATATTCATGTGAATATTATCACATATGTCTAAAGAATTGAAGTCTGTCCGGTAAAACTAGACAATTGATGCAATTCAGTTACTCCTCGTCGGATGCTTCCATAAACATTCAGTTTACACATTGAGGTATGTTTCAACAAGTTTAATGCTGCAATGCAAACAAATGTGACCCTGGACCACAAAACCAGTCATAAGTAATACATTGTATTGGTCAAAATTATAGATTTTTCTTTAATGCCTAAAATCATTAGGATATTAAGTAAAGATCATGTTCCATGATGCTATTCTGTAAATTTCCTACCATAGATATATCAAAACGTAATTTTTGATTAGTAATATGCATTGCTCAGAGTTTATTTTAACAACTTTAAAGGCGATTTTCTCTTTAAAGAAAACTTTAAAGGCGAGATTCTTTTACACCCTCAACAAACCGTACATCAATGGAAAGCTTGATTTTATTCAGCTTTCAGATTATGTGTAAATCTTAATTTAATAAAATTGACCCTAGTGCATATATTGGAACTCAGCTTGCCTTTATTTTCAAAACTAGCCAGTGTAACCGGCTCATCTGGACTCACCATCCATCCACCGCCATCAGTGGTCATATCACAGTAAACACGGACCGGCTGCTTCTCGTCTCCACCGATGTAAATGGTGTATGGACCGGAAGACGTCTCTCCATTTAGCAGAGCTTCAGAGCAGTCCTTGGCATTCCTGTAGCGCATGCCAGCTGAACAAAACAAGGTTTAATTCAAAGATCAGACACAAATAACAAACAGAGATCACAAGAACTCATACATCACAAGAACAGCAAGTGCTTTTTTTTCCTCGAACAAATCCATAACTCTAAGTTTGACCAAGAGTAATAGAGTAGAAGTTGTGTGTCTTGTGTGTAGTAAGCAGACTGACCTGTGCTGAAGACAGTGCTGATGCGTTTGCTCCTCTTGTCCTCAGCAACGGCCTGCAGTCTGACTGTGTATTCAGTGCTGCTTCTCAGATCGGACAGACTTTGTGAGGTCACAGATGGCCCTAGATGCAGTTCCTGTGTGAACATGCAGCAATTACAGTCTGGATATCAGTAAAGTAAAAAAAATATCTTTTTAGTAAAGATATTTATTAATTATTGTTATGCATCACATGTTATTTTGATCAATTTTGTAATGTTGCAGCACTTTAAGTATAAGAAATATGCATTACAAATAAAACATTATTATTATTATTATTAAGTCGGCTTGAGAAAGTGAATGTACTGAAATGCTATTTAAACTTATTATTATTATTCTTTTTCTGAGACAAAAATTTCTGAACGCTACTCCTCCTAGAGCTTTAGCTTTACAAACTCAGATCTTCAGACTGATCTGATAGTGTGTGCTATATCTTTTCTAACTGATCAGACTTACGGTTTCCCTAAAAATAATGAATAAAACTGGGAAAAATCCCATAGACTTGCACTGACAGAATGTTCAAATGAACCAAGACTATTTAAACTCCCAGAATCCCTTGAGACTCAATCAAGCTTCCCTTCTATGGATTTCTAATCCATTTAAATGCAAACAAATTTGCTAACCATGCTAGAAACATGCTAGTAACATGCTAATCATCCTAGCATCATACTAGTAACTTGCTAATCATGCTGAAGTCATGCTAATGACTTGCTAATCATGTTAGAAACATGCTAATTGTGCTGACAACATGCTAGGTACTTGCTAATCATGATAAAAGTATGCTAGTAACATGCTAATCATGTTAGAAGTATGCTAGCAACATACTAGTAACATGCTAATTATGCTAGAAACATGGTAATAACTTATGCTAGTAACATACTAATCATGCTAACATGTTAGTAACATGCTAATCACAACGACATGCTAATCATTCTAACAACATACTAGAAATTTGCTAAGAACGTTATTTTGCTAGCAACACGTTAGTAACATGCTAATCATGTTAAAAACAAGCTAACAACATGCTAGTAACATGTTATTCATGCTAACAACATGCTAGTAATATGTTAACCATGCTAACAATATGCTAGTAACATGCTAATCATGCTAGAATCATGCTAGCAACATACTAGTAACTTGCTAATCATGCTAGAGACATGCTAATAACTTGCTAATCATGTTAACAACATGCTAGTAGCATGCTAATTATGTTAGTAACATGCTAGTCACTACAACATGTTAATCATGCTAACAACATACCAGTGATTTGCTAATAACGTTCATTATGCTAGCAACACGTTTGTAACATGCTAATCATGTAAAAAACTAGCAACATGCTAAAATTGTGCTAGCAACATACTAGTAACTTGCTAATCATGCTAGAAACATGCTAATCATGTTAACAACATGCTAATAACATGCTAATTATGCTTGTAACATGCTAGTAACATGCTAATCATGCTAACAACATGCTAATCATTCTAACAACATACTAATAATTTGTTAAGAACATGTTATTTTGTTAGCAACACGTTAGTAACATGCTGATCATGTCAAAAACAAGCTAACAACATGTTAGTAATATGTTAACCATGCTAGCAATGCTAGTAACATGCTTATTATGCTAGTAACATGCTAGTCACTACAACATGCTAATCATGCTAACAACATACTAGTGGTTTGCTAATAACATGTTAATTATGCTAGCAACACATAACATGATAATCATGTAAAAAACTAGCAACATGCTAATCATGCTAGAATTGTGCTAACAACATATTGGTAACTTACTAATCATGCTAGAAACATGGTAATAATTTGCTAATCATTTTAACAACATGCTAATTATGCTTGTAACATGCTAGTAGCATGCTAATCATGCTAACAACATGCTAGTAACTTGCTAATCACTACTACTACAACAACAACAACAACAACAACAACAACAACAACAACAACAACTGTATTTGTCCTCAAAACATTCATGTTTTAAGCTTCAAAACTACTTTAAACTTCAAACTATTTCAGACAAACTTTTCTATCTAGTTATTATTATTGTCTACATAATAATATATTTATAATTGTCTTACAAATATAACTCTAGAATTTGCACAATTACAAAACTCTTTACATGTTCACATTTTGTCTTAAAATAAAATAAACAAAAAACCTAAAATGCACAATAGCAGAAGTGTGTAACTAAAAATATCTGAAGGTTCGTAGTATGTGAGAAATGGCTGACCGTGAAATCGCTGTCAGACGTTTCAAAGGTCAGGATATACTTGGTGATGGCAGCCTGTGGTGGCGTCCAGGTGAGAACGGCGCTCTCTGTCTGAATATTACTGGCAACCAGATCACGCGGAGCATCCACATCTACATCACACCAGAGAAATCAGATAACACTTACATTTATTCAGACAATTAGATGACTTAGAATAAAAAAAGCTAATATTAGGGACAGCAAATATGCCTGAGCTGGAAATGAATTAAAAATGCATTTATTGTTCAGAATTTAATAAATGTTAAGTTTTAAAACAATTTATGTTTTATAAATTTAGCATCTGTTGTTAAAATGACAGTACAATATTTTGAGAATCTGGAATTTTTTGTTAAGAAAACAAAAATGTATCCTAAACTCAGATTCTCTCACTGATGCATTATGGGAGAATATATTTTTATGTACAAAATTTTTATTTTGAGAAATCAGTTGGCCAGCATTTTTTTTTTCCTTTTTTAATCCAGGCAGTCACATTCGGAACAGATATTCATTTATTTTTTAAATTATTATCAAATGCAAAATATGCAATGTTATTTTTACAATTTTATAATAAACCATTTTAAATATATATATATATATATATATATATATATATACATACATACACACACACACATATATATATATTTTTTTTGATGCATTATATAGTTTTCATTTTTGACCAGGAAACACAAGAAAATAATGGTAAATATTTTAAAATAAAAATAAAGCTGTGTTAATGCAGCTTTTAATATTACATATTTGTTGTTGTTAATATATACATATATATATATACACACACTACCGTTCAAAAGTTTGGGGTCAGTAAATGTTTATTCATTCTTTTTTTTTTTTGAAAGAAATGAATAAATTGTTACATTAATAAAAAGTGACATAATAGATTTACATTGCTAGAAAAGATTTATAGTTTGAATAAATGTTGTTCTTGAAAGAAAAAAAAAAACACTGGCGGCACAACTGTTTCCAAAACTGATAAATCTACTAATAATTCAGAATATCAGAATGATTTCTGAGAGATCATGTGACACTTAAGCCTGGGAAACTGAGTAACAGCTGATGAAAAATCAGCGTTGCATCACAGGAATAAATAATATTTTAAAGTATATGAAAATAAAAACCATTATTTTCTATTGTAATAACATTTTGTAATATTACAGTTTATTTTCTGTATTTTTGATTAAATAAATGCAGCCTTGACTTCATTAAAAAAAAATTGCAAGTCTTACTGACCCCAAACTTATGTTTTTATGATACATTTAATGGTTACATTTTCGACTGAACACATATAATAAAGTTAATAATAATAATATATTAATAAATCAGTATAATAAAAAGGTTTTTTTCTAAAGAAAACCCCAAACCATTAAACACTGTGTTACACCTGCTTTTAATATTACATATTTGTTGTTGTTAATATATATATAATTTTATTTATTTATTTATTTTTTATGATACATTGAATGGTTTTCATTTTCAGTCAGGACAGATAAAATAAAATAAAGTGAATAATAAAAACAATAATAATATTTTAATAAATTATTATAATAAAAAAAAATCTTAAAAACAAACAAACAAACCATTAAACGCTGTGTTAAACCTGCTTTTAATATAACATATTTGTTGTTGTTAATATATATAAAATGTAATTTTTTGTATGATACTTCAAATAGTTTTTATTTTCAATCAGGAAAGATATAATAAAATAAAGCTAATAATAATCATATATTAATAAATTAACATAATAAAAAAAGTGCCATTTTTTTCTAAAAACCATTAAACGCTGTGTTAAATGCTTTAATAGTACACATTCATAATTATCATTTGCATTATTATTTAGAAAATAATATTTTGTGATACAGTACATTAAATGGTTTACATTTTTGATAAGGACACTGAATTAACAGGACATGGAATAATATTTATATTATTGTTGATATGCACATGCATAACAGAATTTCACTATAATTTTTATGGTAACACTTTACAATAAGCTTCATTAGTTAATAACATTAGTTAACATGAACTAAGAATGAGCAATACTTCTCCAGCATTTATTAATTTTCTTTAATGTTAATTTCAGCATTTACTAATGCATTTATTGTTGCATTTATTAACATTAGTTAATGCTCTGTTAACTAACATGAACAAGTTATGAACAAGTGTATTTTTATTAACTAACATTAACAGAGATTAATAAATGAATGTGTTGTTCATTGTTCAATTATGTTAGTTAATACATTAATGTTAAAATGGTTACCATTTTTATATAAATAGTCATTTTCAGGCTCAATAAAGTAGTGCAGCTGTATTTGCTGAGGCCTACGGGGGGCGCTAGAGCACTGGTAATAAATGAATCTCACCTGTGATGAAGTCTGTAGTCACTGGAGCGCTTTTCTCTTGGTTTCTTATGGCATAAACATTGACAGTGTATTGAGTTGCTGGTGCCAGTGAGCTCATCTCAAACTCCACCGTGTTTCCAGAAACCTGCTCTGATATCGGTGGCACTGTGGAGAGAAACAAAGAATCAGAAATGATTCTATAAAACCAAAAGAGACAGAGCCTGAGAAAAGATAACAGAGTAACTGAATAAAAGATGTGGGTTTATTTTGGGGTATAACTTGACATGTCAGGCACAGTGACAGCAGTGTCCTGCAGGGTGACATGCGATACAGTGAAATATCTAAAACTATTTTTGCTCTACTCAGGGCGAGCAGCAGCAGCAGAAACAATGAAGACAAGTCAAACATGAATAAAGAAACCCAAAAGCACAACAGAGAGCACAGGAGTTTCCTCACCAGTGTCTGCGCTGTATGTGATCACATATCCATCCACGGTCGCCGCTGCAGGTTGCCACAGCAACAGCGCCTTTGTGTCAGTGACATTGACAGCAGTCAGGCTGCGTGGCATATCCAGGGCTGGGGGGTAAATAATAAATAAATACAAATTGTTATGAAGACTTTTGCATATAAAATAAATATTACCGGTATATATAAACAATTATATGGCACTATATATATATGTATAAAACGTTGTATTTTAGAAATGACAAATAACACTGTATAAATATACGTTATGTTTATTTTTATTAAGTAATAATAACAAAAATAATACAATGCAATTAATAATACGATAACATTTATTTTACTCTTAATTCAATGTATTTTATTTTAGTTTTTACACATAAATTAATGCCATAACATTTTATGTAATAAATGACAAATTATATATATATATATGTATATATTAATCACGTATTCTAAGTGAAAATTATATCTGAAAACAAACCCCAAAACCTATAATATCAAATTGTATTTAATATAATGATTATTTGTATCATAATAATTGTTATGATATAATCTTTTTTTTATTTTACATGTAACAAATCAATATCATAGCAAAATATTGTTTTTTTTTTTTAATTATAGAGGTATTTATGTAACAAATAATATAATATAATAATTTTAACAAATTATAATATATATAACATGAGTTACGTTCATTAACATTCAAATGTAAAGACATGAAAATATGATGCAAATAAAAAAAATAATTTATGAAAATAAAGATGTACAATATGATTACAACACTGTATAAATATACGTTGTTTATTTTTATTAATAATGAAAATAATACAATGCAATTAATAATTTAATAAACAATAATAAAATTGTATATACATTTATTTTAATGTATTTTATTTGAGTTTTTACACATAAATTAATGCCATAACAAAAGAAACATTTTATTTCATAAATGACAAAATTATGTATATATATATATATATATATATATATATATATATATATATGTGTGTGTGTGTGTGTGTGTAAATGTAAATGTTTATTTTGTTATGGCAGTAATTTGTTATATGTTAAAAAAAAAATAAACATAAAAATTGATATATTTTTATTGTATTATTAATTCCATTGTATTTTTTTTATTATTACTAAATAAAAATAATCTTAACATATACACTACAGTATTATAATATTCATATTATACCTTATATCTTTATTTACTTTTTTTTATTTACATCATATATTTGAAAGTCTTTACATTTGAATGTGAATGAATAACTCATCTGTTTATATATATATATATATATATATATATATATGATAATTTGTTAAAATTATTATATTATTTGTTACATAAATACCTCTATATTTTTTTAAACAATCTGTTATATTATAATTTGTTAAAATTCTTATTTTATATTATATGTTAAAATAAACAACTATATACAATAAAATTAAAATAAAAAAAAAAACATCATTTTGCAATCATATTGATTTGTTACATGTAAAATAAACAGTATTTATATTATAACAGCAATTATAATGATAAAAACAATAATTATATTACATACAAGTTTTTTTTTCCAGATCATTAACACTCAGTTTGAGAAATAGCCTACTGATTATCTTAGAAAACACCACTAACTAGTTAAGTTACTTAACCAACCTGTTGTAAAAGTGTTAGACACTGGTTCGCTCTCCTCCAAACCTTTCACTGCAACAACCGACACCTGATACGTCTCTCCAGGAATCAGATTTGTCAGCGAAATCTGAGACTGTGACCCATCTGCCATCAGGACCATGGGAGCACCTGGTAAAACACAGAAGAGATGCATGAGTTTCATTAAAAATGCATCAAAATCTTTGAATCACCTGCTTTTTAAACTTCATTTTCAACACTAGCTCTGTTCTTTGTATATGCAGTTGCAATCAAAATGATTCAACCCCCTTGACCTGCAAGACATTTTGCTGCAGAGAACAACATTTTGCAAAAACAATTCAAAGGCATCAATGCACATTTAAGCAATTCTGAGAACATAAGTTGACGAATAATGAAAAAAAAACAAAAAACAAACTGTCTCTAAACATTCATGTTTAAAATTATTCAACCCCCAAAAGTCAAATTGGGTGCAGAATATTTTCTTTTCTTTAAAACCACCAATAAACGCTGCTTGGAAGTGCTTAGAAGCTTCTACAATCTGCTACTGCAATCTTGGGCCATTCTTTGCCTGAAAAACCTTTCAGTTCACTGATAATCTTTGGTTTTGCCACTACTTTCTTCAAATTCAACCAAATATTTTCAGTGAGAATTAAATCTAGAGACTGAACAGGCCACTCAAGAAAATTCTATGACTGATCCCTGAACCAAGCATAAGTAGATTTGGATGTATACTTTGGGATGATTATCCTGCAGAAAAGTCCACTGATCTTTAGCTTTAATCTTTGCACCAAAGGCATCACAATTCTTTGATACTTCAAAGAATCCATGATGTCCTTCATACAGTCGTGTTTTCCACTTCCTGCTACAGTAAAACAACCCCATAACAGGACTGATCCACCTCAGTGTTTGACCATGGAGATGGTGTACTTTGTGTTTATAAGTTTTACTTTTTTGCAACGGACATACTGCTGATCCATATGTCCAAAAACTTCCAGTTTGGTCACATCACTCCATAAAACATTGTTCCAGAACTCCACAGGTCTATCCAAATGAACTTTAGCATGTTCAAGTCAGCTTTTTTGGTTCTTCTTGGTCAATTCGATGCCCCAAAATGTTCTTCCACCTTTCATTGGGTCATCTTGCAAGTCTTTGGCTGTACATTGCAGGTTTTTCCTCAGTTGCTCTGATCAAACATTTGTGACCCTGGACCACAAAACCTTTTTGTTGTCTTAAGTAGCACAGGTATATTTCTAGCAATAACCAAAAATATTGTATGGGTCAAAATTACATATATATATATATATTTTTTATGCCATAAATCATTAGGAAATTAAGTACAGATCATATTCCATGAAGATATATTTTTTTAGGTTTCCTACAGTAAATATATCAAAACTTAATTTTTTTTAATTAGTAATATGCATTGCTAAGAACTTAATTTAGACAACTTTAAAAGCGGTTTTCTCAGTATTAAATTTTTTTTTGCACAGATTTCAGATTTTCAAATAGTTGTATCTCAGGCCAAATATTTTCCTATCCTAACAAACCATACATCAGTGGACGCCTTATTTATTCAGCTTTCAGATGATGCATAAATCTCAATTTCCAAAAATGGACCCTTATGACTGGTTTTGTGGTCCAGGGTCACATTTTATGAAATTGTGCTTTTTTGTTCAACACCCTCAAAGGTTTTCTGGTACAACACACTTTAAAGTAAGGAATAAGGCTGCCAGCTATGTCTCAAGGAACTTTTAAAAAACTTTTAGAAATCTTTATATAGCCTTAGACTCTCTAAAGTAATAATAAAGTTATTTCTTCTGTATAGGTTCTTTAGAGCTTTTAAAAGAGCTCTGTTGACTTTGTCATATTAGCTACTCAAACTTGAGCACATGCATGGGCTAAATGTATGTATGTGTAACAGCTTAAGCCAGTTCAGTTTTTTAATAGAGCCAATTTTTTTCCCCACCATACAAATAACTGACTAAAATGTTCAAGTCAGCAATGTTGAATAGGGGTTGAATAATTATGACATACCTGTGTTATTAAAAAAACTCAAAACTTTTACATTACATACCACCACTTTCAGTATGCCAGTAATCCGTTATAGATGCAATTTTTATAAAGTGTAATTGTAAGGTACTGCAGTCTCTGGAGAAGACTGAATAATTTTGATTGCAACTCTATCTAATATAATGCTTTCAAGCAGAGAACCAGTACTCACCTCCTTGGATTGGGATGTAAGTGATTCTGTAGGAGTCCGGCTGGGATCGCGGTAGAGTCCAAGAAACCACAGCTGTTGTGTCCGTGATGTCAGAGAAACGAAGGTCCCGTAGAGCGCCAAGGCCTGCCAGACAGCAATGCAGATATATATTTAGCAATAGCAAGAATATCCATTGAAAAAACTGGGAAAATGATCCACCCCGGGTCCTTAGGCCATTAGGTTATGAAGTTAATTCAAACAGCCACTGGAAAATGGACAAAGAAAAGACCACTGTACTGCAGGAGAAGCTGGCCTTTCCCTGGTGCAATGAAAAAAGGCCTAGAAGAAATATCCATTAGTCATAAGAATCATCCACAAACGCGTCCATTTTTTAACATGATCAATCATGCCAAAATCATTCCATCGCATTCCACTGATTTATCCTGAGTGAGACAATGACCAAAAGAAGGCATGTTATTTGGATCATAAACCGACACACAGTCATTAGTTCTCAGTGCATGCAGACAAATTAACATCACGTTCCCCCACATTGATGGTTTAGTAGTGAAATGAACTTTGGGAGACTTTCCTTTGGATGCATGAACATACACAACGTTCCTTCACGAGAGCATGCAAGGTTAAAGTCAACGTGAACTGAAAACCAACCATCTTACTTCATGAAGTCTGTTTATAGTGTTTAAAAACCCACAGCAATCTTTTTGCATGGCATGCAAATAGTATTTGCTGTTGACTTTAACCCTGGATTGAAATCTATCCTGGCAGATACATTTCAAATCAGATGCATCAAAGATCAGTACCTGTTTAGGATGAAGAGTGTTATTCAGTTGTTAAAGATCGTACTCCCATCACAATGCAGCCAAGAAAGCCCCTCGAGTCCAGAAACGAGCGTGTTTGACAAGTGCAATACCTGTTCTGGCAACAGCGGTAACGGGTTGGGAGCGATGTTCCAACGTGACCCCGTAAAGCTCAATTTCATACTCGGTTCCCCCCAAAAGCTGCGATAAAACTTTGGTTCTTTCATCGCCCGGAACAACGAACTCTCGAGGGTGGGAGAGCTTTCTCGAATCTCTAACTTTGAGCACGAATCGATCAAAGACGTCGTCTTCTGCCGTCCAGGCCAGCCGGAAACTCTCAGGGGTGACGTCCGAGACAAAAAGGTGCTCGATCTCTGGCTCTGCCTCTGATTAACAAGGGGAAATCTGTCTTTTTCTTGTTCCAGCAAGAGACTCAAGCGTGCTGCATTTCCAACTACCTGCCGGTCTCCACCAATTCCACATGCATCAAGTATGAGTACAACTAACTGTGTTAGTTAAACCTTGGACACATAGCAGCAACATATACGTGTCCCTTTATGACTTTTGACACTGGTTAACATTGTAAATGGCATTGCAAATCATGCACACCACTTACATAAGACTGACTTTCACTTTTTACAGTGATTCCATGCAAGACTGTGGTCTACAGCCTCAAATTAGACTGTGTTTCTATCTTCTGCTGGTGTTAAACCATCCCAGCTAACAAGGAACGTTCTCAGAACGTAACATTAATAGAATGTTCATTTAAAGCTAATAACTTTATTGAAACATTTGGTGTTTTAAATGTTACTGCTTGCTACTTGTTTCATTTGATTCAAAAAACATTTAAAAGTAACATTCCCTTCATGTTTTCTGTAACATACAAATAACCAAATGTTTTTAAAAAAGTAAAAACCTGAATGTTCTGAGAAGACGTTATAGGAACGTTAATACAACATGGTTAGCTGGGTTGGTGAAACCTGATAATATGAGATTTGTTAGATACAGTTCTGCCAGCCGTTCAATAGAATACACAGTTTAAATACGGCATCACACATGTGTATGCTCATATTTTTGAGGAAATGGGACCAGTGAGGCATGTACTGTTCTTACAAGCAAAGCAAAATGCTTTATTGATGGAGGAGACCTGGCAAATAAATAAGAGACAGTGTTGAGGAGGTAGTTGAGTTGTGTAGGTGTTTCCCAACCAAAGCTTATATCAAACAGCAGGCCGTTATCTACAGTTTGGACTGTAATATCTAGAAGACTGTGTACACACAGGACATGTTCATTTGCTCTTTTTACTGTCATCTGTTTGTGTCAAACAACTTTTGTTTTATAGCGAACTAGAAAACCTGAATCAGAAAGCAATAAAGCTCTTTCTGATTTGTTTTTCTAGTATCTAGTGTGACTGTAGATCAGTCTGTAAACTGTAAAGGAATATACAGGTAAAGCAACCGTGTAAATGTATTTAAACTGCAATCACAAGTTTGGAAAAATAAATATGAATAAATTACCTATTTATTTATTTTCTGGTTGAGACTTTGAGAAGCAACACTGCATAATACATTATAATTTGCACTTAATGCATTGTAATCTTCCATTTTTATTATTTTTAAGATGGTTTACCAAAAAAATCTGTGTCTTTTCTATGCAAGAATCAAAATTCACAAAAAAAAATGCATTAATTAGTATTTTTTTGTGTAGAGAAAACACGTTTTTTTTTTTTTGGAAAACCGTTTAAAAAATAATATCTTTTGTGCAGTGAATGTCGATTCTTGTGCAAAAAAAACTAAATTTGTGGATGAATATAAACTTTTTAAAACGTCTAAAGAAAATATCCTTCAAAATGGCTGCTTTTCCATTACCATTTAAATTGCGCAAGCTGAAATTGCGACTTAAAAATACACTTCATGAAAACCTCATTTTTAAGCTAGTACGAGGTGGTTATTCAGGCATTTGGAAAATATTTAGCAAAACTGCAATGGAAACGTCTTTTTCACATTTACAGGTGAAAGTCACATGATGATATTTTAATACACTATATCTTCAAAAAAACAATTCTTATGTGACCCAGGACCACAAAACCAGTCATAAAGGTCAGCTTTTTGAAATTGTGATTTATACATCATCTGAAAGCTGAATAAATAAGCTTTCCACTGATGTATGGTTTGTTAGGATAGGACAATATTTGGTACGATTATTTGAAAATCTGGAATCTGAGGGTGCAAAATACTGAGAAAATCACCTTTAAAGTTGTTCAAATGAAGTTCTTAGCAATGCATATTACTAAAAATATTAAGTAAAATATATCTAAATATATCTTCATGGAACATGATCTTTACTTACTTTCCTAATGATTTTTGGCATAAAAATCGATCAATTTGACCCATGCAATGTATTTTTGGCTATTGCTACAAATATACCCGTGCTACCTAAGATGGTTTTGTGGTCCAGGGTCACATATGTTGCCGCTTACACAAGCATTGACTACGCAATGCTTGATTAAGGGGCTTTCCTTGCCATTAAAGTCTGTGGAGCTGATCGCTGAACATTACGTTTTGGTCACATAACATGGTTAATGGAAACCATTTTGCAACAGTTTTTTATAAAAAAAAAAAAAAAAAAAACTCAAAAGTTTTTATGCAAATCTGTAAGGGGTAAAGCATCCTTTTTATCAGTGCTGTTTGAATGACAACATTTTAAAAAATTGTAACAAATCAATGCTGATTTTAAAATGACTGACCAATCAGAAGCATCAGCTTGAGGCAAGAAAATTATCTTAAGCATATTGATAAGTTACTGTTGGCGTTGTGTGCATCTACAATATATCAACATAACATGACTTGAACAGAACCGAACATGTCTTGTGCATACAACCCCTGAAAAAAAACTGCAACAGCTTTATGATATCATCCGTTAGATATTAAAAACTATCTACTCAACAAAAAGTAAAAGCTATCAAGCTTGGGCAGTGAAACCTTTGACGTGAAGGAGTGACATGCAGTTGAAAAGCAGAGAACGGTACCTGTAACAGCCACTGTGGTGATTGGACGAGACTGTAACCCATTCCCAGACACCCCAGTCACACTGACCTCATAGCCAATGCCAGTAATCAGGCCCAAAACATCCAGCATGGTCTGGTTCCCCGGCACTACGAACTCTTGCGGCTCCAGCAGCTGGCCAGAGTCCGACACTTTTACCTGAAAATGGCTGAAGCCCTCAGAGGAATCTGCCACCCAGGACACCCGAAATCCGTACGGGGTAATATCCGAAACCGTGAGCTTTTCCACTTTAGGTAACGACGCTGGGTTACGTGGCACAGCATTCATTTGGGTCCCGTGGTTGCAGTGTTATAGGAGGGGACAATACAGGGTGAGGATGTATAATTGATTCTGCAGTGATTGCAAGGTCAAAATAACTTATGATTGTATAAGCTTTCCATTCTTGGTTTTTTCCATGTAAAATAATTGAGTATTCAGTGGGTGCAATACAACTGCATGCAAACTCAAAGGCAAAAAATAAAAAATAAATAAATCAGTAAAGATTCAATCTAATCAACCATCTGTGTTAATTTCATTAGACATCATGAGCTCAGACTGATGCAAAAATGAGTCTCCACACTGCAATACTACTTTCTTTTCCTTAAGCAAGCCAAGTTAAGTTGCAAACTGAAACTGCATCCGAACACAAGCCTTTTACAATATACATTGTATGCAAAGCCTGAAACTAAATTCTCAGGTCACTGAATATAATGCAAAACTGCAAGAGAAAAAAAGAGCTTTTAAAGGTCTATTTACTCCAAGACCAACATGGCAGTATATATTATAAATAATACATTTATAAATGCACTACCAGTCAAAAGCTGTGTTTTTAAAGAAGTCTCTTCTGCTCACCAAGCCTGCATTTGTTTTATCCGAAATACAGCAAAAGCAGTAATATTGTGAAATATTTTTACTATTTTAAATAACTGCTTTCTATTTGAATATATTTTAAAGCATAATTTACTTCTGTGATCAAAGCAAAATTTTCAGCGTCATTACTCCAGTCTTCATTGTCACATGATCATTCTAATATGCTGATTTGCTGTTCAAGAAACATTTACTATTATTATTACTATTATTATTATTATTTAAAACTGATGAGTAAATTTGAATAGAAAGATCCAAAGATCAGCATTTATCTGAAATAAAAAGCTTGTAACATTATACACTACACCTTTAAAAAGCTTGCAGTCAGTATAAATATTATGTATATGTGTGTGTGTATATATATATATATATTATTTCTTTTTTTTTGGGGAGAAGAAATTATAGAAATTAATACTTTTATTTAGAAAGGAATCTTTAAATTGATCAAAAGTGATGATAAAGACATTTATAACATTACAAAAGATTTCTATTTCAGGTTAATCTGAACTTTCTATTCATTAAATAAACCAGAAAAAAAAATTCTAATCAAAATATTAAAATGATTTCTGAAGGATCTTGTAACTGTAGTGATGATGTTAAAAAATCAGCTTTGAAATCACAGGAATAAATTACATTTTAAAATATATTCAAACAGAAAGCAGTTATTTTGGATAGTAAAATTATTTCAAAATTTTACTCTTTTTTTTTTTTTTGTTTGCTGTACTTTGGATCAAATAAATGCAGGCTTGGTGAGCAGAAGAGACTTCTTTTAAAAAAAAACATTAAAAAATCTTGCTGTTTTAAGAACTTTTGACTGGTAATGTTTATATTTTTTTACATCTGCATTTTACTTCAATGCCAGAAACTTGGTGCAAAAAGACCTTCAGAGTCATTAAAATAACCATGTAAATTTTACATGCATGCAAGGGTGCAATAAAGAAAGAAAGAAAGAAAGAAGTCACAGGCAGTTTCAGAAATTTGCTTGCAACTCGTTCTATCCGGATGCAAAAATTGTTAGCTCAGTCACTTTTCTGATGTTGTGATAGAAGCATGAAAAACTTGCACAGTACCTGTACTGGTATTGAAGGAAACGGACGAAGTTTGACGGCCACGAGACAGACCGTAAAACAATATATCATAGACCGTAGAGTCCATAAGACCCATGATGGTAACATTCCTCTCTGAGCCTGACAGCCTGAGCTCTACAACATCATACAGCTGCTCACGGTCAGTGACACGAGCAACGAAGCCATCGAAGTGGCCTGACAATGTGCTCCAGGACAGCGTCAAGCTATTCGGACGGGTTTCAGACACCACAATAGGGCCCAGTTTAGGCTTAGGCTCTGAATGAATGAAAGAAAGTGTTGGGTATTGTTACGAAACTTAATGGCACCTGAGACAAGTGAAAACTTATCATCTAAATAGAAATGCAATGCAAAATATCCAATCCTATTGACACTAGTCCTGCTAATCATCAACATGCCACAGATACTACCTTGAAAACAACTGGGAATATTCCTCTTTGCAGGAGTACGACAAATTATGAATTGATGATCTGAGAACTCAAAAGCATGCACTGCTGTACCTGTGGTTACTATAGTTGTCAGGGCAGCTGTGTTTGAGCCACCAACGGTGGCATACACCTTGATCTGATAACGCGTGTCTCCTCTGAGGCCGGTCAGCACCGTGGAGCGAACACCTCCGGGCAAGGTGCGCCCCGTCGCCTGCGTGGGCAAAGCAGACTCTCTCACCTCGACTATAAAATTATCAAACGCCTTCTCTCCCGTCCGCCAGGAGAGCGACACTGTGTCTGAGGTAATGTTTGCAACAACTAGCCCAGACAAGTCAGGCTCGGCCGCTACAAGAGGGAAAAAGCCAGCTATGACGAATCGTTTAGTGTCTCTTTCTTTTTCTTTAGAGATCTGTCCATGCTAACTTGGTGCCTGACTGACAAAACGGCCTTGGTTAAAGGGATAGTTCACCCAAAAATCGTTGACTCGATCTCATGTCATCCAGTTAACACAGAATGTTCAGAACTTGTAAATGTTACTTGTTTCAGAGCAATAAGAGAACATTTAACCACAACGTTCCCATAATGTTTGCAAAATGGAATGTTTCTGTAACAGTTGTATAACTAAGAAAAAACATTTTTTAAAAAACTGGATGTTTTGAACATTCAGGGGTCATTCCTGGGATTCGGTTCATTTTCACCTTAATATACATGTTTTTCAACTACATTTGATTCAACTTCTAAATACCCCACATCACTCGCTTTCACCACTTTTTTTTTCCTCAAACCCGTAACGTACAAAATGGGATTGGTTTAAAAAAACATTTATCATCGTTTTCACATTTTTATAAGACTGAAGCTACAAATATACAAATTGTGTGTCTGCAAGTCTCTTTATTTTTGTAAAAAATATTTATAATTTCAAATAAAATTTCAGCTAAAACCACAATTGTATTGTTTTAGCCCTAACATGTCAGATGCTAATCAGCAAGAAATACTTTCGCTCTGAATTGTCTTCCCTATATTTTTCTAAAAATATTAACGTGACAATGTGTGACAGGGTTGAAGACTGTAACACATTTGAAGATAAATGAATGAAGATACATTGCCTTAAATTAAAATTTTTGCTTTTGTTTCTTTCTCAAATTGTTACCTTATTTCTGGGTCTGCTGCAAATGTAGGTTCTATTTCTGATAAATGATGCTTGTCAACGTTTAAGATGCATTAGATTAAAAATTCTATTTAAAGCAAAATATGCATTGTCATGATTTTGAAGTATATATATATTTACTGAAACCATGACTATTTTATTTATTTTTTTAATTAAAATTAGTAATAAATGAAGCAAGTAACTCAAACCTGTAACAATGACAAATACATTTATTTGAGACGGGGTTGTGGTTTTTCACTCAAAATGGCCACTGCTCCTCATGTAGTGTAGCAGAGTAGACCAAATATGGCAGCAATAAAATAAGTACATTGTATATACTTATGGATTAAAATAAAATGTAAAAAAGTACTCATTTTATGTGACAGGGTTGAGTTGTTAAGCTTGACAGTACCCTCCCTGACTATAACATGCCTCAAAAATATGAAAAAGTATGATTCTACTAACTATTTTCTGCACCATTATTAAAGAGACCTGGATGATGTCATTTCTGGTAAATGATGTCACATAAGAGTGGAGTCTAAATTATTATTGGCGTAAAATGGTTAGTGTGACGGGGTTGAGTTCATACTGAGCGACATAACTTTAAAGTCTGTTTTTTATAAAATATTTAGCAATTTTTTAGCTTCTAACAATTCATTTTGGTGAACCACCACTTTAGAAACTCTGAAATATTGAAAATATTACAGAATCCCAGAAATGACCCTCAGAATGTTTTCATAACTTAATGTAACTTAATAAAACATTCTGGGAACATATTTTTGTTAGCTGGGAAAGCTGTTCTGCGAATGTTCTGGAAAGATTCTTTCAAATAGTTCTTCCAGTAACATTAATACAGTATTTTCACTACGCGTCCATATTGGTGGCACTGAACGTAAACAATTCCACTGAACCAAATGGAACTGCTGATTACTGCAGCTGAATATGGTCAATTATTGTCATGTTTTGGGCTGTAGTAATTGGTTGGAACAGGAAATAAACATCTGGACTGCCAAAAGGAGAAGAGTGGAAAAAAACTGTCTGTGGTTGGCCAAGCTAAACTAAAATTTCCAGGACAACAACCTTGACAACAATCGTGTTTGCTCTTATAGTTTCTGGTCAAGTAGGTGAAATATTAGGCTAATATCTTAATTAAAACTGCTTGTATGTATTTTTACTACCTATTAACTTTAGTTTTGTCAAAATATTGCACACTTTCCTGCTTAGTGTGCAGCTTCCACATGTTTTTTTTTCCCATGGTTTAGACAGCATAAATTAGCATAATAACATATTCAGTAGTACATTAACTGTGCAATCCATGCTGTTTTTACATCTGAGTATGACCACGCATCCGGGTAACTGACCAAACCATGATGTACATGCAAACCCTGTTTGGATGTTTGTTATCTGATCTTTAATAATGTACTCAATTAAATTAAATAAAATCGAAATTATTTCTACATTATTTATGGATGTTACTTGTTTCAGAACAGACACATTCTGACATTCCCATAATGTTTGCAAAAATGATAAAACAGAATGTTCCTTTAACATTTTATAACCAAAAAAACAAACAAAAAAAAAACAACATTTAAAATTTGAACATTCAGAATGTTATGTTAGTATTTTTGTTAGCTGGGAAAGCTGTTCTGTGAAAGATTCTTTCAAATAAACATTCTTCCAGTAACATTAATAGTTTTTTTTACAACGCATAATCAATCGGCCATATTTGTGGCACTGAACGTAAACAATTCCACTGAACCAAATGGAACTCTCACATTTTGCTGATTATTATTGAAAATGGTCAATCATTGTCATGTTTTGGGCTGTACCGATCGGTCAAACCAGGAAAAAACATCTGGAGTACTAAAGACTGCCAAAAGTTATGACAAATCAAGGAGAAGCCTGGAAAAATCTTTCTGAGGAACAAAAGGCTTTTGTGGTTGGCCAAACTAAACTAAAGGATTTCCAGGACCAGAAACTTGACAACCTTAATTAATACTGCTTGTACGTATCTTTACCACCTATTAACTTTAGTTTGTGAAAATAATTCATTCATGGATTTTCATTCATTTTAGGTGGACGTTTATTTAATGTTTGTTAAATGTTACTGGTTTCAGAACAAAAAGAACATTCAACGGCAACATTCCCATAATGTAAAAAAAAAAAAAAAACATTCGTATAACCAAGAAAAAAACATTTTAAAAACAGGATGTTTTGAACATTCAGAATGTTTTCATAACTTAATATAACGTTCTGGGAACATATTTTTGTTAGCTGGGAAAGCTGTACGCTCGCTTGAAAGACAAAAGATATTTTGATGAATTTCTGTTAACAGTGTGCACTATATTCTATGTCCCCATGTTACAAAAATATGGTCTAAGATCGTTTTGCTAATGTTCCCAATGAAAATGTTTTTCGGAACGTTCAGAACATTCAAATTCAAGACACACATTTTTTTTTAAATGTCTTAACATTTTTCTTCGTTATGCGAAGCATAACATTTCCATAAGCATTTTCTCATTTTGCATATTGGCAATGTTACTTTTGAATATTCTCTTTGAAAGAACATTCTAAAACAAGTAACATTTGAAAACACTGATTACTGACTTAAACTTATATAATACTTAACGGTAACTGTCAGAGAAATTACATTTTGACATATTAGAAGTGTTTTTCTTAGAACTGCAATATTCTTGGAATATTCCATTTGATCTTTTTGCAAACATTATGAGATCATTCATTCAGTAATATTTAAAAATGCTAAATAAACATGTTTAATAAATTACATTTTATCATTTTGCAAACATTATGGGATTGTTATTTTTGAGTGTTCTCTGAACATTCTGAAACAAGTAATATTTACAAAACATTAAATGAAAATTTTTTTTGGGGGGGCAAACATTATGGGAATGTTAGTTCTAAATGTATTCTGAACATTCTGATACATTAAAAGAACAAAACAAAAAACAAACATTACAAGAAAATCTAACCAAAAAGTTTAAACGTCAGATGACTTTGAATGAATGTTCTATTAACATTACATAAAAAGAACCTTGCCAGAACGTCAGCCAAAGTTATGAGAATGTTCTCTGTTAGCTAGATGGGTCTTGGTGTGAGTAATAGCCTTAATTTAGTCACTAATGTATACAAGTTGAACCTGATGCAGCTCATCTTGAGGCACCAGATTTCGCTTGCACAAGAATAGAGGTTAAAAGTTTCAGTGATTTACATCTTCAATTTTGCATGTTCCTCAAACAAAGCTATCATGTAACTTCTGGAAGACTTATATGGACCCCCTTTAGAGAGATTTTCAACAGACAGGTTTGATGACATGAGTAAATATCATCTTTTTGGGTTGAACTACTCCTTTAAGGCTTGATTTATCATTTCCAATATAAACAAATGTGGGGAAAAAGCAAGGAAGCGAGAGAATTGCAGTTACCTGTGGAGGCGACAGCACTGACGGACTCTGTTCTCCTTCCCTTCACGACTCCAGTGAGGTAAGCTATATAGTCAGTAGTCGGCCGTAGCCCAGTGATTTCATAAGACTGTATACTGTGTGACAGATTATATTCGACTGGCTCCCGCTGCCAGCTAGAGTCTATAATCTCCAGGATAAACCTCTCAATATCTCCTCTCGTGTCATTCCATGAAATGGAGAAGCTCTCTGATGTAATATTAGAAACATACAGATTGCCAACCACTGGAGTGCTATCTAAAGGGAGAAACGGTTATTGGAAAAGTGCTAAAGCAGTTGCGCGTACTGTACAATATGCATCATTTGCATGTAGAATTGGTTGATTAATTATAGAAAATATTTGCTTTTCTCCTGTGGGTACTGACTAGTATTATGGATTAGGTTTTAAAATGCAGCTGTTTTCCACACCCCACATCTGCAGCATGCAAACAGCGCAGATTTATTTTTGCATGCATGCATAAGGTTTCATGATGATAGGGCAATTAATCATAATTTGTTTGATATTAAAATACTCAGAAATCATTTAATTTTCTGTATATATATGCTTCGCTACACACTGCGGATGCAGGATGTCAAACAGGCCCCACTACGAAAGCACAGAAAATAAAAGCAGAACAAATAAAAAGGATAGGAAAACACAAGTATTTTCAAATATAAATAATTCTGAGGCTATTTTGTTATTTTTGTTCACTGTAGTGTCAAAACAGGTTAAGAATATTGTGTTAGTGCATATGAAGCAATCCACACAAAAGATGCATCAAAATTTCGATTCTGAATTATTCCCATGCCAATATTACAATATTCCCAATCCAAACAATAACATACAGTAATGCTCTTTGCTCAGTTAATGCTTGGATGACACCCATAAAGTATTTTAATTATTAAATCATTACATTTAATTTTTAAATGCAATCATTAGTTAATATTTAATTATCTATTATTTCAAGTAGTATCATATTTTATCACAAATATTAACGGAATTTAATTACATTTTGTTTATTATTGTTTGCTAAATCCTATTGTTACTTTTATTACATTAAAGCATTGATAATTATCAAAAAAAAAAAAAAAAAAAAGATTTATAGTGTTATAATGTTTAAGATTAGCAACAGAGAATTAAAAACCAAAAAGCAATTTGTTTAAATCTTAAAAAAGAAATAAAAAAATGTTATTAAAAAACGTTAATAATAAATGAATCATTATAATAAGTGTTTTATTTAGATTTTTAATGAATGAAAAAAAATCTTTACTTTTTTTATGAAAAATATATATTTTTTTACATTTTGTAACATTTATTTAAAATGTACAATTAAAAGAAATAAATTTAAAATAAAAAAATCTAATTAAAACATTCAGAGAAAGGATCAGAGAACTGTGAACATGCAAACATGTTGCTAAATTGTTGAAATATGTGACCCTGGACCGCAAAACCAGTCATAAGGGTCAATTATTTTAAAATTAAGATTTATAAATAATCTGAAAGCTAATGTATGTTTGTTAGGATATGACAATACTATTTGAAAATCTGCAATCTGAGGGTGCAAAAAAAAAAATCAAAATATTGAGAAAATCACCTTTAAAGTTGTCCAAATTAAGTTCTTAGCAGTGCATATTACTAATCAAAAGTTAGGTTTAGATATATTTACGGTGGACAATTTACAAAACATCTTAATGGAAACATGATGTTTACTTAATATCCTACTGATTTTTGTCATAAAATTCATAAAATCAATAATTTTGACCCATACAAAGTATTTTCGACTATTGCTACAAATACACCCATGCTACTTAATACTAGTTTTGTGGTCCAGGGTCACATACAAACTTTTTATAACATATTTTAGGTTAGGTTTTGACTGATAAAAAAGTTTGAGAACCACTGACACAAAAAGTCCTCAAAATCAACAAAATTCGAAATGGACCTTACTTATTCAATGCACATTGCTTCTATATCAAATCAAAAGGTGTGTGAGATGATGCAAGTAGATGATGAGATCACAATAAAGTGAATGAAATTATATGTAAGAGGATGAAATGTTGCAATCACTGCAGCTCATCAAAACTCACCACAATGCGGTAAATGTGTGAGATGGGTGGTGGTGCCATGCATTTGGGCAGCTGGATGAAATGGATGATAGTATAATGGTTGATTTCAGTGGAAGGAAATGAATGGAATCACAACATATTTTCTGCCCCAACGCTATCAACTTTGAGGCATGACCGACACAGTGGCTGGAACAGTAGAGGTGACAATCAGTTAGCTTTGTTAAATTATTATGGACACCATCAAGTGTTCGCTCATCATTCTCAAAGGTCACATGCAACAAAGACATTTATGTTTCGCGAAAAATTAAAAAGGAAACGTTAAAGCACAGAAGCACCTGCTTGACACCACAGCTCCCAACTAAAAATAAAAAAGTCAGAAAGAGAGAAAAGACGAAGAAAAAGGGTACAATAGGTAATAGATGTCCGATTCCTTGTGAAAAAGAAGTGCACTTAATTGCACTAAATGTGCACTTGTAGTGTGTTATTAATGATAATTAATTAAATAGTGACATTTATCAAATTAAAATTTCAGCGTATAAAATGTAGTCTTCTAAGATATATTACATACATATGTGTGTACAACACTAAAAAATAGATATAATATTAATAAAGTACTATAGTAATAACATTTACATATAATATGATAATAGTGTTATAATGTTTAAGATTAGCAACAGAGATGTAAAAACCAACAAGTAATTTGTTGAAATATTTTACATTAAATAAAAAATGTTATTAAAAAAGGCTAATAATAAATTAACAATTTTAAGTTTTATTTAGATAAAAAAAAAAAAAAAAATAGACCTTAACCTTTACCTTTATATATTTTATATATGATATATATTTATATATTTTTTACATTTTTAAAAATTAATTTAAAATGTACAATTAAAATAAATAAATTAAAAACAAATTAAATAAATCTAATTAAAACATTTAAATCTTTAAAAATATATTTTTGATCAAAACATATTGTATTTTCAGTGGTTTACTGACATATCATGTGATGATTAACCAGCATCGGAGAACTGTGAAAATGCAAACATGTAGCTAAATTGTTGAAATCTGAACATTTTATAACATATTTTAGGTCACAGGTTTGACTGATAAAAAAAGTTTGGGAACCACTGACACAGGAAGTCCTCAAAATCAAAAAAATCAAAATGGACTTTACTTATTTAATGAACTTTAGTGTCATTTATCAAAATAAAATTTCATATTAAATTAAAAGCTACAAAGATAGATATACAAGTGTGTATAACAGTAAAAATAATAATAAATAAATATAAAAATAAAAATAAAATAATAATAATAATAATATAATATATGAAGCATTAAAGCAATAAAATATACATATTTGATAATTAATAAAACAATAAAAAATAACATTAATGAAGTATTATAGTAATAACATAAGACATAACATATGATAATGAAATAAAGTCTGTTAAATTAACTGTAAGAGTAAACAAATGTAAAACAAAAAATACATTATTAATATTTAAGGTACTACTGTATATGAACTAAATAAATATTCTGAAATATTAAATATTAATGTAACATTTGTGATAATTGTAAATATTTTAGTATGAAATTTATGATATATATGTGACCCTGGACCACAAAACCAGTCATAAGGGTCAATTTTTTAAAACTGAGATTTATACCTAAATAAGCTTTCAATACTTGATATGAAAAATATGACAATATTTGGCCGAGATACTATTTCGAGAAACTATTTGAAAATCTGGAATCTGAAGGTGCAAAAAAAAATCTAAATATTGAGAAAATTTGCTAATTTACAAAATATCTTTAAAGAACATGATCTTTACTTAATATCCTAATGATTTTTTTTTTTCATAAAAGAAAAATCATTTTGACCCATACAATGTATTTTTGGCTACTGCTACTTAAGACTGGCTTTGTGGTCCAGTGTCACATATATATATATATATATATATATATACTATATGTCAAAAAAGCACTTTAAAATAGCAACTCTCAACTTTGCATTTTGTATAAATTTAAATAATGTAACTAAGGGTACAAAAACATTACATTCAGTTCGCACTTAAGTATATTATTTTAGTATTAAGCACTGTTTTTTAAAGCATGCTATAGTGCACTTCTTTTTCAGCAGGGATATCCAGGTAAGCATTGGTACCTGTAGCTGCTTGAGTGTAGATGGACCCCAGGATCGAGCCCTGATGCACTCCGTATAACGTAATTATATAGGACGTGTCGGGACTGAGCCCAGACATCCACAAACTACGTGCATCACCAGATACCGACAGGTTCTGTCTTTCTGGACCTGCTGAATTTGCCACTTCAATCACAAAACTGTCAAAGGCAGAGCCATCCTCAATGGTCCAGGACACATTGAAGCTATCCCAAGATACATCAGACACACTCAGACTGCCAATCTGCGGCCTCTGCTCCTCTGACGGACAAAGAAATCAGACATGAGTTATTGTCACTGAAATTAATTACATTTGCATAATGAAATGAGCTCAACTTGCCAGCGCCACTGGCTTAACGTAATGACAGATAATACAGTTAATAGATGGAATGAAATGATACGGATGAAGACATGAGGCACAGAGAGATTGTGTTCATTCATGTTGAGAAATAATGATCAGATAAAGCATTCATAATTGCATCATGCTATAATGCCAAAGGGGGGTTTCTCATGAAAAGTTAGAAACAATTCTGCAAGTGTTTTGCGGCACTAGAGGTGGTGAGATCAAATCTCGGGTTTTAAACGTTAAGTGAATACGAGTTTGATCGGAGAAAGTCAATTTTGAACAATATCAGATGTTTAATATACACTACAGATCAAAAGTTTGCGGTCGGTAAGATTTTTTAAATGTCTTTGAGTCTCTTCTGCTCACCAAGACTTCATTTTTCTAATTAAAAATACAGTAACATTATGAAATAATATTTGAATTGAAAATAACTGTTTCTATGTGAATATATGTTCAAATTTAATTTATTCCTGTGATGCAAAGCTGAATTTTCAGCATCATTTTGCTGCTCAAGAAACATTTCTGATAATTATCAAAGTTGAAAACAGTTTTGACAACTGTGATATTTATTTTCATAATTCTTTAATGAACAGAAAGTTCAAAACAACAGTATTTAATTTTAATCAATTTAATCCAGGGTTGTTAACTAAAACAATTTAAAAATTCATTATTTTAGATTTATAAAAATTATTATAAGTTTTAACACTTTAACGTGTGTTATTTTATCATGCCTGGTGGTTCACACTAAAACTAAGAGTAAAACCATAAAAAAAAATCTAATAAAAATATATATTTTAAAATACATTTAACACAACACTGAAATGTTACTGTAATTTCATTATTTATTTTAAAATATGTAACAAAAATTATATTTTCATTTTCATTATTTAAAAAATACAAACATTAACTGAAATAACTAAATTAACTAAAATAACTAACAACTATAGATAAACAATAAATAAACAAATAAATATTACAAAACCCCTAAATTACTAAAACTTAACTAAAATTAAAATTGAAACAAAACATACCAATTAAAATAAAAACAATTCTGAAAGAAAAGTATAACTGAGATAAAATGTTTAGTTTAAATACTAAATAACTGAATAAATTAAATAAAATAACTGTTTTCTATGTGAATATATGTTAAAATGTCATTTATTCCTGTGATGCAAAGCTGAATTTTCAGCATAATTTTGCTGCTCAAGAAACATTTCTCATTATTAAATGTTTTAATGAATAGAAAGTTCACAACAACAATATTTATCAGAAATAGATTTTTTTGTAGCATTATAAATGTATTTAATGTCCATTTTAATTAATTTAATCGAGGGTTGTTAACTAAAACAATAATAAAAAAAAAAAATCATCATTAAAACCATTAAAGCCATAAAAAAACTAATAATAAAAATACATCTTAAAAGAAAAAAACATGGAAATGTTATGCCAGTATTAAAAATAAATAAATAAATAATTATTTATTTTAAAATATGTAAAATATATACATATAATATATATATATATATATATATATATATATATATTTTTAAATAAGAACATTAACTGAGATAAAATGTTTATAAAAACATTCATCATATGTTCAGTTTAAGTACTAAATAACTGCATAAATTAATTAAAATAACTAACTATAGATAATAAATAAATAAATAAATAAATAATTACAAAAACCCTAAATTACTGAAACCTAACTAAAATTAAAATTTAAACAAAACATACAAATAAAATCTAAATAAAAATATCACTGACATCAAATATGTGTATAAAAACAATTATCATACGTTCAGCTAATACATTAACTAAAATAACCAAAACTGAAACTTAAGATATATTTAAACAATAAATAAATAAATAAATAATAAATACAAAACCCCAGATTAATAAAACTTAACTAAAATTACAATTAAAACAAATTTCAAAATATTAACTCAAACTATAACTGTATATCAGTGATAACACTTATTCAATGTGAGCTAGCTGAATAAAAGCATTAAAAAAAATAAAGATAATACTGACCCCAAACTTTCAACTTAATACTTAACATGTACAAAATGATGCTTGTAGATGCAATAGCACACAAGCTGGAATTATCAGAAGTCCACATAAACCAAAGACCACAGCCATTTTGTTTGGTGTGGTTTCTTGGCATTGACCCAATTTTTTTTTAAACCAACTAAATAAACCAAATTCTGACGTCAAAAGGACTAGGGTTTACATTAAACACTTTAGAGAAATAGCCTTACGCCTGCAGAATTGCTCCCAAGATAATGGGCTAACTTTTAATTTTTTGAGAATGACTTTGAATGAATGAACAAATGCATGACATTTGTAGCATTACGGCGGATGACAGATGACTGTGTTTTCTGAAGCTCATGTCCATGTACCTGTCTTGATGTGAACATTGACTGGTTGGGATTTCACGCCCTCCTTCATCCCATACAATGCAATCTCATAAAGCGTGTCAGGGTTCAGCCCATCTACATGGACCTGCCTGCTTTCTCCAGACACTTCAATAACGCTGTCTTTGGACTTATTTGACGTTGAGTTCAACTCAACCATGAAGCTATCAAAGGCTCCTACAGGAGCCGACCAAGACAGCCTCAAACTATTCCTGCTCACATCAGTGACATTTAGGTCACCTGGAGGCCCCTGATTCGGGCCCTTGAGTTCATCGCCTGAGGCTTCAGCTTTAAAATCCTCTGTTAAAAGAGTGGAGGTAGAGACTGATGGCTGAACCTCCTTATGGAGGCTTGGTAGCTTTGTTGAAGTATTTTTGAAGGTCAAAGCAACAACATCAGGAGAGGTAGACTTTGGTGCTACAGAGGAAAGTACATTCGTGCGTTTAAGGTCAGAGATTAAAAAACAAGACAGAATTTAAGATGCTTAACCTGTAAAAACAAGACAAGGATAATAGTTTCTCAATGATATTAAAATAACACTGGCATGTGTCATATTGCACACCAAAAAAACATTGAGGAAAAATAACAATTTCAGAACCAATAATATTATGCATTGTGATATCATTTCAAGGCATATACGAAATGCACTGAAGACACAATGCTACAGATCTTTTTTTAGTAAATTCGCCCCTCTGTCTCTTGATGTAAGCTGAGGTTCAAGTTACACTGCATGCAATAAACCTCAATTTGCATGCAAATGATGTTGCCGTTCTTCTTGAATTATTTCAAATCTACATGCATGCATCTGAAAACATCTGACATTAATGACTATGAGTCATTAATTGCTGAAGTTTCCAAGTAGTCCACTAGAGTGGAAGTACATGGGATGCTTCAGGCTGATGGAAAATCCATGCAGACCTCAAGATGTTTTGAGGAAAGGACATGCATGAAGTCACAAACAGTATTCTGTGCTCACTGGCTTTTCATGCATTTTAAAGACGATTAATCATTTTCGCCTCTGCTAAAACTTTTGTGGATTTCTTGAATAAGCTACCATATACAAGGACTGGGTGGTATTTACAAAAAATTCTAAATTAAGTAAAAATATAAAAATTTATATGACATTTTTATATATTTATGTACATTTTATGCATTAAAATGTTTGATTAAAAATTAAATATTTAAATAAATACATATTATTTAAAATAAATATGTGACCCTGGACCACAAAACCAGTCATAAGGGTCAATTTTTCAAAATTGAGATTTATACATCACCTGAAAGTTTTCCATTGATGTATGGTTTGTTATTATATGACAATATTTGGCAGAGATACAACTAAGGGTGCCAAAAAAGAAAAATAGTGAGAAAATCACCTTTAAAGTTCTTTGCAATGCATATTACTTTTCAAAACTTAAGTTGAGATATATTTACAGTAGGAATTTTACAAAATATCTTCATGGAACATGATCTTTACTTAATATTGTAGCGATTTTTGGCATAAAAATGTATGGCATAATACAATGTATTTTTGGCTATTGCTACAAATATACCCCAGCGACTTATGACCAGGGTACAGGGTCACATATTAGCACACATATGTAAACAAAAACTTTCATTGTGGATGCGATTAATCACAATTCATCGTTTGACAGCACTAATTAATTTATTACAAATAAGTTATAAAAATATCTATTGCATTAAACAACTTGAATTTTTTTTTAAATTATGTTTTCTCTCTCTCTCTCTCTCTTTATTTGTATCACCCAGCCCAAATATGCTTTCATATCCTGATCTATCACCATGCATGTCTTTGTGCTCTACCATATGGGAGCTGTTGCATATTCATGCAAAAATCTGCATCATTCCATTCTTAAACCTATAAAAACCAAAAAGGTTTACATTTTAAGTTGCAATGGCACTAAATCAATCAGATGACTTGAAACCCAAAAGAAAGTGTATACCTGTAACTGCAACTGCTTCTAGTAGTGAAGATCTTTGGTTATTGGATATTCCATAAAGCCTTACTTGGTACTCCGTGGAAGCCTTTAGGCCACGGATTTTAGTGTCATTCACCTCCGCATGGAGATGAACCTCCTCCTTCCATTTCCCTGAGAAATCTTTAAGTTCTACAGTGTAACTATCATAGCCAATGAGCTTATTTGACTGCCACGCCAGATCAAATCCATCGGATGTGACATTAGACACGATCAAGGTGCCGGTGGGATCCTCGTATCCGCTCCCAGAGAACGGGATCTCTGAGTTGTCAAGAGACACAAAGCTAATGACATTGTCGTCGCTGCCTTTGGCTGAACCGAGATCAGGAAATGTGTTCGCTAGATAAAAAGTGAAAGATGCTACAAGAAAAAGACAAAAACACATGACACTTGGGAACAACAGATGAAACCGCATGCAATCCCTTCATTCAAGACCAATTATGAATAATCGTTTGCTTGGTTTATCAGCAAAAATCCTCACACACCGTTCCATAACCAGGTGCAACGCAGTCAATCACAACCTATTTGATGATTAATATACATCATTTTGACCAATGAGATTACATTGTAGGCGGGGCTATCCAGAAACTTTTAAGGTGTTGCAGCTGGTTTGGACACAGTGGCATAAATTAAGACCAGAAACATACTTTACTCAAGTACACAAATGCAGAAGTGAACACTTGGTCAGTGCACTACAAGTATGCAGATGCAGGGTTTGAAATTAACACCCGCCAACCGTCAAGTCACTAGCCAATTTGGTGGGTTACTTTTCATAAGTTACGTTCATTTTTTTAGGGAAGTTCATGCAAGCCAAATCTGTGTAGGTTTAGTGCAAATACTTAACTAGTGAGACATCATGACATTATAGAGTATATTGCAAAAAACAAACAAAACATACAGAGTGCAGGCATTTGCAAATACGTGATGAATCTTATTTCTAGCTTTCAATTGGCTAAGAAATCAGATACAATGCTGGAAAGTAACCAATAATAATGATTTGTTTAAATACTACAAACATTTTTTTTTTAATCACATAATAAGGCAACTGTTTATATATTTTATTACCTGAAGATGCAATCATGTATTTAATGCCTACATGTTTCCAAACATTTCTGTTAACGTTTTTGAAAACAACTGTTTTCATACAGCGATAGCTGAACGCTTTTGACCATATTAGGGATTTCCTTGTATGACTTTCTGTGCGAGAGTGCCCTCCGGCTTCGAGTATGAATGAAATACACACTGCATGGAGTGTTTAGTGCTCCGTGATGTTCAAATCGCATCATTCTAGGTATGAATAAAACAGGTCATGCACAGACTATCCTGTCTCTTTGAATTTAAATCTTTTTTTTTTTTTTTCAGAAAGCCACTATATAAACACACTTGCCCGAAAAAGTGAAAACCAAAACATACATTTGTTTAGAAATATTTTGGACCGTTTTCCACTTTTAAACAGTACTTGATCTGTGCATATTTTTCTCTTAAATCAGATTGGATGACTTTTTCACAGGAGAAATATTATGGATAGAGAATTCTTATTTTAGTTAGAAGCAATGGTTTCAAGTAACAATGTTTCTTAGAAACAAACAGCTTTTGGCTTCTCATAATGTTAATTGATGGACTGGAGTGGTGTGGATTACTTGAGGATTACTGTGATGTTTTTATCAGCCGTTTAAACTCTCATTCTGATGGCACCCATTCATTGCAGAGGATCCCTTTTCTCCAAATCTGATGAAGAAACAAACTCAACTCATCTTGGATGCCCTGAGAATGAGTATGTTTTCATTTAACATGTGCTGTTGCATTGCACTGGTGATGACAATAAAGTTTCCTTACTTTTTATACTTTTATCCAACTTATTTTTTAATACTATAAGCAATTTACTGTGAATAGATTGCTTTTCGTACAGCTAAAATAACTGGAAGTGGCTCAAACACCAAATGCCTTGGACTCTTTCAGTATGTTAAAAATAAAATGCATAAACATGCCGACACCAAGTAGAGAAAACTGAAATTTGCAAAAAAACACATGCATATTGCAGTATGAATAGCAGTCTGACCCACTGTGTAACATAACGGTTCACAAATCAAGTGTTTGCAATCACGTTCTTGCATAGAGTATGTTTCAGGTCTAAAACTAATGATTTTAAATAGACATTTGGGAAAAAAATGCATATAAAAGTTAGTCATGAGCATTCTTGCAACACAATCTTAGTTGTCCAGACCTGAAAACAGAACATTGACATTATCATGTTGCACTAAAGCAAACAATATTAACTTTACAGTAGGAATCCCTCACCTGTGGATGCAGTAACAGTGGCAGGAGCACTTCTCCTCCGTCCGCGTTCTGCCACGAGGGTGACAGTGTAGCGCATGCCAGGGTTCAAGCCGCTCAGGGTGTGGGTGGTTGTGGTACCAGGCAGCTCAACCTCTTCCCGTCGGCCGTCGGCAGAGACGAACGCTAGCCTGTATGTGGAGATCTTGGCCCTGGGTCTCTTCCAGACCAGTTCCAGAGTAGTTTCGGTGGAGTCTCGCACTTCCAGGTCTCGTGGAGGATCCAGATCTGTGTGGGTGGGAGGTTCAAAATGACAGCACAAAAGAAACATTCATGCCAGGAAACTTTGATGGCATCTGCATTCAAGAGAATGGAATCAAAACGACTGAAGAGATAAAGACTAGTCTGTCATCGTCTATTCACTCTCATGTCGTTCCAAACCTGTGGGTCTTTTTTTATGAGGTTTTAGGAGAATTTTTGTGGTGCTTCATATAATGAATGTGAGTCAGATGTTGTCAAGCTTCAAAAAAAAAGAGAAACACCATAATAGATGTCGGTTTGGATGATATTTTTATGGTGCTTTTGGTCACTGCGTTCACTATGCAAAAAAGTGAGCATGATCCATAAAAGAAAGTCACACTAGTTTAGAAAGACATGAAGGTGAGTATTATTTTCATGCTACGCAAGGACTGTCTAACCAAAATTTATTCAGACACCTTCAACATTTCCACATTATCACAGTTCATTCGCTATAGTTTAGAAAATGGTTATAAAATACGACAAGAACTCAAAGTTAAACTGTGTCAGAACAAATTCATCTTGATAATGTCAGATAGCATTCATAGAAAGATATGTAACGGTCAGGTCAAAGCGTCAAATCTAATTTTTTGGTCCCAAATTTACTGGCAGTCCACTGTATGAAGAATTTTTGGGTATAATATGTCAGAGTTTACTTTATTTTTCTATCCTCACTTACATCAATTAACTATAATGTTCTGTGCCCACTAGTAAAAAAATAAAAATAAAAAATAACACGTCTGAATAATTTTTGGTTTGACTGTAAATGGCTACTGGCAACTGTTTGGTTACCAACATTCCTCAAAATGTCTGTTTTTGTGCTCAACAGAAGAAAGAAATTTGAGGGCAAGTTGATAATGACAGAATTTTCATTCTTGAGTGAACTATCACTTTAAATCAAGATACATTTATTTGAGAAGCAAAATGGCTTTTAAGTTTTCTTTTCTGAAGAATGTATCAACATTTAAGAATAAACTGCCTATAGGGTATAAATTCCCTAAGGGTTCCCTTAATTTATACATTTTTACCTCTTAGCAAATATTTTATAATATATATTTTAAAATATACATCCACCATCTGGACGGCATTACAGAGCCCCAAATACCAGGACAACCAGGCACAAGAACAGTTTTTTCCCCCAGGCAATCCACCTTATGAACAGCTAAATGTACCCCATGTTGTGCAATAAAAATATGTGCAATAACCTTATATTTATATGTTTCACCTCCATCCTAATACATCCCTGCATCTCTCTCTATTCTATTCTATTCTATTCTATTCTATTCTATTCTATTCTATTCTATTCTATTCCACCCTATAATGTATAGCACAACTGTACATAGCACTTATTTATTTAATTAATTTTTTATATATATATTTTTTTTGTCTATTTATGTTTACATATGTGTATTGTTTTTATTCTCATCTTATTTTTATTGTCTGTGTGTTGTTGTTGTCTCTGTATACTGGAAGCTAATGTCACAAAAATTCCTTGTGTGCGCAAACATAATTGGCAATAAAGCTCTGATTCTGATTTATTGATTTTTTTCCCAGAAAACAAGTCTTAAGTTATTTTGATTTTCAAGTAAATGTATCTTGATATAAGAATATTTGTATTGGTAAACAAGATGAAAATATTAAGTAAGAATATATATATATATATATATATATATATATACACATTATATATTATATATACATTAATAAACCAGTGAGAGGCAGCAGTGCACTAATATGTTGCTAATGTGCAACATAACAACAGAAGAAGAAGAAAAGAAAGTTTTTGAGGTGGGGCAATACTTAATAGACTTTTCACTAATTTCCTCCATATCTGCAGTTATCTTTCTTTCACTAGTTGCAATCACTCATTTCCCGAAGTCATCTTGAATGTTGAATTCTCAATACAACTGAAATATCTGAGAACATCACAAACATAAAGAAAGCTGGTCTCACCAGTCAGTGCATTGGTGGTCGCTGGATCACTCTCTCTTTCATTCTGAACTGCTGTGACTCCAATGCCGTACTCCGTTCCAGGCTTTAGGCCTACGGCACACAAAATCCGTTAATCCAGCAGATGAAACACTAAACTGATGCATTTTCAAGCAGAGAAACGAGGGGAACATTTCTGTATTATAACATCTCTATGTGAATATTTTCACTTCTTATATGAGTTTCTTTCTTTTTTTGTTTTTTTGGTAAAGTAGTAAAGTTCTTTTTTTTTAAAGAAGTCTATTCTGCTCATCAAGGCTGTGTTTATTTGATTACAAATTCAGAATGATTGTAAAATATTGTAAAATTATATTATTGCGATTTAAAATAATAATGTTTAATATTTTAATATACTTTAAAATTTAATTTATTCCTGTGATGCAAAGCTGAATGTTTAGCATCATGACTCTAGTCTTCAGTGTCACATGATCCTTCAGAAATCATTCTACTATGCTGATTTATTATCAGTGTTGGAAACAGCTGTGCTGCTTAATTTTAAATTTTTGAACCTGTGAAACTTCACTGGAAAACAAGACATAAGTACTGAAGAAGAAATAATTTTTTGCACTGCAACCAGCAAATAAAATGCAATTCCTAATGTTTTGCTCAAAAACAGCGCCATCATTTTACCTGTTATTGTGGCCCATGTCGTGTCTCCTGCTTTTCTAGGGAACATGTCTTCGCCATGAGCACCTCCTGCGATCGGGCCGTATTTGATACGGTATCCGTCAATGGATGAGCGGCTGTTTTTCCATTCCAGTGTGATGCTGTTGTCATTCTGATCAACAGCTTTGAGGTCAGTGGGGGCATCCAGACCTGGAACACACAGATAAGCATCACAGCATCATTAAACACTGGTTTGAGTTCATCTTTGTGCTAAATATTTAGTTTCTAAGGTTCTCATACCCGTGGAAAAGCTCTCAATGATGGGCTTGCTGCTCACGTCTCCCTTCTTTGAACTGAGAGACACTCTGTATTCAGTGTCTGGTTTCAGGTCCTCCAGGCTGTACTGCGTGTCTGTGGCTGGGAGTTCGATATCTCGATGGACTAACGGGTCTGAGTTGGGCCCGTACGACACCCTGAACCCGTCCACCTCAGCCACGGGTCTGGGCCAGGAGATCACTGCAGACCGGTCAGTCACGTCACCAACATCAATCTGCCCTGGAGAATCGATTCCTGGAGCAAGGGGAGCGATGTACTGTATGGTTATACTTTTAACTATATTCAGTTAAAATAATGTTGTTTTAGTATATACATTTGGGTCTCATGATTACAGTGTTAAAGGAGGGGAGAATACAAAGTGAGGATGTATAATTTTTTCTGCAGGGACTGCAAGGTGAATATAGCTTGTTCATTTTTTTCCCATGTTAAATAACAGTGTTCAATTGGTGCACCAGAACTGCATGCATATGCAGTGGCAAAAAGCTGTAAGAAATCTAATCGTTCATCTGTGTTAATGCAATTAGACAACATGAGCTCAGGATGATGCAAAAATGAGTTTCCACACTGCAAATACTACTTTCTTTTCCTTAAGCAAGCCAAGTTCAGTTGCAAACTTGAAACTGCATCTGAACATGCCATTTGTAATATATCTAATGTCTGTGAAAGTGCCTGAAACTAAAATCTCTGAACACTGAATATAACGCAAGGAAGGAAAAAAAATAGAGCTTTTTTTTTTAAGCTAAATTTATAAAAAATGACCCTGTTCAAAAGTTTACATCCCCTTGATTCTTAATATTGTGTTCTTGCCTGAATGATCCACAGCTATTTTTTGGTTTAGTGATGTGTTTACTGTATGATTTCGAGATCCATCTTTTCACACTGAGAACAACTAAAGGACTCATTTGCAATTATTACAGAAGGTTCAAATGCTCACTGATGCCCCAGAAGGAAAAACAATGCATTAAGAGCTGGGGGGTAAAAACTTTTGAGCAGAATGGAGCTGTTTACATTTTTTCTTTTTCTTTTTCTTTTTTCTTTTTTGCCTAAATATCATATTTTTTACATTAAGTATTGCCCTTCAGAGGCTACAGAAGATCCTTACATGTTACCCAGAAGATAAAATAAGTTAAATTTACCTTCTTCTTTTGTGGAAAATAAAATAAGGTATTTTGAACAAAGCTGTTTTGGTTACCAGTAACTTTCACTGTATGAACAAAAAATGAGAGCCTAAATGTTTGTGTAATAAATTTTATACTGTATCAAATTAAATGTTTATTTCTAAAGCTACTATTTACAATGTCTACTTGCTACTTTCTCATTTAACACAATAGCTTTAAATAATCTTTTGTGGGTATTTTCACAGCCAAATTTAGTTTGTGATTCATTAAATTAATTAATTGATACATCATGTAATTAATTAGATAAAACATTTTAATCGACTTACAGCTCTATTAATAATACAAACCATAATTAATAATTAATAATCATTAAAATGTCCTGATATATGACCCTGGACCACAAAACCAGTCATAAGTTGCTGGGGTATATTTGTAGTAATAGCCAAAAATATATTGTATGGGTCAAAATTATTGATTTTTCTTTTATGCCAAAAATCATTAGGATATTAAGTAAAGATCATGTTCCATGAAGATATTTTGTACATTTCCTAAAAATGTAATACATTTTGTAAATATATAAAAAATTATTTTTTGATTAGTAATACGCATTGCTAAGAACTTTATTTGGTCAACTTTAAGGCGATTTTCTCAATATTTAGATTTTTTTTTGCACTCTCAGATTCCAGATTTTCAATTGTTCAAATTGACCCTTATGACTGGTTTTGTGGTCCAGGGTCACATATAAGGATTATTTGGCTGTGTCTTATGCAAATGACTAACCTCAGGCATACAGTCGTTCATTTAGAAAACTCCAAATTCATAAACACTAAAATGACATTAAGAAGCAGCCCATTAGTTGTGAATGTACAAACGCTGCAGTTTGATATTTAGCATTAAGGGTTTATTCAAATTAATAACTCTGTATCTGAGCAAAAATCACAGTGACGCTTGACTTGGCAAACAGCACTTATAAACTTGATTAGGTCTTTTAAAGTCAGTCAATGTCTACAAAATCCTTTCATGCAGTAAATAAGATTTAATGCTCCGAGAAGCACAAACTCATGATGGATATCGCCGAATCTAGAAATCTGAGCTCTTTCACAGGCAGTAAAATGGAGCAATACACTAACTACTGTCAGAAATCAGAGGCCTTTTGAAACTAAAAATGCCTTATTTGTTGTTATCATGGATCTTGTGTGTGCAGAGGCTGTAAATGTCAAGCCAGAGACATGGAACATCCAAATTTCTCACGGTTAAGCACTGAATTGGGCTGTTAAGTCCCGTTGGCCGGCCCACGAGGGACGTTTCATAAGGTTAAATGATGGCCCCTATTCTTCTTGCCGTTTCCAAACAGGAGGCCTTCACATTCTTCACTGCTGAGCAAGTTTCACCTTCAACCTCTGACACTTTAGAGCCGTTTAGCAGATGTAGATTAAGCTGAACGCTCCAGTCAATTACCGGACGGATCAAAAGCAGTGCTTCCAGCATTTACTGCAACATTTAAATGGGATCATGACACAGACAATAAACAAGAGGAAAGGTTTACTTTAGAGGAGGTGCATTACTTGTAACTACAGTCGAGCTTGTTTCAGGTCCTCTGGTCTTGTTCTTTATGACCGACAAAGTGACTTCATATTCCTGTCCCGGCCCGAGTCCCGGTTGCTCAAAGTTGGTCTGGGAAGGTGGCAGATTGCTCACGATCTTCCCGTTTTCTTCCTTCTGTTATTGTGAAGACAGAAAAACATGCAATTAACTTCATTTAGTCTTCATTGTTTTTGCAAAACCTGTAATGCATTTAAGAGAATGTATAGATCACTGGTTTTCAACCAGAGGACCTGTAATAATAATAAAACCATTAAAATCATAAAAAATAATCATGAAAAACTTTAACTGTCCAAAAAAAAAAAAGGCTTCTATTCCCATATGCAAATGCAAAGATGCAAAGATTTTTCTAAATATGTATTTCTGTTTCCTCAGTAATTTTCAGAAACTTCTAATTATTTAAAATAAAACAAAACAAGCAGTACATTATTATAGTTTTATTTATTTTATAATTAATAATTTTCTAAACATAATTGTCTGTTTGTTCAATCATTTAAAAATTTTTTAAATGATTTAAAATAAGGCAAAACAACTACAAATCTAGATTTTTCCTGATTTTTAGACATAAAAAGGCATATAAATTAATAAAAAAATGTATAACTTTTTGTAATTATGCAAAGTTTTAAAATATTTCTATATGAATATATATATATATATATATATATATATATATATATAATATAATCACGCTGTTATTTAAAAAAAATAAATATATATATATATATATATATATATTTTTTTTTTTTTTTATTTATTTTTTTTTTAAATACCTAAACCACTAGTTTAGATGACCTCAAAACTAACCAATAGACCTTTTTAATGAAACTGACCTAAAGTCATCACTAAAAAATAAAATAAATTAAAATAAAATAAAATATTTTGGGTGTATTTTCCAACCGAAGTAATTTGTTCTGAACAGTAAATAAATAAATAAATATAGAAAATTTGAAAAATAATATTCATGAAAAATCTCAATGGTCCAAAAAAATTATACAACCTTAAAACTCCTTGGGCACACTTATGAATGTTGAATGAATATTGAAACTGACGTAAAGGCATAACCAAAATAAAATAAAATAATATAATCAAATCTTATTAAAAATATATATATTTTTTAAATACCTTGGAGTCAAAAAGGTTGAGAACCACTATTCTAGATGACCTCAAAACTATATTTTATAAGTTAATAAAACTGACCTAAAGGCATCACCAAAAAAAATATTTAATTAAAATAAAATTAAATTGGGTGTATTTTCTGACCCTAAAGTAATTTGTTTTGAACAGTAACTAAATAAATAAATAAATAAATACATACATAAAAATGCACAAAAATTCGAAATAAATCTTACAAAACATGTAATAAATTAATGCAATCTTAAAACTCCATGAGCACACTTATAGTAAATACTGAAACTAACCTAAAGGCATCACGCACACACACACACAAAAATAAAAAAAATAATAAAATGAAATAAAAAAAAAATGTTGGGTGTATTTTAGTCTGAACCATAATTAAGTTAATAAATAAATAAATAACACACAATAATTAATTATTTAAGCATAAAAAATAGGAGTGCACACTTATAATGAATTCACTTTCTGTAGTTATGTCAAGTTCTAAAATCTTTTATTGAGAAGAAATTGTAAGTAAAAAATATTTTAAAATCCTTGGAGTCAAAAAGGCTGAAAACCATTGATCTAGATGAACTCAAAGCTACTATTCATGTACTAAAAGTTAAAAAAACTCCAATAATAATTGCTCAGAGTCTGCATTTATATCCCCATTACTGACAGTCATGATATGACAGGGAAAACGTGTCATGTATTTAAATGTTAATAGTTTCTTAAATGTTGGTGGCATGAAACAACAGCACTGAAAGTGAGCGCTAAGTTCAAACATCTGGGATTTCTGGAGCACCATTAAAGTGAGTCTTAATGGAGACTTTATGGTTCAAGGATGGTTCTTTTTAATGGCTCCTTAAATGAGTGTATGAGCTCATGGCCGCCTGTAGCTCTGACTCAAATGGAGAAAATGCCCCTTCACATCATTATACAGTGATTAAATTATCCATTACTCTGTTTTAAATACGAGAGATAGACTATGAAACAAGCAGCATGAGCGTATAACCCTGGCACCTAGGAACGCCATAGGAATACACCGCCGTGTGAACATCTCACCACAGTAAATCTGTTGACCTTAAGGCTGACCAGCTGGTACAGAGATAAATTTTTACTATTAGTTTTACCGTCAGTCTTTAAACTGATGAGAGCGTTTCAACACTTTTCTTGCACTTTGCTTTATAGCACTTCATGAATATGGCTCTGAATTGCTTCCACATCCTGGGAAGATGTTTTTATAAAGTGAATAAAACTGACCTAAATTCCTCTGCCTAGCAAGGCATCCAAAAATATGGGAATATGTTTGTTTTTGTTTTTTTTTTCTTAAATTCTTGCATTTTTTTGCCAATCTGAAGAGCAAAATAAATAAATACATGTCAAATTTTGACACATTTATTAAAACAAAACAAACCAAAACAAATATTTTGGGTGCATTTTCTGACCCAAAGTAATTTGTTCTGAACAGTAAATAAATAAATAAATAAATAAATGTTAGAAAAATAATATTCATGAAAAATCTTAATTGTTGTTTTTTCTCAAATTCTTGCATTTTTTGACAATCTAAGGGGGCAAAATAAATAAATACATGTCAAATTTTGACACATTTATTAAAACAAAACAAACCAAAACAAATATTTTGGGTGCATTTTCTGACCCAAAGTAATTTGTTCTGAACAGTAAATAAATAAATAAATAAATAAATAAATAAATAAATAAATAAATAAATGTTAGAAAAATAATATTCATGAAAAATCTTAATTGTTGTTTTTTCTCAAATTCTTGCATTTTTTGACAATCTAAGGGGGCAAAATAAATAATGTCAAATTTTGACATTTATTAAAACGATTAGTTAAAAAAACTAATATATATTATATATATATATGTATTTTAGTTTAAAAAAAAAAAAATATATATATATATATATATATAAAAATAATCAAATGCAAACATTTTTCTAAACATTGTTTACATTTTTTTGCCATTTTCTTGATAGGTTTGGAACAATGAGTTGTATATGTATAATACTAATATAATATATTGTTAATTGTTTGATGCAGTCTGTAGAGCACATAAATAAATAAAGAAATAGCATACTATTATAGCTAATATTTTTTACATCTCGCAATTCTGCCTTTTTTTCTCAGAACTGCATGATATAAACTCGCAATTACAACTTTTTTCTCTCAGAATTGAGTTTATATTTTAAAAAAAGTTAGAATTGCAAGAAAAAAAAAAGTGAATTGTGAGATACAAACTTGATTTGCAAGAAACATATCATGCAATTCTGAGAATTTAAATTAATTTTTTATTCAGTGGTGGAAACAGGCTTCCATACTAAACAAATTGAAAAAAAAAAAAAAAAAAAGTGAAAGAAATCTGACACCTTTTTATCTTTTTTGTATTGGAGAAGACAAAAAATATAGGAAAACTCATTAAGAATGTTTTTTTTTTTTAGATTTTTTAGATTAGATTAAATTAGCTAACCAAATCACATTATTATGTTGTTTTAAATACAATTAAACTCATATTTTTATTTTATTTATTTTTTTAGCAATGTGATATGTATATAATGTCATAGAAAATGTGCAGCAGCATCTGAATTCTTTCTATTTTTTGCCTAGATAAGAGTCTTCAACATCATCTCCTATTAAACTACCATGTTACGAAAGATGAGCTCCCAGCCATCGAACGGAAAGTTCAGCTGGTCCCACAAAACCTCCACAGACGTATCACTGACGGATTTAAACTTCAGGCCATCAGGCTGCGGCAGATCTGTAAAGAAAAAAACAGTTGTCTTTGTACCATTTCATGATATTTTATAAAATGCATTAGCAATAGTCAGTGTCTGAATATGAGAGCTTTACCTGAGCAAATGTTGGCTCAGTGGAGTAGTTCCTAATGCTGTTTGGACACTATTTATAAATATTTTAGTACATTTTTATTTGTAATTTAATTTCAAGCCTTTAAGTGCAAAATATTTTAACATTAATTTAACAATAATTTGAATTAAATAAATTTGAATAAAAATGAATAATTATACATTAATGACAATATAAGAATGAGACTATTTTGATATCATAGTGAAGATAACTGGAGAAGGACACGCTTAATTCTAATAATTACAAAAATAATAAATTAATTAATCAAATACAATTCAATATAACTAAAAATGTAAAGTAATGTAAAAAAAAAAAAAAAAAAACTAAAAATTCTATTATAAGTAAATTATGGCTGGGTCATTTTCATAACAGGTTTCATAATTATTGAACATAGATGTGAAAATCTTTATTTGATCCTCTAACTCTAGCACCCTCTTTTTTTTTAAAGAATAGAATAAAAAAAAAAAGGTGCTAGAGTTAGAGGGTCAAATAAAGAATTTTACATCTTTGTTCAATAATGGTGACAGTTAAAGGGTTAACAAAAATAATTATACAATTATTTATTAATTAAATCATAAAAAAAAAAAGTCATAAAAGAAAAAAACTGTAATGCTCAAAAAATGTTATGATCCAAAACACTGGCAAAAATGTTCTAATTTCGACCTTTAGAGTGAATAACGACTGGGCCATTTTCTTGACGATAATAAGATTTACCATTAAATAAATTAAAAACTTAAAAAAATAAATCAGATTTTGGCTCATTCTATTTAGCCTCTTGGGTGACTTTATCTTGTTTTAGTGATTCAGAATGTAATTTTTAGTATTACATTATTAGTATTACTGGTTAGATGATTGTATCCTAATTATGAGAATGGCACAACTGCAAGAAACTACATTTGCAATGTTAGACAAAAACTGAAGTTCAATATACATGGGCAAAAATATCGGCTCCCTTGCAATTCTGTCAGAAAATGCAACACTTCTCTCAGAAGATTGTTCCAACTGCAAATGTTCTGGTATTCACGTGGTTATTGTTTTTGTTTGCACTGGAACAACACAAAAAAAAAACAAAGAAGAAAAGTCATTTTTCAGATTGATCAAATTTCACACAGAATTCAAAAATGGACTGGACAAAATGACTGGCACCTTGTCAACATTGTAAAATAATTGCTTTTCAAGCATGTGATGCTCCTGTAATTTGTATTTAGACACACCTGTGGTAAGTAACACAATAATCACACTTGCAACCAGTTAAAATGGAGAAAAATTGACTCAACCTTTGTGTTGTGTGTCACACTGAGCATGGAGAAAAGAAAGAAGTGTAAATAGTTGTCTGTAGATTTGAGAGATAACATTGTGGAAAAACATGGACAATCTCAAGGCTACAAGTCCATCTCCAGAGATCTTAATGTTCCTGTGTCCACTGTGTGTAATATTATCAAGACGTCTACAGCCATGGCACTGTAGCTAACCTCCCTGGACGTGGACGGAAAAGCAAAATAATGAAAAATTACAATGAAGGATTGTTCGAATGGTGGATAAAGAACCCAGATTAACTTGCAAACAATTTCAAGCTGATCTGCAGGCACAGGGTACAACAGTGTCAGCTCACACTATCTATCGCCATCTGAATGAAAAGGGACACTATGGTAGGACACCACTGCTGACACAAAGGCATAAAAAAGCAAGTTTGCCAAAACTTATATGACAAAACCACAATTCTGGGAGAACGTACTCTGGACAGATGAGACAAAAGTAGAGCTTTTTGCTAAAGGACATCATGGCACTGTTTACAGAAAAAGAAATTAGGCCTTCAAAGAAAAGAACACAGTCCCTACATGGAGGAGTCAAAAGATGTTTTGGGTTGCTTTGCTGCTTCTGGCACTGGATGCCTTGAGTGTGTGAACGGTATCATGAAATCTGATGATTACCAACGAATTTTGGGGTGCAACGTAATGGCCAGTGTCAGAAAGCTGCGTCTCCACCAGAGGTCAGCAGGACAATGACCCGAAACACTTCAACAAGCACTTAGAAATGATTACAAACAAAGCGCTGGAGAGTTCTGAAATGGCCAGCAATGAGTCCAGATCTGAATCCCGTAAAACACCTGTGGAGAGATCTCAAAAGAGCAGTTGGGAGAAGGCATCCTTCAAATCTGAGTGACCTGGAGCAGTTTGCAAAAGAAGAGTGGTCCAAAATTCCAGTAGAGAGGTGTAAGAAACTCATTCATGGTTACAGGAAGCGATTGATTTCAGTTATTTTTTTCCAAAGGAGGTGCTACCAAATATTAAGTTAGAGGGTGCTAATAATTTTTGTCCAGTGCATTTTTGGGTTCTGTGTGGAACTGTATCAGATTTGACTTTTCTTTTCTTTTTTTTGTGTTGTCCCAATGCAAACTAAAAATCATGTGAGTACCAAAACATTTGCAGCTGCAACAATCTGTCTGAGAGAAGGGTTGCATTTTCTGACAGAACTGCAAGGGTGCCGATATTTTTGGCCATGACTGTATGCATATAAATATTCATTCATATTCATTTACCAGCTTGTATAGTGATTGCATGTGTTTAATGTTGATCAGGGTGCGTGAACGTACATGTGGCCACTCTGGCGCTGACAGGAACGCTCTTCTTATTGTTGAGGACGGCATAAACGTTAATGAGATACTCGATTCCCGGCTCCAGCTCAGCGACGGTGGCAGACGTACGATCTCCAGGCACGCGGAACTCCATCAGCAGGCCGCCTGGTGACGTCGGGACGTACGTGACCAAATACTCTGTCACCAGCATCTCGTTCCTCCATGTGAGGTTCACCTTCTCTGTGGTCACATCCGTGACGGTCAGGTCTTCTGCTGGTGAGACTGGGAAAGATATTAAGGGTCATTTACGTCACAGATGTTGAGAGAGCGAATGGTCTTTGGTGCCCAGTAGTAGGAAAATTTTCTGTGTCTCCACTGTGGTGACTGGGAAACATCCAATCAAAGTACACCAAGCGACACTAAGTAAATTAACTTTGGCTTCTTATTAATGCCAGTTTTGGACCTTTTGACATGAATTTAATTGTTGTCTGTGTTGACCTTCACCACTAATGGGCCTCTATATAAAGCTAATGGGTTTCACAGGCACACATATGGTTTGAGTTTGTTGTCAAAGTACAAAAATGAAGCATGTTCAGCACTTTCCTGTGCAAAAAGATGGATCTAAAATAGTGTTATGTAGGTTTTTGAAAGAAGTCTCTTCTCCTCACCAAGGCTGTGTGTATTTGATCAGAAATACAGCAAGAATGGCAATATTGTGAAATATTATTACAATTTAATATAGCACTTTTCTATTTGAATATATTTAAAAATATAATTTATTCATGTGACACAAAGCTGCATTTTCAGTGTTCAGTTCAGAAATCAGTCTAATATGCTGATTTGTATTAATTTCACAGTACAGTATCATGTACTGCATGTATATCATCAGCAAGTATTTTCTGAGTCTTACGGGCTGATTTTATGGTGTCTCTCTGTCTCTTTTGATGTTTAACAACCCTGAGTTGTATAGAAAAGTGTGCAAACATTCTGCGTAACATCTCATTTGGCATTATTGGGAAGAAAGTAAGGTTTGGAACATGAGGGCAGCAGAACTTTAATTATTGGCTGAACTATCTTTTTAATTTACAGCCATAAAAACAAAGAAATGCCAATCATCTGGCAACACAAGTTCAAGTGCCTAAAGATTTTAAGCATATAAAGAAAAAGACATAACATGTTAGCTTTACCCACCTAAATCAATGATTAAAAAAGCATTTTTGGCAAATACAGGTTATGTTTGTAAGTCTTTTTTCAACTAAAACTTTGATGCCCATTGTCTTTAAATTTAATATGTGAGCATAACAAAAGATGTGATCGCAAAAGGCATTACAATTTTTTAAAGTCATAACACGTAAACTTATATAGTCGCAAGTGGTGACCTCGGTCAAAATTTCACTCGCAAATTAATACTGGTGCATCTCAATAAATTCGAATGTTGTGGAAAAGTTCATTTATTTCAGTAATTCAACTCAAATTGTGAAACTTGTGTATTAAATAAATTCAATGCACACAAACTGAAGTAGTTTAAGTCTTTTGTTCTTTTAATTGTGATGATTTCGGCTCACATTTAACAAAAACCCAATTCTCAACAAACTAGAACACTTCATAAGACACATTTTTAGTGAGTTGTTGGCCTTCTGAAAAGTATGCTCATTTACTGTATATGTACTCAATACTTGGTAGGGGCTCATTTTGCTTCAATTACTGCCTTAATTCGGCGTGGCATGGAGGTGATCAGTCTGTGGCACTGCCGAGGTGGTATGCTTTTGCTAGTATGGGCAGGTGCCAAATCCTGCTGGAAAATGAAATCAGTATCTTTAAAAAGCTGGTCAGCAGAAGGAAGCATGAAGTGCTCTAAAAAATTTTTTGGCAAATGGGTGCAGTGACTTTGGTTTTCAAAAAACACAGTGGACCAACACCAGCAGATGACATTGCACCCCAAATCATGACAGATTGTGGAAGCGTAACACTGGACTTCAAGCAACTTGGTCTATGAGCTTCTCCACCCTTCCTCCAGACTCTAGGACCTTGTTTTCTAAATGAATTACAAAACTTGCTCTCATCTGAAAAGAGGACTTGGCAACAGTCCAGTTCTTCTTCTCCTTAGCCCAGGTAAGACACCTCTGACATTGTCTGTGGTTCAGGAGGGCCTTAACAAGAGGAATACAACAACTGTAGCCAAATTCCTTGACACGTCTGTGTGTGGTGGCCCAGGCTCAATCCTTTCCTTTTGAAGTTCACCCAAATTCTTGAATTGATTTTGCTTGTCAAGCCTCTCAAGGCTGCAGTTCTCTCGGTTGGTTGTGCATCTTTTTCTTTCACTCAACTTTCTGTTAACATGCTTGGATACAGCACTCTGTGAACAGCCAGCTTCTTTAGCAATGAATGTTTGTGGCTTACCCTCCTTGTGAAGGGTGTCAGTAATTGCCTTTGGACAACTGTCAGATCAGCAGTCTTTCCCATGATTGTGTAGCTTAGTGAACCAAACTGAGAGACCATTTTGAAGGCTCAGGAAACCTTTGTAGGTGTTTTGAGCTGATTAGCTGATTGGCATGTCACCATATTCTAATTTGTTGAGAGTGAATTGGTGGGTTTTTGTTGAATGTGAGCCAAAATCACCACAATTAAAAGAACCAAAGACTTAAACTACTTCAGTCTGTGTGCACTGAATTTATTTAATACACAACTTTCACAATTTGAGTTGAATTACCGAAATAAATGAACGTTTCCACAACATTCTAATTTATTGAGATGCACCTGTATTTTTAGTCACAGTCTGGAGCCCTGAATCTGATTACGTAACCCAGATTACACGTAATCAGTTACTATCCAGCTCTGTATATAGTATATAAATGACTCTGCTTTTGACAACAATTACCTTCTGAGCAATCCTCCCCAATGTAGCCTTCATCGCACATGCAGCGGCCATCCACGCATTGCCCCATGCCACCGCAGTCATTCGGACAGCTTCTTTCTCCACAGGCGTCTCCAACGAATCCTTCGTCGCACACACATTTCCCGTTGACGCAGCGCCCGTGGTTATTGCAGTTTCCAGGGCAGGTAGGAACGGAGCAATCTAGGCCCTCAAAACCCTCCTCGCAAACACACTGTCCGTCCACACAGCGTCCGCGGCCGAGACAGTCGTTAGGACACTTTTTCTGACTGCAGTCCTCTCCAGTGAAGTCTTCGTCGCAAACGCACTGGCCCGCGACGCAGCGTCCACGATTTAAGCAGTTGCTCGGGCAGCTCAATTCACTGCAGTCTTCGCCGGTGAAGTCTGCGAAGCAAACGCACTTCCCGTCCACGCACTGGCCTCGGCCGTAGCAGTCCGACGGACAAGTTTTGATGCTGCAGTCCTCGCCGCCGAATCCCTCTTCGCAAACGCACTGGCCGTTAACGCAGCGTCCGCGGTTGTTGCAATCATTAGGGCAGCTAAACTCCGAACAATCGTGGCCTTGAAATCCGACGTCGCATTCGCAGCGCCCGTCGATGCAGCGCCCTCTACCGTTGCAGTTATTCGGGCAGGAAAGCTTCCCGCAGTCCTCTCCGAAGTAACCCGTTTCGCAAATGCACACGCCGTTAAAACAGCGCCCTCTCTGGTTGCAGTCGTTCGGACAGGTCAAGCTGGAACAATCCTCGCCAGAGTAGCCAGCATCGCATACGCAACGCCCGTCGATGCAGAAACCTCGTCCCGAGCAGTCGTTCGGACAAGCGATCACCCCGCAGTCCTCTCCGGTGAAGCCTTTGTCGCAATAACAAGTCCCGTTGTCGCATCGCCCGCGGTCGTAACAGTCATGCGGACAGATGAGCTCGGAGCAGTCGAATCCAGTCCAGGGTTCGTCGCAGATGCACTCGCTATCAACGCAGCGGCCGCGTCCCAAACAGTTGTTGAGACAGTCCGTCTCTGTGCAATCGTCCCCGGAGAAGCCTTCGTTGCAAACGCACCTTCCGTTAACGCAACGGCCGTTCTCACCGCAGTCAACAAGACAGGTCTCCACGCTGCAGTCCTCACCCGCGAAGCCATCGAAACACTCGCACTTTCCGTTGACGCAGCGGCCCTGGTCGCTGCAGTCTCCAGGACAGTCGGGAACAGTACAGTTGGGGCCCTTCCATCCGGGCTCACAGATACAGCCGCAGGTCTCAGTGCTGTAGTTTCCACGGCCGCTGCAAAAGGGCTTTGTTCCTATAACACCTATACAATCAGGAGATGCATGTAAGAAATTAAATATGCTTTCGCTAAAAGGTGCCATTTTTAATTGTGGCCCTGGACCACAAAACCAGTAATAAGCGGAATAAATAAGCTTTGTGTTGATGTATGGTTTGTTAGGATAGGACAATATTTGGCCAAGATACAACTATTTGAAACTATTTGAGGGTGCAAAATCTAAATGTTGAGAAAATCGCCTTTAAAGTTGTCCAAATGAAGTCCTTAGCCATGCATATTACTAATCAAAAATTAAGTTGATATATTTACGGTAAGAAATTGACAAAATATTTTCATGGAACATGATTTTTACTTTATATCCTAATGATTTTTGGCATAAAATAAATATCTATAATTTTGACCCATACAATGTATTGTTGGCTATTGCTACAAATATGCCCATGCAATATGTCCAGGGTCACAATTAAACAAACTGACATTAAACAAACTCATATTTTTATTATTTAAAATTAATTATAAATAAAAACTGTAAAAATAAATATTTTATTACAATTTGTCTCCGAGGTTAAACTAACAAACAAACAATTATATATATATATATCACAGAGGTTGAATACATTTTTATTTAAATTACTTTGATAGTTTTTGAGGAAATAAATAAAATAAATAAACACATATTTTATTACTATTAAAATTCTGTCCCTGAGGGTAAACTAACGAAAACAAACAAGTAAATAAATATATTTATACAATTTATGGCTTAAATTAATTAATTCTGGGACTAAATATATATTTTTTCATATTGATTTTACTTAATTCTATCTCTAAGGTTATTTTTTTATTTATTAATTAATTCATATTTTGAATTAATTATATCACAGTTTATATTTTTCTTTATATAAATAATACTAATATTTTTTGAATAAATGTTCTTTATGATTTAATTAAGTCCGCCTCTGAGGTTAACATTTTTTTCTTTATGCTTTAAATTTACTCTCAGACATTAAACAAACTAATATTTTTTATGATTTTAATTAATTATTTCTCTGAGGTTAAATAAGTAAGAAAATGAATGAATGAATAAATATTTTATTACTATTAAAATTGTCTACAAGGCTTTTTTTCCTTTATTATTTACATTTTATATGATGGATGGATGGATGGATGCCTTACATTGGTTAACAAAACAACCTGTCCTTACATCTTGCTATATATTGGGATCATAATGGTCATAATGATTGATGTTAGTGTTTCATTATGTTAAAGGAATCTACCTACTGTATAAATAGTTTACATATTGTCCCTATTTTAAAGAACCATTAAAGAACCTTTAAAATGTGATTGTCTGTAATACTGTGAACTTTCCACCCTCAATAAAGAAGTGAATCGGAAGTGTGGAAAGCAAACCTGTGGCCTGAGCGCTGCAGCAGGTGGTTTCTGTGGCGCATTGGTCTCTGAGCGTCGACACCTCGCCCTCCAACATCTCCAGCCGATTCAGGAGCTCCTTTAGGTCCGGGAGTCCATCCGTACAGCCACACGCCTGCTTGGGAATGTTGATGCGATGGGTGAATACGATCTGATTACCGCCATCTAATGTGTGGTCTGTTACTTCTGTGCCAGATGGAGCATCCTTCTGCTCAAGAATCGAACCGGCAGGAGAGTCCAGATCCACCGAGCATAAAGCGCTACCAGGAACCTTGATGTTGTAGACGTGGTTAAAAATGACCGGTTGAGAAGAGCTCGGAAGGGTTACGTTGTGTATGCCGGGAATCGTCAGAGCTTCCCGTCGGTGTCTGATCATCTTCTTTACCAGGCCGGCGTGATTTAGAGTCATCAGGGTTGCCAAAACCAAACAGCTGAATGTCAGGCCTCCTGAACCCATGTTTCTGCACTAATGGATGCTTGTCTTGGCAAGAAGGCCTGCCTGGTGAGTCTGGACAAAGAGCTGCCGTCTCTGAAAAAGCAAACACACATAACATATAATAAAAGAAAGAAAGAAAAAGAGAGAAAAAAAAAAAGAATGAAAAATGTCACTGTAATTCCAAGAATAAATAGAAAATGCAGGAACATTTCGGGAAACCCTTTCAAAACACCAATTCAGAAACAATTATGGTTATTATTAATAATTTTTCAACAACCTGAGAATGAGAATTTCTGAAAAAAAAAAAAAAAAAAAAACATTCATTTTTTTATACAGCTACAGTTTACATTGGTCACAGCTGTCAAGCTTAAAAAAAGTCAAATTAAATAAAAAATATTAAATTATTATTTTAATATTTTAATTATTAAATTATAATAATATATATAAAGATTGTGACATCAATGATTTTCATCATTTTTCAACAACCTAAGAATGAGAATTAAAAAAAAAGAAAAAAAAGATATACATCTTAATTTTATATAACTACAGTTTATGTTAAGCTTCCAAACAAAATAAATAAATAAATTAGTATTAAATAAAAAAAACTTAAATTAAAAATAAAAAAATATGAAATTAAATTAAATTAAAAATAAAACTACAGTTTATATTGTTCACAGCTTTCAAGCTTCCAAAAATATAGAGAAAAAAAAATAAATAAAAAAAATAAATAAATAAAAATAAATAAAAATTATTAAATTAACTTAACTTAAAATAATATAATAAAATACATTTTTAAGATCTTGACATCCATGGATGGATTTTATTTATTTTATTTATTTTATTATTATTTATAAAAAACTAAGAATGAGAGAAAAAAGTACACTTTTCCTAATTTCATACAACCTACAGTTTTTATTGATCATAGCTGATTAAAAAAAAATAATAAAAAAAATAAAATGAAAATTATTAAATTAAATAAAATTAAATTAATTTTTTGGTTTCTATTGTTCACAGCTGTCAAGCTTCCAAAAAATACAGAAAAAAAAATAAAATAAAATAAAACAAAACATTTAAAAGATCTTGACAGCCATGGATGGATTTTTATAGTTTTTCAACAACCCGATTATGTATTATGCAAGTGACTTATCTGTTTAAAAAAAAATGATAGATAATATATTCAATGCATGCACTGAACATAAGCCAGATTAAAGTCTGCACCAGTTACTGAACTAAATTTATTGCCATTATATCTTACATCAATCATCACTATCAATATCCTTATTGTTGAAACACAAAGTTATTTTTTTTTTTCTCCAAGGAACTCTGCCAGATTTCTAAAAATACAGTCCGTTTTTGTCTTTGAGCATATTAATAAAATCTGCCTTTCCCGTCTGCACACTTGAGCCGGGATGACTTCATATCTGGACGTGGAGCTGTGTAATTTGTGGATGGTGGATGGGGGCCAGAGTCTCGGTCTCCTCCGCAGCGTGGGAACACTCATCTGAAGCTCGTTCTGGATGTCCGCGCTGCCTCCACATGTCTCAGATGTCTGAGCGTGTGCGATGCCGGAGAGGAAAACTCGGCTGGGGACCTCGGCGCTATTCAAAAGAGACATCAACACCTACACGACTGCGGCCACAGGGACTTCCTGTCTCAGCTGCGTGCGTGAGCGGCACTTCTAAACGTGGAGGAAACCGATTGCAAAAGCCATTTATTTTCACCCAGCCGTTCAATGATAAGTTTTATGCCACAGGTTGGGGCATGAAAGACATGCACTGCATTGTGTAGAAGTGAAATACCACTTAAAAACTATAATGACAGGTTAGTGACAGTCACAGGTCGTCTTTGTGATCAGCTTATGAATGACTTTCCCAGGGCTTTTGTTGCATGGGCAGAATTTGAGCAGCCTGTAATGAGATGCTTTGAGCTGAGGGAGTGTAATTATGTTAATAAGAGTAACTAGGCAAAACCTGCTCATTTCATTGATGGACACACTTTCCTGTTGCTAGAATATTGAATATTCACAATCATAGAATAGAATAGGTGCTGTAAGCAATGTGTTTTGGAATAGCACACATACCACCTGTCAGATTTCAGTAAAATATCGCTGAGAATGACATCTGTGACACAAATATGCAAACACACACACATATGTTCACACATTTAAAGACTCAAGGGAGCAGTTAGGAAACTAGCCAATCAGAAAGGCTCTCTGTCTGTCAATCATTTTGCTAGAGTTTGATTCAGTAGGTTTGATTCATTTCTGAGAATCAGTTCAAACTGGCTGCTTCAAAGAATCATTTTAAAACACTTATTTTTTTGTGGCATCACTCAAAAATGTTAATTTATAATAAATGAAATTATTTATAAACACTACTGTTCAAAAGCTTGGGGTAGGTTTTTTTTTTTTTTTTTGACTAACATTTAAAGTGACTATACATAATGCATTACAAAAGTAGTTCTAGTGCATTAATTATGCTTTGCAATGCACTTTATAATGCACTGTATGATACTTGTAACCATAGTTGTAATACATTATAATACTTATCTATTTATTGTTACACATTTAGAAAGTATAATGCATGAAAATGCATGACAAATGAACCTTTGAATATTATAATGCATTTTAACTTTGGGTATAATTACTTATGAAAAGATATAATAGCCTACATTACAACGTACATTATGAATACTTTTATAATGCATTGCATATAAAAGCTTTAGTCTTAGTAAATTTTCAAGTCAGAGAAATACAGTAAAAACTGTAATATTTTGAAATAATTACTATTTCAAATAACTGTATATATTATATTGGAAAATATTTATTCCTGTGTTCAAAGCTGAATTTTCAGCATAATTTCAGCGTCGTCAGTGTCACATGATCCTTCCGAAATCATTCTAATATGCTAGTTTGCTGCTTAGGAAACATTTCTAATTAATATCAATGACAGCTTTGCTGCTTCATAAAAAAATAAAATAAATAAAAATCTTACTGATGCCAAACTTAGCCTAAGATATAGCAAAAGATTCACAAACCCGCTCCCAAGTTCCCAATCTGAATCAAATGATTTGCGATCTGATTCGAGCGCTTCAAAACTGAATAATTTTACAAGCCAATGTTTAACTGATTCAGAGTTTCGAAAAGCCCCTTTTCGACCATTATTACGTGCTTTTAAAAATAATTACAAATGTCGAAATGCGAAAAATATTGTCTCTTTTTAACTGTTTTTTTTTTGCTAGTGAATCGCTTGAAATGAATGATCGATGTCACGAATTTGAATCAATCGGAGCGTTTCCAGTGTAAATGACTCACTCAGTTCAATCCGTTTGTCTGTTCCTCCGATTTTCGAGTCTTTCAGCCATGTTTACACGACACTGTTAGTACTATTACTGGCTTAGCTCTGTAGTTTAATGAGATTAACTGAAATTAGCGAAAAAATATGATGTTTACAAATAAAATAATCATATATATTTCCATTCCGAAGAGAACTGCTTTCCACATCAAAGAATCATAGAATCATAGAGAACATAGAGAACATAGAATCGCTCTATGTTCTCCCAACTATATGTCGCTTTGGACAAAAGCGTCTGCCAAATGCCTGAATGTAAATGTAAATGTAAAGACATCCACACAAATCTACAAACATATTCAGGTGAGGTAACTTATTGCAAATTAGTAAAACACTACATTAACATGACAAGCTGCACCTCAAAATGCATGGTAGCCTAGATGGAAACTTATAATAGGCCTACTTATCTATTTATTGTTACATGTTTAGAAAGTATACTATATTAAAACATATAACAAACAAACCTCTGAATATTATAATGTATTTTATCTTCGTTACCAATTACAACTAAAAATACATAATGCATTACAAATGTACATTATGGATACCTTTATAATGCATTAGGCTATACATAAAAGAAGGTAAGTGTTATACATTTTTAAATCAAAGAGAAATACAGTAAAAACTGTAATATTTTGAAATAATTACAATTTCAAATAACTCTGTTTTCTATTCGAATATATTGTAAAATGTAATTCATTCCTGTGTTCAAAGCTGAATTTGCAGCATCATTTCAACATCTTCAGTGTCACATGATTCTTCAGAAATCTTTAATATGCTGATTTGCTGCTCAAGAAACATTTCTGATTATTATCAGTGTTGAAAATAGTGCTGCTTCATATTTTTTTGTGAAAGTTGGGATAGCCTACTTTTTCCCAGGATTCTTTGTTGAACAGAAGTTCAAATGAAAAACATTTATTTTGAAATAGAATAAAATAAATAGATAAATAAAAATCTTACTGATGCTGATCTGAATCACAAGATTCACAAACCCACTCTGGAGTTATGATCTGAATCAAATGATTCGCGATACACCCTTTGAAGTCCCGATCAGAAACAAATGATTCACGATCCGATTTGAGCGCTGTGAATCATTTTGCAACCCAATCTTGAACAGATTCGGAGTTTTGAAAGCCCCCTTTCGCCCATCACTACGTGCTTTGTACAATCATTACAAGCGATGGCGCAATTCTAAATGAAGGGCTCGTTGTTTGAACAGTTTTTTGCTAGTGAATCGCTTGAAATGAATGATCGATGTCACGTGTTTGAATCAAAAAGAACGGTTCCAGCATAAATGACTCACTCAGTTGAATCCGTTCGTCTGTTCCTCCACTTTTCGCATCTTCAGCCATGTTTACATGACACTGTTAGTACTATTACTGTCTTAGCTCGCTAGTTTAGTGAGATTAACTGAAATAAACCAAAAAAATGCATGGTAGATGAAAACATGTACATCGACTTTGTAGCTTATGAAACTATATTTGACCACTGCAATTCAGTTGGTGACAGTTCAATAGAAAATATGTACTACAAAGATAAAATATCCCCTAACCATTAATATATTTAGATAAGATCTTAATAGCTATATCACCAAGTCTAAAACTCATCATTGTCTTAATCAGTCATGGTGCTCTTTTATTACAAACAGCCAATGGCATGCCATTATTGCAATATGTGCCTACAGATGCCCATTGATAGTCTTGAAGGTTAAATGCAGACTGAATGAGAATCTGAGATGCATGATATTGGCATTTTCTGACTCTGTAATGGTCAATGGTTCATTTTAATGGTCAAATACCTATTTTATAGGTGTCCACTTAAATGCTTCTCGTAAAAGACAGATGATTTGAAAACTGTTGGTTGGAATCTATAATAGGTAGTAATTTTTAACACCCTGTAATGATGTTTCTAATCATTAAATCAGTCAGAATGATGCTGGACTAATAACCTAAAACACATAACAGTCTAGAAATTCAGCCAAATTGCCTAATTTTTCACTTTTATTACTCTAAAGACATTTCCCTTTGAGATTATAACAGCATGTAAAACATTTTTATTGAAGGCAGTCATTAACGAAGGCAACATATCACTTAGTTAACAAGGCAGTGGTCTAAAACACGCCGAGCAGAAATCCAAGGATCTTGTTTGAACAATATGTTGGGTTGTCAGGTGCATTGTGCATGTGGTTCTCATTTACACGGCTGCTGGTTAAACAAGCAACATCAGTAGCTGTAAAGTGCAGCAAACATGGAACAGCAGGGGAATATTTTTCAATTCTTGTTCATGATTTTGCTGCATGCCTTCATTTTCTTATTATGGGTTTATAGTAGGCAACACAATGTGAAAGAAAAGTCTTTGTTAACCGAATATTCCTAGACTAGTCTATATATATTAGGGCTGTCAAACGATTAATCGTGATTAATCGCATCCAAAATAAAAGTTTATGTTTACATACTATATGTGTGTTTACTTTGCATATTTATTATGTACATATAAATACACACACATACATGTATATATTACAACAAAATATTTATATGTATATATATTTATACCTGTATACAATTTAGATTATAAATAAATATAAATATTTTAGATATAAATCTAAAATATTTTTCCTTAATATATACATGAATGTGTGTGTATTTATATATACATAATAAATATACAAAGTACACAAATATATAATATGTAAACATAAACTTTTATTTTGGATGCGATTAATCGCGATTAATCGTTTGACAGCCCTAATATATATATATATAGTACATAATACAGTAAAAAGTTGTGAAATTTTAGTACAATTTAAAAGAACTGTTTTCTTTGTGAAGAAATTTTTAAAATGTAATTTATTCCTCTGATGCAAAGCTGAATTTTCAGCTTCATTACTCCAGTCTTTAGTGTCACATGAGGCTTTAGAAATCATTCTAATATGCTGATTTGCCACTCATGAAACATTATATATAGGGACACATAGACATGTGCAAGCATTTTACATCATATACTATAAATTGAAAACAGAAGTTTCAGTGCATAGCATGAGAATATTCAACCTATCCATTTATGAATCCTTTTCATGTGTCATTTTGAGCCTTTTAAGGTTTTTCTTTGAACGCTTTGCCAGTTCATAAAAATGCTTGAATAAAAAGCATGCAAACTGATATTTCAGATGCATAGTCATCACATTCTCAGTGCAATGACAGCCTTTAAAGTGTATTCATGACCAGACAGAAAGCAAAACCAGACATTAAAACGCAATGAAGAGCATTTAGAGTTTGACGCAAATATGACGACAAAAAGGTTTGATTATTAAACAAACAAGCTGTTGTCATCAACCGGACATTAAAATGCAATAAAAACCATTTAGAGTTTGACGCAAATATGACGACAAAAAGGTTTGATTAGGAAAGAAACAAGGTGTTGTTAGCAATACAGTTCTCAGGATGTCATAAAATAAATATAATTGAGTTTATAACAATGAAATGGACACTATAAAAAGAAAATACCAAAAAAGCTTACAAAATTAGTAATTTGCATATTGTGAGAGACCAACCAGTGAGATTAATCCTCAGTTAGTAAATTTATGCTAAAACTAAATCTAATAACTTGGTATTTACTGGTACTTTTAAAAAAAGGCAAAATTACAATCTACAAATTGCATGTTTAGTCCCCTTAGAAGAGCCTAGGGTTAAGTGCTATGCATCAGTTTACAACGGTGACATGGGAACCGTCCAGTTTATAGGTCTTCTAACCTGTGACCTTTGTGTTCCTAGTCAAGACCTTTAACCACATCATCATCTCATCCTCACACTTTGAAGTATCTACTTTGCACTCCCAGGTTTTTTTCCATTCCTTAAAACCCTAACAAGGTTTGACCCTGCGACCCTATAGCTCTTAAAGATCAGTTCAAAATGATGTTTGAGACTAATGCAAAGGATCTACACCTTAACAGGCAAGTTTATGGCATCGTATTCTCAGCATGCACACAATAAAGTTGAAATAGAGGCCAGCGCTTGGGTCGCTACGGTAGGTTCAGGAACAAAGTTATGAAATGAGTGTAGATCTGTTACTGTTCCTCCCACGTTGTTTTAAAACACCAGGATGTGAACATATAAACCAGAGATTGAATTTCACAGGCTTTCCTCCTACATCTGGAGAAAGTTTCTGGAAAATACCTTGTGTGGCAAATGCTAATCTGACTATAATTCATTGCTCATTTGCTTACTTGTGACTATGACTGTGTGGTATGGTGCATATACCACATAACTGAAATCTGTTAAGCTGTAGATGATCTGCAATACCACGAATAAAGTCAAATTGTAAGTCATAATATATCAGCGCTCATGACTTAGATGTGTTATAATTATGAGTTTGTATTTTATAATTTAGACTTTACAGCCTTTTAACTTAGGATCTCAGAAGTTTGACTGACATAATTTAAACTGTCCCAAATTTGAGTTTTTATCTCATTATTTAGACTTAAGTAATAATGACTTTTTGTCTAATAACTTAGACTCAGTATCTTAGAATGTTAATGATTGTCACAATGACTGTGTTTCATGATTTAGACTTTATCTACTAATTATGACATAATTTAAACTTTTCCCGTCATTATGTCTCAACTTTGATTTTTGATCTTATAATAATGACTTTACCTCATAATTATGAGTTTGTATCATAATTGAAACTTTTTTTATCATAATTATGAGTTTATCATCATTTGGACTTTTTATCTCATAATTATGACTCAATATCTCAAAAGTTTGACTGATATAATTTAGACTTTCATCTCATAATTATGAGTCCATCATAATTTAGACTATCTCATTAAGACTTAGTATCTCAGAATTTTGACTGACATAATTTAGATTTAGATTTCATAATTATGGAGTTTGTATCATCATTTAGACCTTTTATCTCATAATTATGACTGAATATCTCAACTTTGCCTTTTTATCTTATAATCATGATTTAGTTTGTTAGAATTTTGACTGACATAATTCAGACATCATAATTATGAGTTTAGCAATATTAAAACTTTATCTCATAATTATGAGTTCATCATAATTTAGACTTTTTATCTCATAATTATGACTTAGTACCTCAGAATTTTGACTGACATAATTTAGACAATTGAGTTTAAGCAAAATTCAAACTTTTAATCTCAATTGATTTCGTATCATAATTTAGACGTTTTATCTCATAATTATGGCTTCATATATTAAAAGTTTGACTGACATAATTAGACTTCATAATCATAATTATGAGTTATCAAAATTTTTACTTTTTATTTCAGAATTATGACTTAGTATCTCAGAATTTTGACTGAGATCATTTAGATTTATAATTCTGAGTTTTTATCAAAATTCAAACGTTTAATCTCATTTGAGCTTGTATCATAATTTAGATTTTTTAATCTCATAGTTATGATTTATTATCTCATTATTTTGACTGATATAATTTATCTCATGATTATGACTTAGTATCATTTTGTTTTTTCGTAATAATATAGACTTTTTCTGTAACAATGATGAGATGAAATGTCACAATTTTGACTTCTTATCTCAATTACGAACTCAACTTAGTATCTTAGGCTTTTCATCTCATAACTATGATTTACCATGTTATAATTTTTGCTTTTTATCTCATAATTATATTTACTATGTCATAATGATTTACCAAAGCATGACTTTTTTTTCTTATGTGGCAAAAATAGCTTCCATATTTAATAATACGAGCAAATTCATATGACGTTGATTACAGGCTACACTGAACCTGCAACTGCCCACACCTACTTGTCACTTAATCACAAAAACAACTAAGCAGTTTGTATTGTAAAGACATTGAAGTCTGTGTATTTAAGAAAATTATACGTAAAGGGAAATCCTCCACCTGGAATACAAATCTGTACGTTCTTTAAGTTATAATCCAGAATTACTGTATCTTTATTAGTTTTCCCTGTACTGGCAACAGAAAGGGAACTTTCCCACCTGGAAACAGGGACTAGGAATGTTGGCCTCTGTTTCTGCCATCTGTTTTGCCTGGTCCACAGTGAAAGAGACTGTGCATGTGTGTGTCATACGCGTTTAGACTAGAAGAGCTCCGGCCATCAAACGTTCAGCGTTCGACAGATTCCACCCCTAACAAATATACAATTCAGTGGTATACAAAGTCTATAGTTAAAATCCACTGCAACCCTATGGCAGGAAATATCAATCCACACTCCAGATGAAGTATAGAACAGGCTGTATGCTGTATATGTGAACACTCTAACATGTTTAGTCCACTGCCAGTGGGCGATTACAAGACTTTGATTGATGTCTACACCGAGCACGCTGCCATATGCTGTTTTCCATGCAGAGAGAAATAGATTTTGTATTTTTCTGGGTAATAAAAACTTCCTGTAGAAATTTCCATGAAAGTATTGATGTGAATAACATCATGGTTTTATTATATTAGCTGCAATAAAAACATCTCATAGTCCTAAAGTTATTTTAATCAGAGTAGGGGATTATTCAACCAAATCCATCAGGTGGCTTTTTAATATTCTTGAGACAGTATTAGTTTCTAAAAAGTATGGGAGAATTTATCTATTAATTCATTCATTTATATAGCCTTGTTTCCAAAAGTACACTCTTAAAAATAAAGGTGCTTCACGGTTCCATAAAGAACCTTTCTGTTTCACAAAAGGTTCTTTGTGGTGAAAGAAGGTCTTTGAGATTATAAAAAGGCAAGAAAGAGATGGTTCTTTAAAGAACCTTTGACTGAATGGTTCTTTGTGGAAGAAAAAATGGTTCTTCTATGGCATTGCTTTATTTTTAAGAGTGAAGTTTTCAATAACTTCTGAAATGGATGGATGGATTGATGGATGGATGGATGGTTCCAAGCCATGAACCACACCAACCAAAATTAATAATTACTAATGTTGATCTAAAACCACAAAAAAAAAAAAAAAAAAAAAAGAAAAAAAATGGAACGAGAGGCAGGGTTAGAAGCTTGCCTACTTTTTGAGTGAGTAAATAAATAAATGCATAAATAAAACTTAAGAGTGAATGAACTCATGCCTTGAAGAATTACAAATGCTATAATAAACAAAAATAAAAGTAAAAATACTGATTCTTGTCACTGACTAAAAGTATAGGGAAAATATTTTAAGTTTAGACATACAGAAATGTATGAGTACTGTATATATATTAGTGAATTTGCATTGCTTCATGAGAGTGAGAGGTTGCTGCAGAGCTGTTTTGTATGAGCAGCCAAGTGTAACCAATTTCATGAACTGAATGCATTAAGTGACACGAAATGCATGACAAAACGCAGTTATACTTTAATGCATTTTGCATGCAGAGAAACTGTTCAAAGCCATAAACCTGAAAAGGAAAAAAAACCCAGTTGCATTTCACCAATGAAAAGCATCTAATTCTAAAGCTATATATTTAATTCAAATAGAGTAATAAGATAAAATACTGTGTGATATAGAACTGATACTGTGATATTGTTGCAAGCTCTGTTATATCAAAATAATTCTGGATGGAAAGATACTTTATTGTCCTGCCAACCAATGCTTTCCTCATTAAGGCAACCTCCAGAATTCTCCAATTTCACTGACCTGCTGAATACTTCCAGAACTTTTTTCGGTGATGAGGATACCATCAGAGAACTGCCCCTATGTGACACTTTCCCTTAAGTAAGTGAGAAGTTTCACAGTGAAACGGATACACCAGACATGAATTCTCTCGTCTTCAGTGGCCGCTTACCAAAGCGAATGAGTGATTCTCACCAAAAAAAAAAGCCTGGAAGTGATCCATCAGCACCAGGCCATCTGCACTACAGGTCCATATGCAACCCAGACCTGTCTGTCTAGACTCTCTGAGATTTATTGGAAGTAGGCGCTTATATCAAAGATTACTCATGGGAACACAGACCCTAGAACACACCGTATAACTGGTTTGCAGCGCAGCTGTTCGGTCCAGATCATTGTTGACATTCATTTTATTCAGCAACACCTGAATGTACTTGACTGGAATGAAAAGTTGCACTTGGACATGGTTTAGATTTCTGTAGCTTGCAAGCAAACATCAAAAAGATAGAGTTGCTGACATCTTCAATGTTCAAAACAGTGTACTTCTCACATTGCTTTAGTGGTATGCAGCATATATACTGTGGAAAGTATGCAATGTTCATACATGTATGATATAACCATAACATATAGCGTGAAATGCACAGTATACAACCTGAGCATGTTGTACAAAATGCTGTATCAAACAATGCAATATGTAACCAGTGAACCACATTATCAAATACAATTTCTTTATTATTTTGCTTGTTTTAAGCAAAAACTCAGAAAATTGATTTAAGAATTTTTAGATATTTTGGCTGGAAACGAGACAAAAAATATAAGCAAGAAAAGATTTTTTTGCAGTGTAACATTTGTATCATGACTCATACTACATATTATTTTCATTTTTTTTAAATGATTTTTATTGTTTTCATTTAGGTTTTAGTTAACTATAATAACCCTGTCATTAACATTTTAGGTATAACTAAAACTAACAATCAATGTGTTATTAATTTTCAGTAAGCGAAATAAAAGTGAAATAAAATATAAATATCAGATTTTAAAAAAACTTAAAATTAAAAAAAAGAGACAAACTTAGTAAAACTAAGTAAAAATAATTAAAACTAACAAACTGTACAGTGGAGGCAAAATGTTAATTATTTTACCAAAATAAGAGGGATCATACAAAATGCATGTTATTGTTTATTTAGTACTGACCTGAATAAGATATTTTTAAATAAAAGACGTTTACATATAGTCCACAAGAGAAAATTATTTATAAAAATCGACCCATTCAAAAGTTTACATCCCCTTGATTCTTAATACCATGTTGGTAGCTTAATGATCCACACAACAGTGTGTTTTTTTTTTTTTTAGTAATAGTTGTTCATAAGTCCCTTGTTTGTCCTGTACAGTTAAACTGCCAGCTGTTCTTCAGAAAAATCCTTCAGGTCCCACAAATTCTTTGGTTTTTCAGCATTTTTCCAACAATAACTGTATGATTTTGAGATCCATCTTTTCACACTGAGGACAACTAAAGCAAAAACCATGCATTAAGAGTCGGGGGTGAAAACTTTTTGAATTTGAAGATCAGGGTAAATTTAACTTATTTTGTCCTCTGGGAAACGTAACTATCTTCTGTAGTCTCTGAAGGTACTAAATGATAAAATCTCCACTCTGATCAAAAGCTTTTAAATGCATGTTTTTCCTTCTGGAGCATCAGTAAGCATTTGAGCCTTCTGTAGTTGCATATGAGTCCCTCAGTGTGAAAAGATGGATCTCAAAATCATACAGTCATTGTTGGAAAGGTTTCAAATACGCAAACATGCTGGAAAACTAAAGAATCTGTGAGACCTGAAGAACTTTTCTGAAGAACAGCATGCAGTTTAACTGTTCAGGACAAACAAGAGACTCATGAACAACTATCACTAAACAAAAAAGTGGATCATTCAGGTAACAACACAGTATTAAGAATCAAGGGGATGTAAACTTTTGAACGGGTCACTTTTAATAAATTCTCTTGTGGACTATATTTAAACATCTATTATGAGAAATATCTTATTCAGGTCAGTACTAAATAAACAATAACATGCATTTAGATAAAATAATGAAGATTTTGAAAGACTTTTGACCTCAACTGTATGAATAAATGCTATAATATGACACTATTCATTCTTATTCTCCAAACCTCACGATTTCTCTTTACTTTTCACACTCTGACAATCTATTCAAACACAATCTGGAATAAATGAATTGGCCATTATCACATCAACAGCAGATTGGTCCACCCGAAATAAAACCTCAAATTTCACACTCACTACAATGTTCTTTTGGTCTTCCTTAAGTGAAGCCCTGAGGCCGTGGGTCGGTCTCACTCCAGCTGTCCTGACAGACCCAGACACCTTCCACTCTCTCTTTCTCTCCGTTCCCATCATTCCTTCCACACTATCACAGGAGGAACCGCACATAGCAGAGGCACCATAAACCCCCGTCTGCCGCTGACCTCCGACAATTTATGCCCTTTCATTTCAGCTGGATGGAGAAGGGGGCTTGACTCTTTCCTCAGGTCTTAAACCTCAAACGCTCACCTCAAATGTCCCACTGTGCTTACCTGATGCACTTCCTTAAAGCTGCAGATAAAACTGCCAGTGAAAAAAGACCATCTGGTTTTTACCTTGAGCTTCAGAGCATCCAAATGAATTACAACAATTCATACCTAATACATTCTGCGTTATAGTGCAGAGTGATGATTTCTAAACCACAAAAAGGCCACACTTGCTTTTAATAGCGTGGTAGAAGTCAAAACACCATGTACTATCATTTATGGGGCCATTGAGTGTCATCAAAAAATTCCCTACTTTCCGCTACCCAAAAATGCTGCACATTGTTCTATATAAAAGCATGTGTTTTGTCAATGATACAATTACAAATCAGGCAACTACTTTTTAAAACCCTATAAGGAAATATTTTAAAGGCTCTAGATAGACAAATCTCAACAATACAATCTAAAATGAGTCCTCACTGCAAAAAATGCTTTCCTACTTAGATTGTTTGATTTGGTTTCAGTCAAAATATCTAAAACTTCTTAAATCTAGAAGGATTTTCTAGACAAGTAAAATTGTCTTATTTTCAGAAAAAAACAAGTCAAAATTAAGTGCGTTTTTGCCTGAAACAAGCAAAAAAATTTTTGTTTGAAATTTGTTTGCTTACCCCATTGTTCTAAGCAAAAACATACTTAATTCTGACTTGTTTTTTTTTTGAAAACAAGAAAATTAATTTTTACTTGTCTAGAAAATCCTTCTTGATTTAAGAATTTTTAGAAATTTTGGATGAAAACAAGACAAAAAATCTAAGTAAGAAAAGCATTTTTTGAAGTGCTCTGTCTATAATATTGTTTTTTTTTTTTTTAGTGAAAAAGTAATCTAGTCTGAATCAGGAGAGAAATATGCACAGATCACACATCATTTTTCAAGTCAAAACAGTTGGTGGGTTTGATGTGATGGACAACAGGGATGGACTTTTTCCACTGGAGGAATCATAATTATGAATTATGGATATATTGTGGCCAGAAGTGACGGATTTGGCTTCACAAGATGTTAAATAATGGACTGGAGTGATTTTTTTTGTCTTGTTTTCAGTCAAAATATTAAAAAAATCTTAATTGAAAAAGGATTTTTTTAGACAAGTAAAAAGTATTGTCTTGTTTTCAGGAAAAAAGAAGTTAAGCGAGTTTTTGCATGTAACAAGCAAAATAAACTGCCAATGGGGTAAGCAAAATAATCTAGTTTTCTGCTTGAAATAAGATTATTTTGCTTACCCCACTGGCAGATTATTTTGCTTGTTTTAAGCAAAAACTCACTTAATTGTGACTTCTTTTTTTCTGAACACAACAATCCTTCTTGATTTAAGAATTTTTAGATATTTTGGGTGAAAACAAGACAAAAAGTAAGTAAGAAAAGCATTTTTTTGCAGTGTGGATTACTTTTGTGATGTTTTTATCAGCTCTCATTCTGACAGCACCCATTCACTTACGAGGAACCATTGCTGATCAAGTCAAGTAATGTTAAATTTCTCAAAATTTGATAAAGAAACAAACCGATACACATCTTGGATGGCCTGAAGGTGATTGCATTGTCATCAAATGTTTATTTTTGGGTGATCTGTTTCTTTAAATCGCTTTCTATTTAGACAGATCACTAGGTTATGGACCAATTTTATTGTCAGTTGAGCACAAATCACTAAGCAGACCTCTCATCAACAGACCACACAATTTGAAAAATCACTCATATCCGTAACACACCGTGCAGGACAAGTTGTACACTACAGTTTAACAGAGAGTTTTGAAAGAAATCAGTGAGTGTGAGCTATAATAATAATGATTTGCTAAAGCAAGAGGCACACATTAAATAGTAATGGTCTGTTTATGCACCTGAACCTCAGAAACCACAATGCCTGGAATCTTTTCCTTAAATACATACACACACAGAGCAGCTGCTCCCCACAGATCATTCTCTCCTTGCCACAGGACGATGACATTTTCATGATGTTCACTCATGTCATATTGACATGCACAGACTGATAGATGGATACATGCCTTTTGCCAGGTGATATCAAAGACGAGCGCACTGGTTTCAACCTTTCATCAGTCTGTCAGAGTCTGTGCACATATGTACATGCACACTGCATGAGGACGATGCTTTGATATTGCATATATACTTCAATGTGAAACAATGTTCACAACCCATGTAACCTCATTTTTGCTGAAATATAAAATATAGGACCAGCAATGTATATTCAGATTTGCCAAAATAAAATGATATATTCACAATATGAACTCAAAGATTTCTCATTACATTTCCTAACCAAAAACCAAATTATGTATGTTATCCACATTCACATATAACAGTTGTCTCATTTAGGTCTCATCATTTCTCCAAAGGAATTTTAGGAGAAACATCTGAGACAAAGTTGATACCTCAAATAACCAAGAACTCAATTGAAACCTCTGAGAAACGTCTCAATTGTTTCTCCAAGACAGCAATGAGATTAAATGGAGAGCAAATGAAGTCTCCAATGTCTCCTATAGTTTCAAGAAGGTCTCATAATGTGCTCAGACTTGCCAATAACTTGCAAGTCTGCAATCAGAAGTCAATATGTGTATCTCCACTCTTTATGATGAGAAACATCTGGACAAAGTTGATACTTCAAATAACTCAATTGAATCTCCTCAACAGAACCTCTGAGAAATTACTTCTGGGTTCCATTACAGTGGGTCTCCTGAGAAAAAGAACCCATTAATCTCATATCTCCTAGTTTCAGAATACAACTGTCAAGAAATCAAAGTCTGCAATTAAAAACCAGTATGTTTATTTTTTCTATGATAACAGCTGACTCATTTATATCTTACAATGATTTTTAGGAGAAACATCTGAGACAGTCAAAAAAATCTCCTCAAATGAACCTCTCAGAAAAAAAACAAACTTTAATGTCTTGACAGTTTTTTCTGAGAGCAAATGAAGAGCAATTTGGGGAAAAAAGAGAAACTATTAATCTCACATGTATCTCCTGTAGTTTCAGAAGAGATCTTAATGTCTCAGTGTCCCGAGACTTGCAAAGAAATCAAAGTCTGCATTCTGCAATAACAAAATCAGTATATATTTATTTCAATAACAGCCAACTCGTTTGTACCTAATTTCAGAAGAATGTTTAGGAGAAACATCTGAGACAAAGTTGATACTTCATACAACTAACTAAATCTCCTCAACGGTAAAAATAATTAAAAAAAGACTACAACACACACGTCTCAATGGTTTCTCATAGACAGCACTAAGATTATCTTGAGAATTTTTTTTGAGAAAAATAATTTATTAATATATCAGTAAAGATCTTAATGTCTTATACCTGCCAAGAAATCACAATCTGCATTTAAATCAGAAACATCTGAGACGAGGTTAATACTTCAAGAACCAAATCTTTTCAAAACGTCTGGGAAATAAAATGTTTCATCTAGGTTTCGATACACATTCAAGGAAAAAAATGAAATCTGTTCAATGGTTTCTCAAAGGAGACAGCAATGAGATCAAAAGAGGAGCCTCCTGAAAAAAAAACACTTATTCATTTCACATGCATCTCCTATAGTTTCAGAAGATATCTAAATGTCTCATACTGTGATCAGACTTGCCATGAAATCAAAGTCTGCAATCAAAAGACAGTTCATCTATACATGAGCAGCATGATAACAGTTGACTCATTTTTATGAGAAACATCTGAGACAAGGTTGATACCAAAGAACCAAGAAGATCTCTTAAAATGAACTTTTGAGAAATAGTTTTCCTCTAGGTTCCAAAACATATGAAAAGAAATTAAGTCTCTTCAATGTCTCAATTGTTTCTCCAAGACAGCAAAGAGATCAAAAAGAGAGCCAAAATAAGCCTCTTGAGAAAAATTACCTATTCATTTTACATGCATCTATAGTTTCAGAAGTGATCTTAATGTTTCAGACTTGCCAAGAAATCAGTCTTCAGTCAAAAGTCATCGTTCATCTATATATGAGCAGCATGATAACAGTTGACTCATTTTTATGAGAAACATCTGAGACAATGCTGATACTTCAAATAACCAAGAACTCAACTCAAACTCTTAAAATGAACTTTTGAGAAATAGTTTTCCTCTAGGTTCCAAAACATATGAAAAGAAATTACATCTCTTCAATGTCTCAATTGTTTTTCAGAGACAGCAATGAGATCAAAAGGAGAGCCAAAGAAGCCTCTTGAGAAAAATTACCTATTAATTTCACATGCATCCCCTGTAGTTTCAGAAGAGATCTTAATGTCTCATACTGTGATCAAACTTGCCAAGAAATCAAAGTCTGCAGTCAAAAAACAGTTCATCTATGTATGAGCAGCATTCAACTGACTCATTTTTATGAGAAACATCTGAGACTAGGTTGATACTTTAAAAAAACTCAATCTCTTAAAATGAACATTTGAGAAATAGCTTTCCTCTAGTTTCCAAAACATATGAAAATAAAAGAAATCTCTTCAATGTCTCGATAGTTTCTCCAAGATTAAAAGGAGAGCCAAAGGAGTCTTGTGAGAAATATAACCAATTAATTTCACATGCATCTCCTGTAGTTTCAGAAGAGATCTTAATGTCTCAGACTGAGAATCTCAATGTGAACTTGATGAAAACACTGACATTTTTAGGAGAAACATCAGAGAAAGTTGACAACAACAACAAAAAAAGCATACTTATAACCTCCTCAGCTATAAATAGGAAACCTCTGAGCAATAGAAATTTTCCTACTGGTCAACGGCAGAGAGAATGCAAAGTCCCAAAAAAAAAGCACTGCATCCATAATAAGAAACTACAAATTAGATAAAGATACCTGTGGTGATGGATGGAGCTTCCACGCGCCTCCCTGCAGCCGAGCAAATCAGGTGCAGAAGACGCGAATCAAACAATAGCGAGGAGGTGAGGATGTCCAGCGCTCCAGACCTCCAGCTTCCGTCTGTCTCCGTCTCTCCACGTGCTGGAAGATCTGAAAGCGTCCGTGATGTATTCCACACACCCGTCCGTCTGCCCGCCCGCCTGCCGAGCCTCTGGGCTGAAGTGTGCGAGAAGGAGAGGGAGAGAGGATGAAAGCACTACACCTCTTTAATATGAGAGACTTCAGTCAGAGCTCTGTGAATTACAAGGACTGCCCTTAAATAGCCTTTCCACGAACTCATACACGTTCCCTCTCTCTCTGTCTCTCTCTCTCTCTCTCTCTCTCTCTTTCTTTCCCCTCCTGTTCATCCCTCCTACTGCTTTGAGGTGTTGAGATGCCTACACACTCAGCATATATTATCCATACTCTCTTCTCCCTGGAGCGAGAACATACGCCTATACGTACAAGTTCAAGAGGGTTTCAACATAAAAGCAAACAGAATATTTAATAATCATACAATTTTAATCCGAGTGTGCTATGAAGATATACACCGAAACATAACGAGGATGAATTAAAAGTCAAAGTTTTTGACTTAAAACTATTCTTTTTTTAAATAAATTATTACCTTTATTTAGTATGGATGCATTAAATTGATTTACATTAAATTGAAGGCACTGTAATATAACAAAACAAACTAAATGCTGTTCTTTTGAACTTTCTATTCATCAGTGAATCTTGAAAATGCATCACAGTTTCCACAAAAATATGAAGCAGCACAAATTTTTTTCAACATGTTTCTTGAGCAGCAAATCAGCATATTGGAAGAATTTCATGTGACTTTGAAGACTTAGTAATGATGCTGAAAATTCAGCTTGGAATCACAGGAATAAATTATATTTAAATAATATATTGACATAGAAAACTTATTTGAAATTGTAAAAAAGATTTCACATTTTTACTGGATTTTTTGTGTCAAAAAGTTGCAGCCTTAATGCATTTTTCAACATTTTTCTCACCAAACATCCTGTTCACGCAGAAATACAGAAGTAAAAATGTTTGCAAATAAAAATGCAAAAATCAAAAAAAAAATTTTTTTTTAAATAAATTAATATTTTTATTTAGAATGGATGGATTAAATTATTTAAAAGTGACAGTAAAGACATTAATAATGTTACAAAAGATTTCTATTTCAAATAAATGCTAATTCTTGTCAACTTTCTATTCATCAGAGAATCATGAAAAATAAAATGTATCACAGTTTCCACAAAAATATGCAGCAGCAGAACTGTTTTTAACATTGATAATAATCAGAAATGTTTCTTGAGCAGCAGATCAGAATAATAGAATGATTTCTGAAGGACACAAAAAACTGGAATAATAATGCTGAAAATTCAGCACTGCATCACAGGAATAAATTTTATTTTAAAATATATGCAAAAAAAAAGAAAGAAAAAAAAACTTATTTTAAAAAGGAAAAAATATTTCAATATATTACAATTTTTACTGGATTTTTTGTCAAATAAATGCAGCCTTTGTGCATTTTTCAACATTTCAACAAATACAAATAAACTAAAAATGTTATTTTTAAACAAATAAATTTATATTTTTCTTAAGAATGGGTTAATTAAATTGTTCAAAATTGACAGTAAAAGACATTAATAATTTTACAAATGATTTCTATTTAAAATAAATCCTGTACAACTGTTTTTAACAATAATATTAACAATGTTTCTTGAGGAGCAGATCATCATATTAGAATGATCTCTGAAGGATCATGTGACAGTGAAGACTGGACTAATGATGCTGAAAATTCAGCTTTGCATCACAGAAATAAATGACATTTGAAAATGTATTCACATAGAAAGATATTTTACATTGTAATAACATTTTAAAATATTCCTTTTTTTATATATGTTTTTAGATCAAATAAATGTAGCTTTGGTGAACAAAAAACATTTTTAAAGATCTTACCAAAGAACAGCGTATCTATAAACCGTATGATCTACTGATTTCCTATGGATAAAATCAATTAATGACCCTTCAAGTAAAAATGATTACAAATGACATGTAAAGTTAACAATTTCTAAGAAAAAGGTCAAATAAAACAATGAAATTGTTTCTTTTTAACTTTTCAGTTCTAACGGTTTCATTTGATGCCAATTAATGCATGACAAAAAAAAAAAAAAAAAAAAGTTCTTTCCCACCATAACAAATACTGAGATAGTCAAGAGGCATGAAGATGCAAACCAGATCTTGAGACCAGTAGCCAGGGACATTTTCCGAGCTCAGTTAAAAGCTAGATACACATAACACAAGCAGACACAAGCATTTAAAAAACGTTTGTAAAATAGCATTTAGAAATTGTGTTGAGACTTTAATTGAAAATGGCAGAAAGCCAGTTTTATCGACTGATGTAGCACTAACTATCAACTATCAGTTCCAGCAGGTTGGAAAATTACTGAAAACTACATTTTACAGATAATTTACTCACATCTTCAGTTTGTTTACTATTTATCTGCGCAGATGCCACTGCACATGACATTATAAGTGACATATAACATTAACAAGCACTACTTTCTGGTCAATCAGCCACCTGTTTGCAATTATCATGTCAACTGCTATCCATTTCACCATTACAGAGTATTTCCACTCTGCTTAAAATGACAATCAGGGTGAAATCCTGACAAAATGCAATAAACTACTGTGCTATTTCATCAGAAAGTGTGCCGAACTGGCTCATGCAACTTGAAATCTTTCCTCATTCGGAGATGTGCCCAGAGGGTCAATGTCGTAAAGAGTTTTTGTACCAGATAGTTTCTTATCTATATGGTTCATTTGCATGATAACGGCATTCAAGACTCAATCTAAATGCAAGCTGATATTTTAATGTGTTAATCCCAGTCAAAAGCATATGGCATCGCAGTGCATGAAGAGTTTTGCAAAAAACAACTTTAACATCACTGTCTAAATGGTACTTTACTTTCCAAAAATAGGACTGAAACTCATCTTTAAAATGATAACAGCCTGGCATCTTATAAAATCATTAAAAAATATATAGTATTACCTAATCTGGTGATGATGTGTTCAAAACATCAATTTCTTTTACAAAATAAGAACAAAATGTATTAATTTATATATATGTTTCAGCTTTAATGCACTTATCAGAACAAGAAATGTCAAAGGTTTTGGTTTTAATAACAAAAAGAAGTGTCAACAACTTATCATTTAACTTAATATCTGCAAAGGAGTGGGATAAATGTTAAAATACACTATATAATATGAAATAACTTTAAAAAATAAGCAAAATCTACACATTTCTGTCACTGTTTGGATGTAGTAAAACACCCACAGATGAAACAGAAAATGATCATATTCATAATTATACAATTTTTTAGGATTAGGCATGAAATAATGTCTTCAGAATCATTTATACACATGAGAATAATCTGAGAATTTAAGAAATAGTTGTAACCTTGCTCAGAGCAAGACAGGATTCATGTCTATGTGCAGTTTCTCGGTTAAAATAGCGATAATACAAGACTTCTTCACCTTACAAATGGTTGTCAAAAGCAAAAATGCTTCAAAATGCATAATATTATGTACAAAAGTGTGACATTGGAGCAAAAAAGGCACTGTTTTTGAAATCAGCACCCCAAGAAGCAGTTAGCCTGTTGGATTTTATTCAGCAATTGTGATGTAGACTAGTTTAATAGGCCCTTTTTATTAATGCAAGTTTGTCTTATTTTCATAAATGACTTTGGTACCATAAACTGATGCATGTCAAATTATCTGAATAATCACCGTTTTGGAGTGTACTGACTGACAAATGTGTTAAAACGAGCTACATTTTATACAACATTAATTGCTTTAAACAAAAGCAACAGGATATTTGTGGAAAAATGTCTGAGCGAGACTGATCACCGGTCAGCATGAGTCAGTAAATGTTTTTTTTCCCATGATACAGGCCCTTGTTAGAAATAAAAGTTAAGTCGTGAAGGCCTGTGTAGAAACTTGTGGAGGGAGAGCTGGATTGGTTTTGTTTCAGCTTGTTATCGTTGTTTGCCAATTACATCACGCTACCTCACCAAATAAAACCAAAATTGCCCACAACTGTATGACAACAGCATTACCTTACTTTTCCATATGAATCTGGAAGAGTGTTACTGTTAACTAAAAAAAAAAAAAAAAAAGGAATTGAAATAAAGCTGAAATAAAACACACATTAGATGAAAAATATTTCAAAGAGGCAAAACATGTTGTAAATAAAACAAAGATTATTGGAGTATGTTTTACAAGAAAATACTATTTCAATCTTTCTCGTTCAAAATGTTTTACTTGCTGTTTCTTTGCAATTAATTGTGAAATTTACTAAAAATGTCTGAGTAAAAAATTATTTCTATACAATTTTTTTTTTAAATGTAAGTAAAATACGTTGACGTACTAAAATGAAAACAAAGCTAAATAAAAAAAATATAGCTGCAAGCAGCAATTACAGGGCCAAGCACAAAGAAGGAAAGACAAGTAATGCAGCATCAGACCAGCTGCATCAATGAGCAATTAAAGACATATTTATGATTTTACGCAAAAAGGCTGAAAAACCAAATAAAGTCACCATTAATATGATTGAAAGATTTATCACTGTCGACCAGTAGGTGTTGCTGTTACAAGATTGATGTGGTGTGGTCAGTGTGAGGTGACAATAGCACAAATAAAGTTAGAGTCATTTTGGCATCATGCCTCACATTTGTTGAGCCACTGTACAAATACAGTTTCATCTATCGACACAAAATCCATAACTTTTTGTCAGCACTGTCTGAAGATGATCTGATTTGATTTTGGTGATAATCGGACCAATGGTCGAGGAGGAGTTAAAAAAAGTAGCTTTTCAACATAAATCAAAATGGCAGACAGGAAGTATGGCTGACTATGGAATACAATAGGCTAATGCTATCAAAAGTTATTAACAGTGTTATAAATGTCATTATTGATGGTTAATAAATGGTTTATAATTTTTGATCAATAGGTGATGCTGTTACCAAATTGATTAGGCGTGGTCAGTTTGAGGTGACAATGGCACATACAATATTTGGTGCCAATGCAAAGATATAGCCTTAGATATTTTGGCATCGTTCCAGCAAATTCATTGATGCGCTAAACGAAAACCCTTTCGTGATCCGAGTCAAATTTGGTGAAAACGGTCTAGGAGGAGTTCGAAAAAGTAGGCTTTTGACATTAATCAAAATGGTGGACAGGAAGTTCATCCAATTATGGCATAATTGTTATCAGTGTTCTCATCATGACCCAAGGAATACATTGAGATCATCCATTACAATAAGCCATTTTCATCAGAAGTTATTAGCATTTTTCAAAAATTCTTTATATAGCATTTTATATAGCATTTTTTGACTAAATTCAAAATGGCCGATGGCCAAAATGGCTGATATGGGAAAATTAGGTATCATTCGACTCGGCATAACTTGGCAAAACACTGCAGGTAGCCTCAGGTCATGCTTGTTATAACACACATTATAAACATTTTGTTTTAAAACGCCAAACCTTTGCAGAGATATAGCCTCACATCCATTTTTGCATGCTTCCTTTCGTAGAAATCGTTTGCACGTTATTTATAACAGTCAAGTTTGACAAATCAAGTTGAATTCCAACTTTTTGCCAGCATGGTCTGAAGATGAAAATATAGTTTTTTTAAACAATTAAAAAAAACAACAACAAAAAAAAAAAAACTAAACCTTACAATTTTTGAATTTTGGTGTTAATTTGACTCGGCATGAGCCAAGGATTCAGATAAAAAAAAAAGTGCTTCTGTGCCTTACAGTTCAAAAGTTATTAGCATAACATAGTGAAAATTTGGACAAGTGGTGGCGCTAGAGAGTTTGAGTTAGAGACTCCAAATTTGCTATGGTGACATTTCAGACTGTCCTCTATCAGTGTCACAACTTTCCTGCAAGCGGTTCTATGGGCTGCCATAGACTCAAAATTGGAAGATGAAAAATAATAATAGGAAATCTAACGGATACAATAGGTGCCTTTGCACTTTCAGTGCTTGGTCCCTAATAAAGCTATAAATAGAAGTATTTAATGCACATTAAATAGAAATAAAAGACAAAATGTAAAAATAAAATGACAAAATTCTAAAACTTAAAAAGGCTTAAATAAAATAAAAATAAAAGCTCATTTAAAATAATAATTAATACATTAATATATTAACTAACATTAACTTAGTATGAGTATTAGTAAATGATGAAATTAAGATGAACTAATATTACTAAAGGCTTTACAAGTATTTTTTCCATTCATAAATGTTAATTAACGTCGTTAACTAGTGTTATGAAACCTTAATGTAAAGTGTTACCATAAGCACCATACATAATGCTCTGGAAGGGAATAAGGAGTGATGATGGAGTCTGTCAAGATCCTACACAACTTAGATGCAGAAATACTTTCTGAAGTAAAGTTCGCAGCATAATGTCAGATTATAATCTCACAAACTTCAGCACAACCTCATTATAAATTTAATTCATTAAACACGTCTCTATCATTAACACTTCATAAGGTGTTACTGAGTATAAGAACATCTAACCTTTCAGAGTACTTTAATGCCTGGTAGTGACTTCATTGTTTCTAAAGAAGCTTAAATAAACTTTGAAATACTCCAACGAGACCGTCACAGGAAAACCAGTCCAATACAACAAGTGCTATGTAGACGAAAACCACAAATATCTGCTGAGGTCAACAACAAGAAAAAAAAAATCAACACTATTTGTCTTAATAAAACACATTAATAAATAAAACACATAAAATGTTTAAATCAAACATAACAACTTGCTTCTGGTTCATTAGAGAAATTCATCACATTAGAGAAATAAAAACTCAAAAACTTCTCCTGAAACATTAGAAGATATGCCTAGTTAGGCGCAGTCTAAATATTTATGGGAGTGAGAACATCAGCACAACAATATGCATTTAGTAAGCACCTGTTGAGCCCATCTGGTCAGAAATGACACATGGTTTCTATTAATCAGCCTGACATGAAACTCCAGATGGATGTGGCGGGTCATTGATGGGTTACAAGAAAGATAGCAACTGAAGACCAATGAAACTTATGTAGCCTGTAAACTGATGGCAGAAAGCAGCATGTTCAGATCTCATCACAAAACATGTGGCACGCAAGACTAAGCAATGCAACAATAAATGGATTAACATTTCTGATTATTATTTATGTTTATGTTTAAAACAGTTATGCCGCTTCACATTTTTGTGGAAACCTTGATACACGTTTTTAGGATTCTTTGATTGATATAAACGTTATAAATGCCATTTTTGATCAATTTATGGTTTCTGCAAATCTTAAAAAGTCACCCTTTCACAATTCAAGGCCTTTAAATGCTATTAAATCGAGTCGTGAATACATAAAGTCATGGCGTTAAATGGTGCATGCATTAAAATACAAAATAAAAATCTACCTCAGAAAAATTAAGAAATTAAGTCTTGTTTTCTGAGAAAACAAGACCAGCAATAGTCAATTTTAATTGTATTATTTCTTTTTTTTTTGTAAGAGTGTTGCTTTCACTTTTTAAATAAAAATTATAACAAAAATCTTATTGTCCACATATTTATCTATCCATCCATCGTTTAAAAAGCACTAAAACTATTGGTAATATTTTAGGATAGCTGCGTTACCAACAACTTCAGCCTAAAACGACAACTAAAAGTCTGTTCAGCTCTTGGCTAACATTAATTTTCCAAGGTAACATCAGCCAAAAAGAAAAGTCATTGGAGAGGTTCAGGAAATAATTACATTTGGATGAAAGATTATGAAGTTTGTGAAAAATATGCATTGAATGCATTGATGCGTGAATCATTCACAATAAGGCCTGAAACATGTATTAAGAAAGCCAATAGTGTTGATTTCAACTTTAAGTACTCCTTTTTAAACTCAAGTTCACCCTGGAATATACTGTAGATTCACAACCTGATTTTTGAAATATGCACAAAGATGAATACAATGCAATGTGTGTATAATTTGGTTTAACAAGTTTAAACAAGGCTTTGTAAGTGGTACGCATGTGAGCAAGTCTTTCAATAGAGTAACCAAAAACTTTATGATGGAGAATGATGTCATTGTTGCCACATGCCCATTTACCACGTCAGCAGGTACAAAAATATGATTCAAGATGTAGGAATCCAGTGTGAAATAGCGTATTTTGCCATTAAAAGCACATAAAATGTGTCTGTTGATTATAATGAAGTCCTAAGTGAGGCATAGAGAGTCATTGAAGACTTCTAGGGATTTAAGAAACGTCACTCCTCAGACATACAGCAGATCCGTCACCCTCAGCATAAACATGAACAAATATGGGATTTCAGCCACGATACCTTCCGATTCAGTCAGCGGTTCGGCGCGTGCCAGCCTGTGGAAAGCTCTCGGTCTGGCAGAGACGGATCCAAACACACCCTCTGATGCTCGCTGGCCTGAGATGGAGGTCTGAGTCAGTGAACCAGTCTTCAAAAACAGCCACATCCAAGAATGTTGTCTGTATAAGTGAGAAACAACATTTAAAACCACCAAGTGTGTCTGATTGTCATTAGCAGATGGTTTCAACCCCACTGGAAAGAAAAATCAGCCATTAGATAATTAACATATTGATTTTTTCCCCTCCTAGATAGTGGAGCAAAGTGCCTCATTCATGGAAGACGAGTAGAATGAATTTGTGTAAACTGTGCGTTAAACTATTCATGTGTAAATTGTTGCTCTCAATTCAACATAAGACCTTATGTGTTTGTGATTTATGTAGAAATAATTCAGCTTGTTTAATTCACAAACGGCAAAGACTTTCCTAAAAAGAAAAATACCCACCCAGGATTAGTTCATTTCCAGAGCAAAAATTTACAGATAATTTACTCACCCCTTTGTCATCCAAGATGTTCATGTCTTTCTTTCCTTTGTCGTAAAAAAAATAAAATAAAATTAGTTTCTTGACGAAAACGTTCTCGCCATATAGTAGACTTCAATGGTGCCCCCAAGTTTCAACGTACAAAATAGAGTTTAAATGCAGCTTCAAATGGCTCTAAACGATCCCAGCCAAGGAAGAAGGGTCTTATCTAGCAAAACAATCATTGTCAAAACAAAATGACAATTTATATACTTTTTAACCTCAAATGCTCGCCTTGTCTCCTCTCTGTGATGCACATGCATAATCCGGGTCAATACAGTTTGGGTATGTCAAAAACTCCCATTCAGGGTTGCCAGTTTTTTACAATAAATCCCGCCCAATTGCTACTAAAAACTAGCGTATCGAAGGGGGTAAAATACACGATTCCCCAGTACAATTAGCATTCCAGGGGCTAAATATTATGCCATTGGGATCGTTTCAACCCGCGGACATGGAAAACAAACCGCAGCAACAGTGTTAAAGTAGCCCAATTCCACTGGAAAACCCATCTTCTTCAACATCAAAATCGTCCTACATCACTGTTTTACTTTTCTTTTCTTCTTTTTGGAAAGGGCGTTTGATCTTCTTTTCATGTTTTTTTTGGAAACAATGGTTCGGTACTTCTTCAGCAATGAAGAACGATTTTGTAGTTGGGGAAGAAAACAAGATTGGAGTTTTTCAACATACCCTAACTGTCTTGAACCGGAAAAGACTGAGTTCGCCCAGACATTTTGCTAGATAAGCCCTTCCTCGGCTGGGAGCCATTTGAAGCTACATTTAAACAGCATTTTGGAAGTTCAAACTTGGGGGCACAATTGAAGTCCACTATATGGAGAGAAATTCTGAAATGCTTTCCTCAAGAAACAATTTCTTTACGACTGAAGAAAGAAAGACATGAACATCTTGGATGACAAGGGGGTGAGTAAATTATCTGTACATTTTTATTCTGGGAGTGAACTACTCCTTTAATAGTTTCAGGAAATATCTCTTATCCAAGATACCAAGTCTGCAGTCAATTACAAGGATCTCAGTATGAACGCAATTTATAAGAAACATCGGAGACAATGTAGATTCTTTAATAAAACACTGCAAATGAGAACTGAGTGTCCATTTGTTCACCATCTGATTTCACTGCTGTCTAAACATAACAATTGTACTTTCAATTCAGCTTTCCTATGGTATCAATTAGGGATGACGTGTACTACTGCATTTCGATATTTTCTTTTGCAATTACAGTTGAAGTCAAAAGTTTACATACACCTTGCAGAATCTGCAAAATGTTAATTATTTTACCAAAATAAGAGGGATCATACAAAATGATTTTTGTTGTTGTTCTTGATTTTAGTACTGACCTGAATAAGATATTACATAAGAGACGTTTACATATAGTCCACAATTGAAAATAATAGTTGAATTTATTAAAAAAATAAATAAAATAAACAAAAAAACAACCCTGTTCAAAAGTTTACATACATTTGATTCTTAATACTGTGTTGTTACCTAATTGATCCACAGTGTTTTTTTTTTTTTTTTGAGTCTACTGTTTGTCCTGGATAGTTCAATTGTCCACTGTTCTTTGGTAAAATCTTTCAAGTCCCAAAAATGCTTTGGTTTTTCAGCATTTTTGTGTATTTGAACACTTTCCAACAATGACTGTATGATTTTGAGGTCCATCTTTTCACACTGAGGACAACTGAGGGACTCACATGCAACTATTACAGAAGGTTCAAACGCTCACTGATGCTTCAGAAAAAAAAAAAACACAATCAAGATCAGGGTAAAATTAACTTATTTTGTCTTCTGGGGAACATGCAAGTATTTTCTGTAGCTTTTGAAGGGCAGTATTAAATGATTTTTTTTTTTTTTTAATAAAATTTAGGCAAAATAAGAAAAATGATACATCGTCATTCCATTCAAAAGTTTACACCCCGGCTCTTAATACATAATTTTTCCTTCTGAAGCTTCAGTGAGTGTCTGAACCTTCTGTAATAGTTGCATATTAGTCCCTCAGTGTAAAAAAGATGGATCTCAAAATCATACAGTCATTGCTGGAAAAGGTTCAAATAAACAAAAATGCAGAAAAAACAAAAAATTTGTGGGACCTAAATTATTTTTTTGAAGAACAGCGGGCAGTTTAACTGTTCAGGACAAACAAGGAACTATTGTAAAACTATCACTAAACAAAAAAACTTTTCTCTTGTGGATTATACGTAAACGTCTTATATGTGAAATATCATATTTAGGTCAGTACTAATTAATAAAATAACATGCATTTTGTATAATCCCTCATACAGGTCCTTCTCAAAAAATTAGCATATTGTGATAAAGTTCATTATTTTCTGTAATGTACTGATAAACATTAGACTTTCATATATTTTAGATTCATTACACACAACTCGAAGTAGTTCAAGCCTTTTATTGTTTTAATATTGATGATTTTGGCATACAGCTCATGAAAACCCAAAATTCCTATCTCAAAAAATTAGCATATTTCATCCGACCAATAAAAGAAAAGTGTTTTTAATACAAAAAAAGTCAACCTTCAAATAATTATGTTCAGTTATGCACTCAATACTTGGTCGGGAATCCTTTTGCAGAAATGACTGCTTCAATCCGGCGTGGCATGGAGGCAATCAGCCTGTGGCACTGCTGAGGTGTTATGGAGGCCCAGGATGCTTCGATAGCGGCCTTAAGCTCATCCAGAGTGTTGGGTCTTGCGTCTCTCAACTTTCTCTTCACAATATCCCACAGATTCTCTATGGGGTTCAGGTCAGGAGAGTTGGCAGGCCAATTGAGCACAGTAATACCATGGTCAGTAAACCATTTACCAGTGGTTTTGGCACTGTGAGCAGGTGCCAGGTCGTGCTGAAAAATGAAAAATGAAATCTTCATCTCCATAAAGCTTTTCAGCAGATGGAAGCATGAAGTGCTCCAAAATCTCCTGATAGCTAGCTGCATTGACCCTGCCCTTGATAAAACACAGTGGACCGACACCAGCAGCTGACATGGCACCCCAGACCATCACTGACTGTGGGTACTTGACACTGGACTTCAGGCATTTTGGCATTTCCCTCTCCCCAGTCTTCCTCCAGACTCTGGCACCTTGATTTCCGAATGACATGCAAAATTTGCTTTCATCCGAAAAAAGTACTTTGGACCACTGAGCAACAGTCCAGTGCTGCTTCTCTGTAGCCCAGGTCAGGCGCTTCTGCCGCACATGCCTGTACACGGTGGCTCTGGATGTTTCTACTCCAGACTCAGTCCACTGCTTCCGCAGGTCCCCCAAGGTCTGGAATCGGTCCTTCTCCACAATCTTCCTCAGGGTCCGGTCACCTCTTCTCGTTGTGCAGCGTTTTCTGCCACACTTTTTCCTTCCCACAGACCTCTTGCTTGAGGGTGTCAATGATGGCCTTCTGGACAGCAGTCAGGTCGGCAGTCTTACCCATGATTGCGGTTTTGAGTAATGAACCAGGCTGGGAGTTTTTAAAAGCCTCAGGAATCTTTTGCAGGTGTTTAGAGTTAATTAGTTGATTCAGATGATTAGGTTAATAGCTCGTTTAGAGAACCTTTTCATGATATGCTAATTTTTTGAGATAGGAATTTTGGGTTTTCATGAGCTGTATGCCAAAATCATCAATATTAAAACAATAAAAGGCTTGAACTACTTTGAGTTGTGTGTAATGAATCTAAAATATATGAAAGTCTAATGTTTATCAGTACATTACAGAAAATAATGAACTTTATCACAATATGCTAATTTTTTGAGAAGGACCTGTATTTTGGTAAAATAAAATTTTTAACATTTTGCCAGGTGTATGTAAACTTCTGATTTCAACAGTAGATCGTTGGGTAATTATACTGTATACAAATTGCAGACATCAGAGCCGCTTTTAATATGCAAGGAATTAAAATCGCTTTTGAATGCACGGTCGCATTTTACTTTCACTTTGGAGATTCGCGTCACACATACTGTTTATACTACAGAGTGGCAGTACTTACCACACATTTTACAAAATTAGATGTTTATAAGTGGTGCCCAGGATGTGCAAATCATTCGCCATCATCCTATAAGTCATCTTTCCTTACTCCGTTTATGTGGTAAGTGGAATTTTATGTAGCTGTAACAGGCTACTGCTAGCAAACGGCTAACCATCTCTCTTTAGTAGCTCCGTAGAACGCAATACAGATTCACTATTTGGGCAAATCCCTAGTATGAAGTTGCATTTCTAATAAAACCAGAGAGATACATAATTGCATAATGTTTATCCAACGAACTTCCAAAATTGCTTCTTTTTTTAATCTTTCTAACTTATTTGTATTCTGCAAAGCTGAGGAAGAAACTTTACTTCATTTATTCTATCATTGCAATCAGGTTAAACTTCTTTGGGAGAACTTTAGTTGTTATTTATACCCTTTTATAAAATATGATTTAAAATTTTCACTAAAATATATTTCTGGCAGTGACCGCGTTATCAATCTTGTTATTTCTTTCTTTTTTTTTTTTTATTCGTAAATCCAAATTTCTCAGTATGTTACCTAGATTTTATGTCTTTCTTGCAGAGATTTTGCTAATTGTTAAATCTCTTAGACACATTGATAATAATAAGAAATAATAAGTTTCTTAAGGCTTATGACAATATTTTTCTTACTGATTGAGGTGTCATTGTTGTTATTTATTTTATTTATTTTGTAATTTTCCTTAGTTTCCTTTATGTTATTGCATTTCACTGCAGTGTGGTTTCTTCTTGTTTTCTTTTTGCCTTACAATAAAAAAAAATAATATAGTATGAAGTTCCTACTTGTAACGTTACATATATGCTATACATAGTACATGACAATGTGTTGTACCATATGAATTGCACGCCTTGCTTTGTTGACACAACATAATAACCCAAAAATATATACATTATGACTTATTTATGATGTTTTGGTGTGTTTTCTCCATGGAGAGACTGGTTTGAAAGGGGGCGTATGGAGAGAAGGTACCAGACAGTGATAAATTACACAAGGTCAAAGCAAGGTTAAGCAAAAGACTGCAGCCTTGACTGCTGAAAAATTGAAACGGGACAATTTAGAGCGAGCAACAGTCCACTGAGCTCTTCAAACATTACGAAAACACCAGCGTGACCAGAAAGATTCATGAGAGCCATATGTTTTTCCACAGGGATGTGAATTTGGATGGATGAATCATGGATGCGCTTTGACAGAAGTCAAACTGAATAACCCATCTTTTCTTAAAAAACTCATTACTCAGATGATCATGAATATGTGCATAAATAAAAGTAATTAAAGGTGTGGATAGTTAGACAATAAACAGAGCCCAAACACACCCCTGCGGTTCCCAAACTCGATTTAAACACTGGATCTCATGGGCATTCCTTTTTATTTTCAGATTTTCAAATTTATTTGTCATTTTTAGTCTTTTATTCATACATATACTATTTTATACACTACCATTCAAAAGATTGGGTCAGTAAGAAAAATCTGAATGATTTCTGAAGGATCATGTGACACTGAAGACTGGAGTAATGATGCTGAAAATTCAGCTTTGCATCACAAAAATAAATTGCATTTTAATATATATATCTTTAAAAAAGACACATTTAATCTAAACTGCAATAATATTTCACAATTTTACAGTTTGTATAAAAATAAATCCAGCCTTGGTCAGCATAAGAGACTTCTTTTAAAAACAAAAACAACAAAACATTTTTTACCCGAAACATTTAAACAGTAATGTATACAATAAATGAAACACTACAGCAATATTTCTGCCATTTGACACATTCCTATCGTTGCATGGTATATAACATCATAGCTCTCATCCCTGTGGTCCAGCATTTCTAAGTGGCGGTCCTAAATCAGCCATCATGTGCCGGACCACCATCACATCAGCTTGAGCACCACCCAAGACGTTCCTGAAAATGACTTCATGACTTCAGGTTCAACATATTGGATTTTGCAATAACCACATAAACAAGATAAACAGAAACTCTGTTATGATTACAAATGCTTTAGAAATGTTTTAGGTGACGTAGTGCTGGGCAATTCTTGCCAAACTACTATATGAATACAGCCTTTCTCAGAGTATATAAGTGGAAACGATACAGAAAATCTCAATATTATGATAAAGGAAACTAGTGTCATTTTGCATATAGTCATTTTTAGTTAGAATTATGAATATAACACGCTATAACAAACATACTGCAACACATACAACAGTAGCAGGCAAGTTAGTTTATTTTAGTATAATTGAGATGCTATTTTATTTTTATTATTTTGAATTAGTTTCTGTGTTTTCAATGTAATTTTTGGTTATATTAATTATGTTTTTTTATGTATTCGCTATAATTTTTTTGTTTGTTTGTTTGTTTTATTAATTTTTCCGTTTTAGTTTAATTTTGTGCATGATGAATTATTTTAAAATTATTATAGTATTATATTTACTGCTTTTAGTCATTTTGATCTGTATTTTCATTATTTTATTAGTTGATTATTGTTTTTCTCCAAAATGTGACCCTGGACCACAATAAGTCATAAGTCGCTGGGGTATATTTGTAGCAATAAGCAAAAATACATTGTATGGGTCAAAATGACTGATTTTTCTTTTATGCCAAAATCTTTAGAATATTAAGTAAAGGTCATGTTCCATGAAAATATTTTGTAAATTTCCTACCGTAAATATATCAAAACTTAATTTTTGATAAGTAATATGCATTGCTAAAAACTTCTTTTGGACAACTTTAAACACAATTTTATCAATATATTTTTTTTTTTTACACTCGCAGATTCCAAATTTTCAAATAGTTGTATCTCAGCCAAATATTGTATAAATCTGAATTTTGAAAAAACTTGATTGGTTTTGTGGTCCAGGGTCACAAATATATCTGTCTTGTTTTTAATCATGTTTATTTATATTTTAGTCTTTTTGTACATCAAGTTAAACTAAAGATTTAAAATATTTCACCTTATTGGAGTTACAGTTTCTTTAAGTAACAAAAATGTAATAACCATGAATACAGTGATGCTAAATCTATTACAAAAATACAGATAAATAACGCAAAATGCCACAGCCGTCAAATGCATCAATGATAAGGGAAATGTTAAAATTCACATATAATTTTTAGATGGTGCATGCATAAGTAGCTTTGTTTTTGAGAAAATGTACAAATGTTCAAATCAACCTGTGGGATCTGAGAGAAATAAAAAAATAAAAAATGATGCCACTGACCTGGGAATCAACGGCAAGTCCAGTGATTGTTTTTTCCTCATTGCATCAGCTTTCATTTTCAAATGAACTGATGCAATTAAATTGCAATTAGGGTTTTCAGCTAGCTCTGTGTGCAATTTGCATCAGACTAGCTAAATGTAAATTACTCACTAAAATGATTTATAAAATAAAGCTGCTATAAACCCTAGAGTCTCTATCAACCTTCTATCCAAATGGAAAGGACAATGTACCACTGAATCAATTGCTGATGGATATATTGCTTTATATTCCAGTAATGTCCATACTAAACCTTCCTAGCCTTTTAAAAATTGTTTTGACTTCTTTTTGGGGTCATTTAATGATACTAGCAGGAAAAACAGATGTGAGCGGTTTCCGATCATTGAACGTCTGAGCCAAACATCCAAACGCTCAGTGGCAGCTTTTTACAATTTGTTTGGCTTCAGATCTGAGTAATTATTTGGATGCTTGACATTCAGTGGAAATTAACGGCTAGTTCTCGGACATCTCCTCCAAAGAGAGCGCTGAGGCTTCTTGAAAGCGTGAAGGTCAGATTGCATAACTGAGAACGAGACACAAGGACCGTGAGGAGTATTTTTTTCCACTGAAATATCCCGTTTTCCCAAAAGCCCTTGACGAGCTGCTACACTATTATTATTGTCATAGATACTGCTGCTCCTTTTCGTCATACAAGGATATAATAACTCAGTCATCTGAAGCATCTGGTTTACGTGCTCCAGTAAGAGGGCTATTCATTCCCACATGACAGTGGGCTTAGAGATTTGTCTGTCATGCTACCCTAAATGGAACTAGCAGTGGCCCGTAGACTAAAGCTCACGCTGCTGGTCCTACCAAATACAAGAAGCCATCAATCCACAGATTTAATTGAAAGTTAAATACATACGAAAAAGACTTAAAGGTACCGTAAGGGTTTTCTATGACAGTATGAGAAAACACACCTGTGTCAATTCTTTCAGTAAGAACTTGCATTGAATTGGCTGACATTTGTTACCCTGGACCACAAAACCTTAAGGGTTAATTTTTTTGGTTAGTATAGGACAATATTTGGCCGAGATACAATTTAAAAATCTGAGATCTGAAAAAAATCTGAAAAAAAAAAAAAAAAAAAATCGAAATAATGAGAAAATCACCTTTAAAGTTGTCCAAATGCAGTTCTTAGCCATGCATATTACTAATCAACAATTAAGTTCTGATATATTTATGGTTGGAAATTTACAAAATATCTTCATGGAACATGATCTTTACTTAATAGCCTAATGATTTTTGTCATAAAAGAAAAAATGATCATTTTGACCCATACAATGTATTTTTGGCTATTGCTACAAATATACCCGTGCTACTTAAGACTGGCTCTGTGGTCCAGGGTCATAAATAAAAAACTGCGACTTCACAATTCCAGCTTTTTTCTTGTAATTCTGAGAAAAATGTTACTTCTTGTGCAATAAACACTCACAATTTTGAGATGAAAAGTCACAATTACCTTTTTTTTATTCCACAACAGAAAAAAAGAACCAGAATTGCAAGATATAAATTCACAATTAAGTCATAATTTTGAGTTTATACAATTTTTTTTTTTTTTTTTTATCAGAAGGGCGAGTATATATTTTAAAATATAAGAATTAAGACTTGTGTATATTTGTTGCAATAGCCAATGGATAATTAGGGTATTAAGATATTTTATAAATTTTCTACTTTAAATTTATTAAAAAGTAATTTTTGATTAGTAATATGCATTGCTAAGAACTTGATTCGGACAACTTTAAAGGCGATTTTCTCAACCCTCAGATTCCAGATTTTCAAATAGTCATATCTCAGACAAATAAGGTTATTTTATTTAATTAGGTTTTTTAATTACCTATGTAAGCACAGTTCAAACTGTATTTACAATGTTTAAAGTGGCTGACAATAATAAATATTCTCATTTTTGTACTGTGCATAGCTATAGCTGAATAATTAGGCCTGCTGCACTACTGTATTTTAAAGTTGGTCATTATGGTGGCCAAATATTTTCTGAGGTGGCACTTGGTGTAAAAGGTTTGAGAACCACTGCTTTAGAAGATGAAAACTAGTTTTTAATTGTGCATTTTGAATTTTAAGTGTCCATAAATAGCATTCTAAAAATTGCTTTTCATTTGTATTACAGAAAGATTGTCATTTTGGTATTAAGATATTTTATAAATTTTCTACTTTAAATTTATCAAAAAGTAATTTTTGATTAGTAATATGCATTGCTAAGAACTTGATTCGGACAACTTTAAAGGCGATTTTCTCGACCCTCAGATTCCAGATTTTCAAATAGTCATATCTCAGACAAATAAGGTTCTATCCTAACAAACCACACAATGGAAAGCTTATTTTCAGATGATGTATAAATCTCAATTTCCTAAAATTGAACCTTATGACTGGTTTTGTGGTCCAGGGTCACATATAGTCTGATATCAGTGCTAATATCACCTGCTTGCATCATAGAAGAAGAAGAAGAAGAAAAAAAAAAAAGAAAACAGTTCTCTCTCCCTTTTCATAAGCAATGTATGAGAGGCATGCCAGTTTAGGGCATAACCTATGATTACATTTTTATCATTTGCATACAGTACTACAGCATTCTTTCTCTTTCCATTACATCACTTTGTTACTCGGTCTGCAAAAAGCAATATCTCAAAAGCAATATTCTTAATAACTCCAAGCAACATCACTTTGTTTAGCCATTTGTAATTTGTCCAGAATGAAAACACAAAACAGATGTAGATTCAGTAAATGATAGTTTTATATGACTTAAAGATATCTCAGCATTCTTTGCATCTTGCACTAAAAATGTGCTGTAGTTGTATCTAGAAGTGACCTCAACGCTATTCACATAAACATCAGTAACAATCACAAAACAGTCATCTTTTAGTTCATTAATTAGTTTTAGAATGAAGTCAGCAAACGTCATCATTTACTAATGCTGATATGCATTCTGGGAAATCACAAACACTTAAAATATCAGCAGCATTGTTTAATATTAAGATGACTCTGTTAGACGAGTTGGGGCAGCTGGTCTATGTTTTCATGAAGAATTGTAGTCATTCACGTGTCAGCATTTCTGACTCTTGTGATTTTTTATGTAATAGCTTTTTTTTTGGGTACATGCTGGAAAAGTGCAGGATTGACTGTAGCACATCCAGAAGCAAAGCTTTCTCTTGCCAGCAGTACGTTTCCAGCAACAGAGCGAGATTAATAGAGCAGCAAAACGATTCATTCCTACCAACCTGCCAAACTCATTTTGGAGAAAACATCCACCTGCACATTTGAATCATTTTGCATATGCATCTTAGAAGTCTTGTGGTTGTTTCCATCACTGCAATTTTGTAAGGATTCAAACTGCCTCCGAGCCTTACGATCAAGCTTCTCCAAAGAGGTTTACAGTTTCTGACAATGTAAACTAGATGAGCACATCACAATAGAAAAAAATACAGCTATTAGACCAGGGTTAAACAAACCGTTACTTTCCCAAAACTGAAATTTGCTGAACATTTACTGAAAATTCACTCAGTCTATTCAAGATTTAGATTAGCTTGTTTATTCATGGGAGCAGATTTGAAGAAATTTAGCATTACATCACTTGCTCACCAATGGATCCTCTGCAGTGAATGGGTGCCGTCAGCATGAGAGTCCAAACAGCTGATAAAAACGTGACAATAAATCTCAAGTAATCCACACCACTCAACTAACAATTAACATACTGTGAAGTGAAAACTGTGTGTTTGTAAGAAACAAAGCCATCATGTTTGAACTCTCATTCTGATGGCACCCATTTGCTGCAGAGGATCCACTGGCGAGCAAGTGATGTGATGCTACTTTTCTCAGAATCTGTTCCAACAAATAAACAAACTTATCTACATCTTGGATGCACTGACGAAACTTCATTTTTATTAAAGATCTACTAAGATATATAAAGTGTGGTATGTGTGGCTCCCTCTAGTGGCACGCAGAGTATATTCTGAATTAAATATAAATTAAAGGGCTACCCCAAAATGAAAATTTTGTCATTAATTACTTACCCCCATGTCGTTCCAAACCTTCGTTTGTATTCGGAACACAAATTAAGATGTTTCTGATGCATTCTGGAGCGTATCCATTGAACGCAAACAGCATACGATGTTCTCTGTCAGCTGCGTCACGCGGGTACACTGTTTACGCTTTGATTTGACTGAAAACAGCGTGACGCAGCTTACAGAGAACAGCGTAGCGTACGCTGTTTGCGTTCAACGCTCCAAAACGGAGCTAGGGTGACATGGAGAAGATGAATTGTGGAATAAAGTCATTATTTTTGTTTTCTGTGCATGCAAAACTTATTCTCATAGCTTTGTAAAGTTACGGTTGAACCCCCTGATGTCATATGGATTATTTTACCGATCTCCTTGCTACGTTTCTGGACATTGATTGTGTTAATTACCTTGTTACCTTGTTAATTACCTGTTAGAATGCATCAAAAATATCTTGATTTGTGTTCCAAAATGAACAAAGCTTTTACGGGATTAGGACGAAATGGGGGTAAGTGATTAATGACAAAATTTTAATTTTGGGGTGGAGTAACCCTAAGTAAGTTTGCAAGGTGTCTAAATGATGCCTGTTATTTTTATTTATTTAGTTATTTTTTGATCAAGTAGGCCTACTGTACATTTTTCACTTTACATTTAAGTACAGTGCATTTTTTTATTTAACTTTCAGGTACAGTAGACTACATTTTATTTTATTTAATTAGGTTTTTTAATTACCTATGTAAGCACAGTTCAAACTGTTTTCACAATGTTTAAAGTGGCTGACAATAATAAATATTCTCATTTTTGTACTGTGCATAGCTATAGCTGAATAATTAGGCCTGCTGCACTACTGTATTTTAATGTTGGTCATTATGGTGGCCAAATATTTTCTGAGGTGGTACTTGGTGTAAAAATTTTGTGAACCACTGCTTTAGAAGATGAAAACTAGTTTTTAATTGTGTATTTTGAATTTTAATTGTCCAAAAATATTTCATTTGTATTACAGAAAGATTGTCATTTTGAATATAACAAAGTAGCAAAATGTTCTAAATTATTAGAAAGAAAAAAAAAAAACAACTTTTAAAATGTGAATTGTATTTAGTAGTTTTAAATGTACATCAAATGACAAATTTCAGGGCTAATTCACTCTGGAGATTTAAAACATAATACTACATTGATTGATTTTAACCCATTTTTGGAAAATATTAAATATTTTAAAGTTGCAACATACATAAAATGCTTTAAAGGATTAGTCTACTCTAGAATTTAAATTTCCTTATGATTTACTCACCCCCGTGTTATCAAAGATGTTCACAAAAACCTTAATTTCTTTTCGACTGAAGAAAGAAATACACAATCATCTTGGATGACACTGGGGTCAGTAAATTATCAGGAAATGTTATTTCCGAAGTGAACTAATCCTTTAAGTTTGCCGTCAATGTCCATTTTATGCATACTCGTATATAACCAAACATATGAGCTGGAAACACACTGTGTATAAATACTAAAGATATCGCGTAGAAACAGTAGAAGGGAAACTCTGTGTGGCTAAAATCCATTTTATCTTTGTCCATTTGATTATCAAATCTGTAAACTCTGAAGCTTCATGTTCCTGTTTGATACATAGCTCTGGAAGACAAACAGCTCTGAAAACTCAATATATTTGGCTGGACTAGTGCTGTTTATCAGACAAAAGACATCGGTTTGTATTTAGATTAGACTGTCATTTGCATACCTCTTCACTGAGTAAAGTCTTGACAGAAAACACTGCACAGTTGTCAGCATAAATATTTATGAAACATAACAGTGATCAATGTGCTGATGTATGAAATGCAACGAAAGCAAACAGCACGAAGCCTCCAGTCATGTTCAAAGCATTTCATTTTGAACTGTTTTTCTGCTTAGTTTATAGGTAAACGGTCACAGCTACTTATATGGTCAACCTGAAATCAAAATTCACTGCATTTTCCTCTGCAGGTTTGTAGTGCATTGCTATGCATTTGCTGCCACGAGTGCACCCTAAAGTCTTTGATATTCTGTTCTGTATATATGATTTAAGTCCCCCGTTTAATGATTATTTGTTCAATTTAGCAAGTAAAAATGGCCTGTCTGTTCACTAAAGTGACAGCACACTCTCCTCAGTAAGACAATTGATTTGAGGAATCATTCATGCCTGGAGCACAAACGGTGTGGGAAAGTTAAACAAAGTTTATTTCTTAGTCTGAGTGATTTAAACAAACCCCTACCCCCAAAGTATGAGCAATAGTATATTGTGATATGAACCAGTGCTTTTCTTTGAAGATCACTGAAGGCCTTTGATAGCAAGAGAGAAGCAAGTTGCTTGTAAAGCTAAAAGTCTGCTAACACTCACTGTCTGCAGCTGCTTCATAGTCTAAACAACATCTGAGTTACTTCTGTTCTGCTACTGTAAGTCGATATATTCACTTTCTACTGATGGATTTGTGCATTCACAGGCCGCATGCATTTACATTTGTAGGCTTTCTATTATTAAATCAAAACTAACTTTCTTGCATCAAAAAGTTGTTCTGTTTAATTAGTCTCTAATAGCTGAAAGAAACATTGCCCTTGCTAAGATCATTTAGTAAATATGCCTCATTAGCATTTCTAAATGAGACACGGAATTTAAACTTTTAGGCAGGATGTTAAACTGCCCAAATAAAATGCGTTTTATAATCACTTTCAGCATTAAACTCAGTGTCAGATGCTTGTAGCTCAATTTAAGCAGCCAAATGAGTCAAATTAACAACTCATTTTTGAAGCACAAAATACTTGCTTAAGCTGCAATTATTTTTTACATCAATGCAACGCAACCATTTGTAACTTGCAACAATTTATTTACATGAATGCATTTACCCACAGCGACTTACACTGCATTTTATCAGTTTATAAGTTCCATTCCTTATGAAATCAAACCTATGATCTTGCCGTTGCTAGCACGATCCTCTACTGTTTGAGCTATTAAAAAAAGGCACTTTTTATGGCCTTTTAAAAAAGCATCACACAGAGCCATTCATAAATACATGACCTATGACCTTTATTTTCAAACTGAGGTTAAGAGTTACACCGATAAGGTCATGACCTTAAGTTCCAATGTTTTAAAACTATTTAGGTCTTTTACCTCACTTTAACCTAAAACAGCAGATCCCATCATTGACCATATCTTTTCTACCCACACCATGTGATGAAAAATAAAAAAGAATGATTTTATCAACACTGTAAAGCCTGACATATGAAGTTATCACCACTTTTTTTTTTTTTTTGCAGTTTATTGAAAGTTTAGACATAATATTTAGACAAATGCGGGCATATGTGTTTTTGTTGAGTATTATATTTGATATATCATGCTTTTATTGCTCATATAATATGATATAGTGAGAATATGGAGCTCAAACTCGAGGAAGAAAAACACATCATTTTTATTCAGAGGCCCAAGACTGATATGTTCACAGAATTGCGATTTATATCACACAATTCCTTTTTCAAACTCACAAATCTAAAAAAATCACAGTTGCGTGAAAAAAAAAAAAAAGTCAGAACTGTGAGATAAAAAGTTGCAGTTGCAAGTTATAAATCATAATTGCTAGATATAAAGTCAGAATTGTGGGATATAAACTCACAATGCTGACTTTTTTCTCATGATTGCAAGTTTGTATCTCGTAATTCAGACTTTTTTGTCTCACGACTGCAAGTTTGTATCACAATTTGAATTTTTTTTCTCAGAATTGTGAGATATAAACTCACAATTGCAAGCTATAAACTTCATTTCTGAGGAAAAACGACTGATATGTTCACAGAATTGCGAGTTCATGTCACACAATTCTGAGGTTATTTTTGAAACTCACAATTCTAAAATCACAATTGTGTGAAAAATGTCAGAATTCTGAGATAAAGTCACAACTGCAAGTTATAAATCAGAATTGCATGATATAAAGTCGCAATTTTGACTTTTTTGTTGCAATTGCAAGTTTGTATCTCACTATTCTCACTTTTTCTCGTGATTGCAAATGTGTATCTTGCAATTCTGACTTTTTTCCTCAAAATTTCAAGTTTGAATCTTGCTATTCTGACTTTTTCTCACAATTGTCTGACTTTATTTTCTCACAATTGCAAGTTTGTATCTCACAGTTCTGACTTTTTTTGTATCTCAATAACCTTTTTTAAAAAAATGAATTCAGTGGCGGAAACAGGCTTCCATAGCATGTAGTAGATAGTGTGCAACAGAAAAGTTTTAATCATATTGATAATTTAGAGGCCTTAAAAATTTGTGTATCAAATATGATAAAGTAGGTTTTATAGGGTTAAAGTATGTATGATACACAAAGTCATACATAGTAATTTCACCTCAGGTCACTATAATCCAGTTTTAATAATGATCTGCTCTTAAACAGCTATTTTTAACATAAACATTCATGAACACTGAGTGGTAACAATGACTGTATTTGGCTAACTAGTGCCAATAACTTGAGTGTGGATGTCTCTAAAATAGTGCTACACCAAAACATGTCTATATTTCCATGACAACTGCATCATCACTTTCTAATGTATAAGTCTGTGGTGAATGGCACGGAATCAAATACATTCGACGTCAGTCATTTTCTCTTTGCATGTATGCAGACAATGCCAACAGTTTGGAAGTCCTGTGAGTGTAGCAAAATTAAAGTCACCGTCTGCTAAATCGGCCACTCGAATAAACCTCTGAGAGCTTTGGTTTGAGAAAATGATTGAAGGAACGTGACATACTGTAGACTCTCTCAACTCTTCCAAGACCATATTACAGTAGTTTAAAGGGTGGAAATGATATTACTGACTCTTCTTCAACAACACTGTACATATGCAGTAGACATTTAATCTCAGGCTGTGTATTTTAAGCATCTGCTAAATGCAAGAACATGTTAGAAACATCAGAAAGTCTATTTAAATATCCTAAGAGGAAACTATCACAAGAAATCTGTCTCGCTTCATCTCCCTGAACACAAGTGAACATAAATTATCCCCAACAGAAACAACAACAACAGATTAACAGGAAGACAGAAGCCATTTGGATGACCAGTTAGAACACAAGAACCAGCTGGTGTCTCCTCACTGCCTCCAGCATCCTGTCAAACCAGACTCAAACTCATGATATCCTCTCCAAATGCTTGCAAACTGTAAGTATTAAGGTTTGCTTTCGCTATGAATTTTACGTCTAAGTGATATGGCACACCATCTAGAGAACAGAATATCAGAGACTTAAGGCGTGGAACCACCTACAAACACCTAGAACAGACACCATACATCATTTCTTATAAAATCTAAGCAAGCATCTCAACACTTTTGCATGTATTATCAAATGATCAAAAATAAAGCCAAGTCCAATCAAACAAAACTTTGAAGGGGTCATGAGAAATCACTGCAATCATCTTGTCTACACTGGAGACAGTATACAAATGCGCGTTTGCTTTCTGACACAGTTTACGCATTTAAATCTGTCGTCAATTGGACAAATGGAGTAAAAGTTTTAACTCATCTGCTTTAAACAGCTCATTCGCGTCTTTGTACAGATATCAGGAGGATCCCAGCGTAAGGAACAAGTGGAGAGTTTATTTTTAATGGCATTCCGGATTGTGTCAGAGGAATGTCCGGAACGTTTTGTTTTGTAATCGAGGCACAGTATCATGGAGAGTTCACAAAGAAATATTTGTTGAAAGATGAAGCGGTACTAGATCAGAGTCTGACTGCAGCTGCATCACAAACCATAAGTAAATGATTTCGTAATGCTTTGTCTGTTTTATTTTGATCATGTTGTCAAAACACTCACATGCATTAGCGAGGGGGCTGGGCATTAATATTGTTTCCTATGCAGTGATGTTAGCCAATCATAACAGTGGCTGATTACTAACAGGCCTTAAAGGACCCACCCCATAAAACAGCTCATTTTAAGCAGAAGGTCAGAATGAGGGTTGAAAATATTTTTTTTCCACAAATTTGTGTTTTGTTTTTTTTTTTTTGTTTTTTTTTTCTCTCCACGTTTATTGATTCATTCATTTATTTATTTTGTGCAAAAAATTACGTTTACATTATTAACATTACAGTGCGTGCAGAATTATTGGGCAAGTTGATATTCTGGTCATATTTTTTTTCCAAGCACATTTTACCAATTCCAAAACACAATCTTAATAACTACTATTCATTTTGTATTTAATCATTAATAAGTGATATATAATTGTCCATGAAGGCTGGAAGTGTAAACCTTCTCATATTGAGGTGTGCATAATTATTAGGAATGTTTTCTTTTACAGATAAAATGAGCCAAAAAAGAGATTTAACTCTAAAAGTCAAAGTAGAGATATAAAGTTGCAATTCTGAGAAATAAAGTCACAATTCTGAGAAAAAAAGTCACAGTTCTAAGAAATAATGTTGCAATTCTGAGAAATTAAGTTGCAATTCTGATAAATAAAGTCATATCTTTGAGAAATAATAAAATTGCAATTCTGAGAAAACATTTTTGAGAAATAATAAAATAATAAAATAAAAGTCTAAAAGTCAAAAATTATTAAATGACCACAAGAAGAATGCAATACTAATGCAATAATAAAACTTGCAAAGTTAAGGCATGACCATAGGGCAGTGAACTGCTCATTTGGTCAGCACAGTGAAGAAAAACAGGTGGAGAAGAAAAGACACATGTTAAGGTGAAGAATTAGGTGTGAAACCATCAGGAACCATTTAGTCTCCAGTGCCACCATTTACCAGAACTACAACCTACCTGGAGTTTCAAGAAGTCCAATGTGTCAGGTTCTCAGACAGATTGCTTAGGTAAAAAAAATCCTAAAACATGACTGCCACTTAATAGGAATAAGTACAAAAAAAGAAGGACCAGCATCACATCCTCTTGTACCACTGTTTGAAGAATTTAACTTCCAGGACCTGACAATATGTTTTGGGAGTTAATTTTCCTATCCTGAAAAGTCTGTCTTGCAGAGATGGACTAAAAACTGCCAAAACTTACTGTCAGATTCTGGAAGATAAATTCTTCAAACAGTGGTACAAGGGGATGTGATGCTGGTCCTTTAAAAGTCACTCACAACTTATCTGTCTATAAAGCCTATTTAAAAAGTCCTCATGTATTTCACAACGCTTCAGCATGTTATTCTTATTAAGTGAGGGTCATTTTTTAGGATTCTGTACCCAAGCAAACTCTGAGATCATGACACTTTTTGAGCATTCGAGCATTTCGCTATACCCAGTGGTCATGCCTTGACTTTGCAAATGTTATTTTTGCATTAGAATTGCATTCTTCTCATGGGCATTTAATAATGTTCCAGCTTTCATGGACAATTATATATCACTTAAAAACCAAAGCAACTCAGGATCGCTATAAAGTGTGAAATGGTTTTACATTAGAAAACCAGACACGACTCTCTTTGTTGAAGTGCTGCAAAGAACTGTTATTTTTAAAGGGCTCATATCGTGACATATCACAAGTTCTTTTGCTATAAAACAGTTTTATATACAATGAATGCACAGTGAAGTTATAAAACGACCATTTATCTTAACTAAACTGCAAAAAGAACTCATTTTTGCTATAAATTTTTGCCATCAGTCAAACAAAACGCCCACATTAAAACCTGGCTTGCTCAGCCACTGTCAGGCAACAAGGAGGATCCTAAATCAGCCCGTGATTTAGTGCTGTTACTCATTTTGCATGCAAAAAGGTTGTTTGCATATTAATTCTTGAAAGGTACAGCATATTCAAAGGGAAAGGAATCCATTTTGGCACTTAAAATATGATATCTATGAAACATCTGAATCTCTTGCCTAGATACTGGATCAGTAAACTGTTTGATCATGTTCAGTGAGCACTGCATGATGAGATATATCTGCATACTCTGCATCACTGTTGTATATATACAGTAAGAGCTTCAGTAATGGAAACGTTTACAAACAGCGCTTACCGATTTGTGTGTCCGGATGATCAGCTCACAAACAGATCTAGATCATAAACCATCCATTCTTCAAGAGACCGAAGCCTGAGTTTAACATACACTAGTCCTTAGTGTATATGGTTCAATGTCAGCCTGATACAGATATTGGATGGACCTGCGATCAATAATAATTCAGAGTAATCAGCCAATCGAAAGAGGTCAGAGAGCTGAATGACAGGATGTACAATACTGATCATCACTGCAGTTTAGGTCAGAAGTTTACATACACCTTGCAGAATCTGCAAAATGGTAATTATTTGACCAAAATAAGAGGGATCATACAAAATGCATGTTATTTTTTATTTAGCACTGACCTGAATAACATATTTCACATAAAAGACATTTACATATTCTTAATACTGTGCTGTTACCTAAATGATCCAAAGCTGTGTTTTTTTCTTCAGAAAAATCTTCAGGTCCCATAAATTCTTTGGGTTTTCAGCATTTTTGTGTATTTGAACCCTTTCCAAAAATGATTGTATGATTTTGAGATCCATCGTTTCACATTGAGGACAACTGAGGGACTCATATGCAACTATTAAAAAAAGGTTTAAATGCTCACTGATGCTCCAGAAGAAAACACGAAGCATTAAGAGCTAGGGGGTGAAAACTTTTGAAATATGAAGATCAGGGTAAATGTAACTTATATTGTGTTCTGGGAAACATGTAAGTATCTTCTGTAGCTTCTAAATGGCAGCACTAATTCAAATTTAAAAAGATATTCAGGCAAAATAAGAAAAAATTTACACATCTTGATTCTATTCAAAAGTTTACATCCCCAGCTCTTAATGCATAATTTCCTTTTGAAGCATCAATGAGCATTTAAACCTTCTGTAATAGTTGCATATGAGCCCCTCAGTTGTCTTCAGTGTGAAAAGGTGGATCTTAAAATGATACAGTCATTGTTGGAAAGGGTTAAAATATCCAAAAATGCTGAGAAAGTAGTAAGAAAGCAGAAAACAGGCATCTATAGCACGTCTCTAGTTATGACTTGGATCCATCCTTCAGTGTCTATTTTATTGTCTGCCAGGTGGAAATTGTTGAATTTGATGAATTTGATACATAATTAACAATCAGAATGATAGATAACAAAAAGAAAAAATACAACCATAATGATAAAGCAAGCAATAGCACTCTGACTGTTTATCTAAAAAAACTTTTCACACAAACATTAGCATTTATGTCCACCTGTTAAAACTTTTTCTACATGTTAACTATTTGAATACAAAACTTGTCTGTCTTTAAATGCGCTTGGAAAAAGCCTCTCTGAACATAATGATTCATAGAGATTGACTGAACAGCTCATGAATTGTGGAAGAGAATAGCCTCAAGGAAACAAATAATTAACTTGCTGATTTACAGCCAAACAAAAATGTGAAAGTCCAAAATTTGAATAAAGATTCGCTTCCATGCCAAACCGAGCCAGACTACTAAACTGCAGCATGGCTGTGGATGAAAGACGTCTGCCATAGGGTGGTGGAAATTTGTGCTGAGTCACCAGGTATTTGTGGTGTGGCAAACGGTCTTATGGGTAATGCTGATTTAGTCTGCACATGTTTAATGTGGCTCTGGAGTCTCATTTGTCTATACTTATTTCCTTCACTTCTTGAAATAATTCTCCAAGACTCTATGCATATTAAAAGAACAGTTAATTAAAATATATATATATATATTTAACCCTCATGTCAATCCACAAACAGGCTGTCAAAAATCACTATTAAAGAAGTCTATGCGACTTTTATGCTTTATTGCAATTTCAGAAACAATACATTAACTTTCTGCGAGGAACAGGTTGATTTTTTCTCTTATTGTGTTTCATAAGAGAGAGAGAAAAGTGTATTTGATTTACATAAGGACAGGGTGCAATTTGACAGGGGGATGGGGGGGGGGATTTTTCCATCCCTGTCTCCGCTGAAATATTTTTATAAGAAACATCCTGCAAACCTGATCCAAAGTCCCGATCTAAATCAAATGATTCACCATACCCACTGTAAATTCCCGTTCTGAATCAAATGATTCGCGATTCGCACTTTGAATTCCCTTTCTGAACCAAATGATTCTCGATACCCACTTTGAATTCCTGTTCTGAATCAAATGATTTACGATGAATTCTGGTTCTGAATCAAATGATTCACGATGAATTCCTGTTCTGAATCAATGATTTGCGATGAATTCCGGTGAATTCCAGCGATGCGCTCTTTGAATTCCCTTTCTGAACCATGATTTGTGATACGCGCTTTGAATTCCATTCTGAATCAAATGATTCACGATTCGTGCTTTGAATTCCCATTCCGAATCAAATGATTCACAATACCAGCTTTGAAGCCCCGTTCTGAACCAAATGATTCTCAATGCCCACTTTGAATTCCTGTTCTGAAACAAATGATTCGCGATGAATTCCGGTTCTGAATCAAATGATTTGCAATGAATTCCGGTGATGCGCTCTTTGATTTCCCTTACTGAAACATGATTCGCAATACGCGCTTTGAATTACAGTTCTGAATCAAATGATTCGCAATACACAGTTTGAAGCCCTGTTCTGAACCAAATAATTTGCAATACGAGCTTTGAATTCCCATTCTGAACCAAATAATTGACAATACGTGCTTTAAATTCCCGTTCTGAATCAAATGATTCGCGATCCGCGATTTGAATTCCCGTTCTGAATCAAATGCTTCTCACTACGCACTTTGAATTCTGGTTCTGAATCAAATGATTCGCAATACACGCTTTGACGCCCCGTTTTGAACCAAATGATTTTCGATATGCACTTTAAATTTTGGTTCTGATTCAAATGATTCGCAATACATGCTCTGAAGCCCCGTTCTGAACCAAATGATTCTCGCTACGCGCTTTGAATTCCGGTTCTGAATCAAATGATTTGCAATCCGATTGGAGCACTTCGAAATAGTGAATCATTTTGATATGCAGTAGTAACTGATTCAGAGTTTCAAAAAGGGGGAAATGAATCATTACAATTAACAGGCCTAATTTACAATGTTTTTTTTTTTTTTATTAAATTGTGATCACATTGACATGACACTCATTATCTGGTACTTGTCGGAAAAGACGGGTTTATAGTGTGTGTTGTTAACGGATTACATTAGGTTACTAAGGCTATAGCCTGCAGTTGGGTCAACCTCCGCCTATGAAGAAAGTCCCCCTCTCTGCTTTTGTTCACCCTGCACCCTGCATGAGGATGAGTAAATGATGACAATTACATTAGTAATTTTACAGATGCTTTCATCCAAACCAACAAATGAGAGCATCTTTGTCTATTTTATCTCTAAATTTATTTGTAAATGCATCAGTTTAACTGCAGAATTCATCATAAAGCCATTTAACTGAACTGTAGTTAAAGATTAACTGTAGGTCATATTTTGCGCTGATTCAGTATCATTCCAAGTTTACGGGTGGAAATCTCACTTGGCAAGTGAATTAATCCATTTATATGCTGTAATTCTTTGCGATTAAGATCATCAGATTGGCAAAACAAAGGCAGATCCTTTAGAAAACAAATAATTAGCTAAGTGACTTGCAGCCAAACAACATAAAAGCTCCAAGATTTGAGAAGATCCAAAGCTGAATGATCTAATCCACAGTGTCATCTGGCACTTGTGCTGGACAGCTGACCATGAGCGAGAGAGGCAAACACAAACACAGTGATTTATACAGATAAGCAACTCTCAAAAACGATTTTGTTTGACTTTGTCCATCCAGCTGGTGATTAATTGTCACCATGACAAAAAGCGCAAAATATTTCTCTTATGAAGGAACTTATTAAATATTTGGTTGTCATGGTAACCCTTCCAGCACCGGCCTTTTCTTGCATGAGGAGGTTTGGAATCAGATACAAGATGTGAATCGGGCCTTATTGATGGGCTTTGTTTGGATGATAGGACTATGTTGTTGCAGTCTGAATAATTCACAAGTGGCTTTGGAAAGAACAGGCTGCATGAATAAATGTAAATTATTTCAGGACCAACAAAACACTATTTGCATGGGTGGGCAAATGCCACATATTCAAAAATGTAATAACATCTTTTTCTGCACCATGCCCTGTGTTACTTTGAAAGCCATTGCCATTATATGCTAGAATGAATACTGTTTTAAATTAGGCTACGGGTTCAGATGATGGTCATATTTCATATTTATGTTTATATATTTAAATACTCACATTTTTGTTTACATACACTCCACACCCAAGAAAAAACACCCAAGTTAAACATGCATTCTGAATTATGTTGTGAATAAATAAATAAATACATACAAAAATACACAATATTTTTGTTGAATATTGCTATGGAAGCCCCTTTCTGACACTGAATAAAAAAATTAAAAAAGGTAATTGCAACTTTTTTTTTACTTGTGAGTTTATATCATGCAATTCTGACTTTATTTCTCAGAATTGCAAGTTTATGTCATGAAATTTTGACTATAACTTGCAATTGCAAGTTTATATCATGCAATTCTGACTTCATTTCTCAGAATTGTGAGTTTATATCTGGCTATTCTTAATGTATAACTCACAACTGCAAGTTTATATCATGCAATTCTGATTTCATTTCTCAGAATTGCAACTTTATATCACCAAATTCTGACTGTAGATGAAAAGTCTGATTAATCTACAAGTGACTCTTATGAGTTTAATGAATCATTAAAAACAAGATTCACTACTGGATCCACTGAGGTTGTTTCATTTAGTTCCAAGTATCTTTAAAAAGAATATAGACTTAATCTAAGATTAAACATACACGTATACACACCATATTTATAAAAACACACCACATTATATACAGTGTTATATATACACCTTGTTTGATCCAAGACATGCATAAATGCAATATGTTCCTTCACCATCCTCTACTATAAAAACAATCCAGGCTGCTGAAGTCATAGCAGAAGTGTTGATATTGTTAATATGGCATGAAGCATTAAAAATCAGAAAGCTGAAGCACTAAAATTGTTAGAAAGGAAAGCTAAAAAACAACATAAAATAAAAATGACAAAAACCATTATTACAACTAAAATGAAAAGAAAATGCAAAAATAAAACCTAGTTAAAAATATTAATGAATAGTATAATTTTATAAATAGTACTGAAATAAGACAGTGCAGCGCACACACACAAAAGATTAAAATGTTTCAAACGTCCACAGTGGAAATGACAAGTTAGGAAAGCAATTACTTTTATCTCAGAAAGCCAATTGCAATCCCCTTTCCAAGACTACATTTGCATTTGCAGATTTCCACAAGCTGAAGAAATGTCTTCTTGTTCCAGATAAGCAAACACTGTTGACTGTCAACCATTAATACTCAATCAAATTATGGATATAATTCATTGACACACTTACAGGTGGATGACTAGTTAGTCCAGAGCTCCATCTTCTGTGATGGTTTACTGCAGTATATCAAGTGAAGTTCATGATTTTGCCATTTTATGAAGATGGTTCATTTGCAGGACAACAAAAAATGTTTTAACCATCCTGTTTCGTTTGTAAGTCTAATCGCACAGTGTAACATCATAATGTGAATAATCATCCCTGTGCAGGTAAAACGGTTATCCATGCATTCATATGCAACTCAATTATCACATGGAACAAGCCTTGCAAGTTTGAGGCCTGATGCTGCCATCTTTTACCCTTTTTTTGAACCAATCACCTGAGCCTTAAATGCCACGTGACGAGCTTCTTCTCATGTTTGTGCTGCACAGAGAATTATGGGAAGAGTAGTTTTGTTGAACATGCATCTCATCTTTTGGCAAGTTTTATTACTGTTTGTCAAAATATGCACAATGCAAACCAAATGAGTAATTCATTTTTAACAATATCAGTTAGCTTCCACTAGTCTTTAATTTACTGCACTTCTGACTGCAAAATAGCGTAGTCACACCCAAACATCAACCCCCTAGTGTAGATTACCATGGGATTTTTATGCTCACCAAAGCTGCATTTATTTTATTTAAAATACAGTAATATTTTAAAATATTTTCTATTTTAATGTTTTAATATGCAATTTATTCCTGTTATCAAAGCTGAATTTTCAGCACCATTACTGCAGTCTTCAGTGTCACATGATCCTTCAGAAATCATTCTAATATGCTGATTTATTAATATTCATTCCATGGAATGTCTGGATACTGGATTCTGATTGGCTGGCAGGTGTGCAGTAAAACAGTTTCATGCACAGGTAGTTCCAAGTCAGTTTAATCACAGTTCTATATTAATGCACTGCTTTACCTGATGCACACTAACGCACACAGGGAGAGAGAGGTCGGAGATCGCATTGCACTGCGCACATAAACTTGTTGTCAGTGCTTCCCTGCGATTCTCATTAATAAAATAGCCTAGATACTAGATCGCTACATTATATTCCTCAGCAACGAGGTGGTAAAACCGCTGCTTTGGAATTAATTTGTTGTTTGTAGAGAGAGACGCACAGACGCGCAGCAGACAGGTACGCACATACAACTAATTTCTCTTTCTCTCTATAGAGATAAATAAATGTGATCTTACCGCACTATCCCTGTTTACGAGCCGGAACCGTCGTTTTTACCCATTCTGTCAAATACTGTGCTGCAAAGAGCAATACTAGTTTTAACTTGTCTATACATTTGCAAATGACCATGGATTAAACGGGATAATCAACAGCTTGCCATGTGTTAAAGGATTTTAAAGCACTTTTGCATTAAAATCCTTTAATGCACAGCAAACCGTTGATTATCCCTTACAAAATGTACACATAATATATCACACAAAATATAAAGTTTCATAATATTTCATGCAGTCTGAATTATTGTCTTACCATGGTAAACTGAGGAATTAATCTACATCTATTAGCAAAATAAGTGAATAAATAAAGCATTGTAGTGTTGCTGTTCCTGCCAAGTGGTTTGAGGGCCTTCTTTTCGAAAGCTGTTTTTTGTACATTCAGCTGAGATTTTCAAACTGATTTCTTCCACCTCATCTGGCGTGCTGTTGTTGTTTCAGTTGCTGTCATTAATTCCACTGCTGGGACACACTGCGGTGTTACGGTAAGCTCAGTCTCTTAGGTAAGACTTCCTTTGGCTGCATTAATTCCCCGTCTGACAAGTTTTTTTTTGCACATTTTTCTCTGATATTCCAGGATTCCCTGTCGTCATCCCTAAGAAATGTTCATCTCTAGCTTCAGTTGACACTGACGGAATAATTGTAAATCCCAACAACACAGAAGTAACTCCCAAGCGTTCTAGGTTTGGCTGGTTGGTTTCTGCAGTTTACACCTGCTGGTAGATAATGTAACTGCATTTTATTTTATTTTAATTTAATTTAATTTTTATAAGCTACATACTGTAGAAATTGCAAACATTTAATTACATTATATATTCAACCAAAATATATAAAAGTGGACATTTATTGTTGAGATAATTGGAAAAAATAAACTAATAAAAAAAAATGCAGAACTGGGCATACTGAGATGTTTCCAGGTACACTAAAAGTTTTAGAACAGTATTGTTTTATTTTTTATTTTTTTCTAAAGAACCAAGTCTGCAGAAGCATACAATTTTTAAATATTTTTACTATTTAAAATAACTGCTTTCTATTCGAATATGTTTTTAAATGTAATTTATTCCTGTGATTTTAAAGCTTATTTTTTAGCATCACTACTCCAGTCACATGATCCTTCAGAAATCATTCTAATATTCTGTTCTGCTGCTCTGTTATTTTTTAGTGTTATGTTGAAAACAGCGGAGTAGAATCTTTTCAAGTTTCTTTGATGAATATAAAGTTCAGAAAAACATCATTTATCTGAAATTGAAATCTTGTGTATCATTATAAATGTATTTTTGATCAATTTAAAGCATCCTTGCCAATCTAAAGTATTCATTTCTATAATTTCTTCCCCGTTTAATTGACTCCGCACTTTTAAATGGTCATGTCATCGTCATCGTCATCAAATAATCCTAAGAAAATTTACTCTGTTTTACTGTTTTAAATACTGATATTATTATTATTAATAAATGTTTTGTGAACATTTTTCAAATAGAAAACAGTCATTTTAAATTAAATATTTTACAATATTACCGCTTTTGATGGATTTTGGATCAAATAAATGCAAGCTTGGTGAGCAGAAGAGACTGCTTTAAAAACATTAAAAATCTTACTGTTCAAAACTTTTGACTGGTAGTGTATAATAATAATAATAATTGCTTTCATGTTACTTCTTAATGCTTAGTTTAAAATATTTAAACGTTTTGTTAAAAAACCTTACTGACACCAAACCACTTTGTGTTTTACAATAAATAAATAACAAAAAATAAACTCCTGCAAATGTTTAAAATGAATTATTATCTCTTTTATTGGTGATAAAGCTGTTAAAGGTGTGTGATATATAAATGGTGAGGCAACACAGAGGCATTTCCTTTTCCCACATGGATCCAGCTGCTGTCCACATGCTCGCTTCCACATACTAAAACCATTTACAGGAATCTTCCCTGTCAGTAGCTTCTACAAGCCATTACAGAGCATTGTGTAAAATTACACTTGTAAATTAACAAGCACTCCAACAGAGGAATCTACATCATCCTCCCCCTAATGACCGTCAATACGTGCCTCAAAAAATCTCCTACAAAGCACACAAAGGAAGGCAGCCCTGATTTCCTGTGTCCTGCATTTTTAATTGTTTATTGAACACACCCCAGGGGTCAAATCTGACCCAGCCCGTTCGTTTGATGTCAACACAAACAGCATAAGTTGTTCTGCAAAAAAAATGCTTGCACCGCACCTGGGTCGGATAACGGAGGAAGGGTGAGAGACATCTGGAAAATCATTTTAATGAACACAGAGCTCCCGCTAATCCAAAACCTGGCAGTTCGCTGCGTCTAAGCGAGTGTTTGTGCATGTTTGCATGAGAGAGCTTCTACTATTGACCGGGAATTGCAGAGCTCAAAATGACTAGATAATTAAAAACATGTTTGGAAATCTCCATTAAGAATTTGACTCATATTTCCTTTTCCTCATGTTCATTATCATTGTGAGGTTCCTCCCTGGCTTCTTAATTGGTTAATGAGTGATGTCAGACTTTCCTTACTCAGTTTAGGACTCTTGTATCTTCCCATCGAATGCTTCCTTCAACCAAATCTTTCTTTAGACGAACATACATTTCCTAGTAATTCACCTCAGACTTGAACGTGCCAAGTAGCGCAGCATTTGTTGACATATGGAGGCCGCAAGAGTTCCTGAGGCTTTTTAAATTAAGGTTCAAAGCAAAACACGATTTCAACAGTTTCATGTATTTTCTCAGTAAACATTTAAAGTGTAGCAGAGTTGCTGTTTAAGCATATATACATAAACATAGCATGTTTACATTTGCTATGGGAGAGTTTCAGACATAACAATGAGAAAAGGGAGGTCAAACCAGTGTCGATCCTGAAATAAAACGCAACCAGAGCTTCTATTTTCTATCTGATTTTCTACTGATATGGGTTTTTGGTGCCAAATATAATGCATGGCTTTTATACTTTTATTCAGCAATGATGCATATGAATGCAGGATGGTTTTCACTAAAACATTAAGCAGGAAAAAAAAAGTTTTCAATATTGAAAATACTGAAATGTTTATTTAACAGCAAATCAGCATATTAGATTGATTTCTGAAAGATCATGTAGCACTGAAGACTGAAGTAAATATGCTGAAAATTCAGCTTTGCATCATATAAATAAATTAAAATAAAAAAAAATAGAGAAATAGAAAACTGTTCTATTAAACTGTTATAATATTTGACAGTATTACTGTTTTTACTGTATTTTTTTATCAAATAAATGCAGCCCATAAGAGGGGTCTTTCAAAAATATTAAACATCTTGAAAATTAAAATTGACTGTGAGCCAATTACAAACATATAATGACTTCTAAAGTCTTGCAAAATTTCATTTGGGATTTAAAATGAGATATTTGTGAGTAATTGTAATCACAGTGCCTTGCAAAAGTATTCATACCCCTTAATTTTTTTCATGTTTTGTTATATTACAGCCTTATGGTAAACTGCCTTAAATTACTTTTTTTCCACATCAATCTACACTCCATACACCATAATATGCAACAAAAAACAAGTTTGCAAATTTATTAGAAATAAACACATGATTTCACTGCAGAAATATTCATACCCTTTTCTGGGACACTTGAAGTTTAGCTCAGGAGCACTCATATAGCTTGTATATGTTACCAGGGGTGTAGCCATAATTTCAGAAGTGAGGGGGACATATACACACACACACACATATATATATATAAGCAGACAGCAAAAGTGGCTTTAGACAACTCTTTAAATGTCCTTAAGTGGCCCAGCCAGAGCCTGGGCTTGAACGCAAACAAATATTTCTGGAGAAACCTGAAAATGTCTGGCAGGCCCCATCCAAGATGACAGAGCTTGAGAGGTGAAGAGGTGATGCAAAGAATGGCAGATAATTGCCAAATGCAGATGTTCAAAGCTTGTCGTGTCATACCCAAAAAGACTTAAGGCTGTAAAGGTGCTTCAACTAAGTGCTGAGTAAAGGGTATGAATACTTATGTACTTATTTGAAGTGTTTAATAAATTTGTTTTTTTTTCATGTAAAATGATGTGGGGGGAAAAAGTAATTTAAAGCAGTTTAACATAAGTCAGCAACATAAAACATGAAAAAAATTACGAAATACACTTTCGCAAGGCACTGTAAGTTGCCAACATCCTGTTATTTTATATGAGAAGATGAGATGTATGAAATTATATACTGTAAAGAGAATACTGGAGTACATTTTACATGAAAATTCAATTTGTTATATCTTTTACTTCAAAATTTTATGTTCATTTTAATGTTTATTTTAATGCCCTGTTTCTTTCTCTGTTTTTGAAATTGTTTAGCAATGGTTGAGTAAAAATTGCTTCTACACTCAGTGGAAATTCTGAGACAATTGGTCATTAAACAAATAAATGCAGGATACTGCAATAATCAATTATTTCAGAGAGCCAGGTAATAATTTTTGTTACTCCTCAGAGCTTACTTAGAGCAAATTGATCTAAACTACATTTCCATATACTGTTGAAGTTAATGTCCTGAACAAATGAGGTCGGGAAATGGTGGAAGATGCGTTCAAAGAAATTTGAGATTGGCTCCTTATGGACATTGGATTACGCTACTTGTTTTGATTTACAAAACACTCCCTGGATTCAGTCCTCGAGAAAGTCACGGTGGAGGAGCCCCTGATTTGGAAACCCCTTAAACTGAGGGAAAACGGAAAGCATAACATCATCTCAGCTTGCCAAAACAAACTCTCTAAATCCATGGCCTATAATTCATTAGTTTGTGCAAAGGTCAGTAAAGAACAGTTATGGAGAGTCAACGCTACTGCGGCCACACATGTGGGTCAAGAGGCAATCGTGAATGAGTGCTATGTAGTATTGTTAGGTAGTATGTGCTCAGGGCTCTTGGAAGATAAATGGAGGCTATTACCACTCGCAGTTATGTCTTTAAACATCGCAGCGTGGAACTGGTAAAGGTTCAGATGTGTAAAGTACCTTAGGGAAAGTGCTGACTGCTTCTTCTCGATGTCTTCCATATGGTGTCTTCTTCTGATAATAACAGGCTTGACACTAGCAAGATTCGCAAGGCTATGCTGCTGTTAAAGTTTGATTACAGTGTAAAGGAAGAAGTATCACTATGGGTATATGATCCGAATATACACTCACGGGATAAAAACATGATTATACTGTAGTTCTCTCCAAAAAATGTCTGGTAATGGTATTTACTGATGCTGTCCTAACAAACAACACTGTCTATGGATACGGACTCCTCATACAGACTCATTTGATGTGCATGAGTATACGGTGCATAGTATAACTGATATTGTACATTGTGGGCTCGTCACTGGTATATATTTAACACTGTACATCTATACATTTAAAAGATTATTTTTCCATTGTAGATTTCCTGCATTTTGGGCGGGCGGACGGACCGACAGATGAACAGAACAATAGATAGAATGATAGAAAGACCAATAGAACAATAGAACGATGATAGAATAAAAGATAGATGTTAGAATGTTAGAACGATAAAACGATAGACAGAGTGAAAGATGGAACGATAGGACGATAAATACAACAATAGATAGAATGATAGAACTATAGAACGATACGTTATGTATAACGATAAACCAATAAATAGATCGAAAGATGGAATGATAGGATGATAAATAGAAGGATAGAACAAACAAACAAACGATCGATAGAGAGATATATAGATAGATAGATAGATAGATAGATAGATTTTAGAATGTTAGAACGATAAACCGATAAATAGAGCAAAGATGGAATGACAGGACGATCAAACGAACGAACGAACGAAAGATAGATAGATAGATAGATAGATAGATAGATAGATAGATAGATAGATAGACAGATGGAATGACAGGACGAACGAACGAACGAATGACAGATAGACAGATAGATAGATAGATAGATAGATAGATAGATAGATAGATAGATAGATAGATAGATAGATAGACAGATAGATAGAATGATAAACAGAACGAACAGATAATTAGAATGTTAGAATGCTAAACCGATAAATAGAGCGAAAGATGGAATGACAGGACGAACAAACAATAGATAGATAGATAGATAGATAGATAGATAGATAGATAGATAGATAGATAGATAGATAGATAGATAGATAGATAGATAGATAGGACGATAAACAGAACGAACAGATAATTAGAATGTTAGAACGCTAAACCGATAAATAGAGCGAAAGATGGAATGACAGGACGAATGAACGAACGATAGATAGATAGATAGATAGATAGATAGATAGATAGATAGATAGATAGATAGATAGATAGATAGATAGATAGATAGATAGATGGAATGATAGGACGATAAACAGAACGAACGATAGATAGATAGATAGATAGATAGATAGATAGATAGATAGATAGATAGATAGATAGATAGATAGATAGATAGATAGAATGATAGGACGATAAACAGAACGAACGAACGAACGATAGACAGACAGACAGACAGACAGACAGACAGACAGACAGACAGACAGACAGACAGACAGACAGACAGACAGACAGACAGATAGATAGATAGATAGATAGATAGATAGATAGATAGATAGATAGAATGATAGGACGATAAACAGAACGAACGAACGAACGATAGACAGACAGACAGACAGACAGACAGACAGACAGACAGACAGACAGACAGACAGACAGACAGACAGATAGATAGATAGATAGATAGATAGATAGATAGATAGATAGAATGATAGGACGATAAACAGAACGAACGAACGAACGACAGACAGACAGACAGACAGACAGACAGACAGACAGACAGACAGACAGACAGACAGACAGACAGACAGACAGACAGACAGATAGATAGATAGATAGATAGATAGATAGATAGATAGATAGATAGATAGATCACCACTGCTGGACTAAGACAACCTTCGGGTTACAAGAATCTCTCTATCCTTTAGGCTAGGGCTGTGCCAATAATCGGACGTGATATAATGCGCATCTGGTCAGTAATGCGATAATGAAGGCGATATTTGAGTAGCTTGTCAGTGAACTACGGCTCTGTGTAGTAAGCACGGCTTTATGAATGAACACATGAATAAGATTTACGACTAATCACAGAACCAGCATTACTGACAAGATACGCATGATAATTTGCGTCCAAATATTGGCACAGCCCTACCTTAGGCCATGACTGCATGACAGACAGACAGAGGCATTCATTTTGAACGGTTAGTTTAGCTAACCGTCTCGACTGACACACCTAGGATTGAGCGTTGATTTCTTGCAGTTATTCTCAGACTACACACAATCATTTACATTCACTTGTGTCTGAGAATGAGTTTTAAAATAGGCTGTGTTTGCTTTTAGAGCTTCTAATGGAGATTGCTCTTGACAAATCTTTATACCAGTGTTCCAGAGAATGATTAGCATTTCACATTTATCAGCATCTAGTGTGACTTCAGCTGCAGTCAGAGTAGCGGGAGATTCATAACGGTCTGTGTTTAGTCTGCAGACCCTAGCTCACGTTGGTCCATCTGATGACTAAAGCATGCCACTGAGTGACGACACCGTACTGGCAGTGAGGTGAAGTCATCCAGTCGATGCTCTGGAAAGAAACGCAGCTGAAATGAAGTAAGGGATTTCCTGGGAACGACCAAAAGTCTGGAACAAGATCCACTGACAGAATTAGACTTCAGTGGTGCGTTGTTCTCATCACATTTCAATCACTACAGAAACATCTGCAAACAAACAGTTTCAATGCAACGCAGATGCAAGCTTCGGAAATGACTAAGCAAAGTCTGCACTTGGGAATTGTTTAACAATCAAGTTTAGTTTTATTTTTACATGGGTTCAAATCATTATTTTACGTTAACTCCAAACTTTGTTGTTACAAAAGAATCCTGAAAAATGTATCACAGGTTCCAAAAAAATATTAACCAGTTTCCAACACTGATAATAAATCAGAATACCACTATTTTAAATTGTAATAATATTTCACAATATTACTTTTTTGTGTCTTTTTAATCAATTAAACGCAGCTTTGATCAGTAGAAAAACTTAAAAAAAACTTTTGAATGGTAATGTATACAGTTGAGGTCAAAAGTTTACACCCCCCTTTCAGATTCTGTAAAATGATAATTTTACTAAAATAAGAGTGTTTTTTTTTTATTATTATTTAGTACTGACCTAAATAAGATATTTCACTTAAAAGATGTTTACATGTAGTCCACAAGAGAACATAGTAGTTCAATTTATAAAATTGACCCCATTCAAAAGTTTACATCCTCTTCATTCTTACTGTGTTGTTACCTGAATGATCCACAGCTTTTTTTTCCTTAATTTCTGATAATTGTTCATGAGTCCCTTGTTTGTCCTGAACAGTTAAACTGACTGCTGTTCTTCAGATAATTCCTTCAGGTCCCATTTTCCAGCATTTTTATGTATTAAACCCTTTCCAACAATAACTATGATTTTGAGATCCATTTTTTTCACACTGAGGACAACTGAGGGACTCATATGCAACTATTACAGAAGGTTCAAACGCTCACTGATGCTCCAGAAGGAAAAACAAAGCATTAAGAGCTGGGGGTGAAAACTTTTTACATTTGAAGATCAGGGTAAATTTAACTTATTTTGTCTTCCGGGTAACACATATCTTCTGTAGTCTCTGAAGAACAGTACTAAATGGAAAAACAAATATGATATTTAGGCAAAATAAGACAAATCTTCATTCGGTTCAAAAGTTTTCATCCCCAGCTCTTAATGCATCGTTTCTCCTTCTGAAGCATCAGTGAGCATTTGAACCTTATGTAATAGTTGCATATGAGTCCCTCAGTTGTCCTTGGTATGAAAAGATGGATCTCAAAATCATACAGTCGTTGTTGGAAAAGCGTTTAATACACAAACAATGCTGGAAAACCACAGAATTTGTGGGAACTGAAGGATTTTTTTGAAGAACTGTTCAGGACAAACAAGGGACTCATGAATAACTTTCAGGTAAGAACACAGTATTAAGAATCAAGGGGATGTAAACTTTTGAACAGGGTGATTTTTTATAAATGTGAAATATCTTATTCAGGTCAGTACTAAATAAACAACATGCATTTTATATGATGCCTCTTATTTTGGTAAAATAATGAACATTTTGCAGATTCTGAAAGGGGGATTTAAACTTTTGAATCACATGGGAATAAACTGCAACCTATTTTCCATTTTAATTTAATTTAAGACATTATGCCAAATACATATGCTGGCTAAAGTAAATATTTATGACAAGCATCAAAGAAGATTAATGGTTGCATTCAGGCCTTTATGGTTGGATGTATGGTGTGGAAACACATGTTTAGTCTTTAGTCTGTTTAACAGATATCACACCGTTCTAAAAAAAGACGTGTTAAAATGCAAAGGAAGTCGAAATAGAAACACACATTGCATGAGAACATTGGGGGAAAAGTTAATGACAAAAAGCAGCACTGCTGAAACCTCCGCACCAGCATATGTTGTGTTTTGGATGCCTGTATGAGATTGGTTGGTGTGTGGAAAATTTATTTCATGAGTCAAGCGAGCGATAGTCTTTAAAGTTGAGCTGAGCAGTCAGGGCATAATATTAATAAACTGAAAAGTAAAAGGTTCATAGGAAGGTTTTGCTGGTCCATCAGCTACTATAAACCAGCACTAACCTCTGTTAACCAGCCTGGACCTGCATGGAAATTCAATTAGGTCTAAGCTGGTCTTTTGTGCTGATGTTGTCTGGGTTTCTCATCAATCAGCCTCATTTACACAATTTTCCTCTTCCATAATCACAAAAACATCCACATGCTGCTAAAATCACACCTACCTGAGTTCCCCATACCCCACAGAAAGACATTTGACTGTGGTTTAAATATTGAAAATATCAGTTTACACTGGCAAAACGCAATGTTCTTGAAGGCACAGCAGTGCAGCTCTCATGATACTGTCAGGTGTGCTTGTTTTTTCCATCTAGTACTCCATATATCTATCTGACATTATTAGTGCACAGCACCCAAATGTGTGAGATCACTCCTGAGGAAACTTCCTGCCAGAAGCAGAGACAGATCTTCAAGAATGCCGGTTGTTTCCACAAACGAACGCTTTCATTTATGGCTCTGAAGAGCTGAGGAATATTCAAAAACAGACTATATATCAAGAGAGCACAAGAGTGCTAACTCTGTCACAACGTGCACTTGCACGGCAAAAGCGTACACATTTAATATATAATGCATAAATCACATATTAATGTATTTGATTATATAATCCATAATAATTATATTTAACGTTTATATATTGTAATTACATTTTAATTAAAAAAATAAAATAAAATGTTTTTTACAGTAAAAAGATTAATATTGTGAAATATTATATGTATTAGATTTTATTTACTTCAATTAAATATAAATTTCAATTAAAATGAGTTAATTAACAATTAGAATAAATAAATAAATAAATAAAGTCTTATTGTTATACAGTACAAATTATTATTTTTTGTTATCTTTTGGGAGTAATTTCTCAGCCAAATTTGATGTGCAGTTAGATTAATTAATCGAAACATTATGTAATTAATTCTATTAAAAATTTTTATCGACTGGCAGCCTTAATTATTATTAGTATCAAATTAGCATAAATTAAATTGTTATAAATCAGAATCATTTGAAATAAATACACAAACTAAAAACACATTATTTTTTTAATTAAAATTTATATAAATTAAATCAAGTATAATCAAATAAAATAATTAAAAATAAAGAAATTAAGAAATAATTGCTCATTATTGTAATACAGTACAAATGTTTTATAAATTTAATTATAATAAATGTAAATAATAAATTAATTTAAACTTATTGTTGTAATACAGTACAGACATGTTTTCATTAAAAGTAGAATGAATAAATAAATGCTCTTATTATTGTAATACAGTACAAAAGAAATGTATTTTTTGTATTAGCATTCGTATTCAATTAGTATAAATTAAACGAATCATAAAATACATTTGATTTTAACTCAAATTTGTTAAATTAGGTAAATGAATTAAAATCAAATCAATTACAGTTTATTAAAATTCTTATTAAACAAACAAACAAACTTCTCATTGTAATACTTTACAAACATTTTCATAGAAATTAGTAGCAAATAAAATTGTATACATGAACATTTTATAATATAATTAATTACTATAAATTAAATAATAAGGTAAAATAAATAAAAACAAATAAAAAGGGTAATTACTGTAATACAGTACAAACATGTTTTCATTACAATTAGTATAATAAATGGTCCTATTGTAATATAGTACAAAAATAAGTGTTTGTATTAGTAGTATCAAATTACTATAAATTAATTGAATTGTTAAATTAAAATAATTATAAATAAACAAACAGTAGAAACAATATTTACAATCATTATAAATGAAAGTAGTTAATATAAAAATAAATAATCAAAAGTCTCTTTACTGAAATGCAGTACAAAACGTTTTCAATATTACTATAAAGCACGTTTATATTACAATTATGATGACAATACAATCAAATAATTATAATTAACATGATGTGTGTATAATAATGTACATTATCAATATTAAGATACTAAATATTATATGATATTACAATGTATAAATATTAACATTTGCAATAAAATTGCATGTGTATTTAATTTAAATGTATCTAATACAATAGAAAACCCCTAAGCAATCAAAATGCAGTAGTAATGGTTCAAAATGACACAAACATCTCTAAATATTAGAAATATTAATAATGATTAGCAAACACCACTACTTGTGTCATAAACACAGATCTATTTGTTAGCTTCTGCTTACAAGATACAAAAAACCCCGAAGTATTGGACAGTGCCAAAGCAAAACAAAACACTGATTTATGAGGCATTCGCTCACATGATGGCAAAGCAGCCCAATGTACCGCGGCACCCAGGAGGCGAAGGCTTTTATCTTCCATGACAAATGCCTGGTCTGCACACTGGTTCATAAAGACCTGACGTCTTTCCGAGAGCTGTAACATCCCTCACGCTTCTCCGACCTGAAATTATTATTGCCAGGTGTCTCAAATCTGAGTCAGATGCTTGTAAAGCGGGCCCTGCAGGTAACAGTATCTCATTACACGATGGCAGACAAGCATGCAGCGCCTCTAGAGATCGGTCCGCCTCTTAAACAAGTCGACCCGCCAGCACAGGATCTTTTTCTTTTCCATTCACGTGTGTCTCAGAGCTGCTATTCCATCATGCTGGGTCTTGACCGGACATCCGTGAATTATGGATCAGCATGGATTTGCTGCAGCTGACAAGTTATCTGAAGCACTGCAGCTAGAAATGGCCTTGACCAGCACAATCATATTTATCTGCTGTCTTAATCCAGCTTTTCCTTTTTAATTACATCCAGAGCTGTAAACTTGGACAGGGATGAGACTGGAACACCAATTCTGAATTTTATCCTCAAAAGGAAAAATGTCTAAAGAGTCTGTTATTCTTCACACACAAAGATAAAGGCTGAATTAAAAAAAATAATAATAATAAAAAAATAAAATACATAAATAAATACATATATACATGCATACATTTCTGGGTTCAATTTCATCTAAATAAATAATATGTAAATAAATAATAAAATTAAGCCTCTATTTAGTAAAATTTTTGCATTGACACACATTTTTATGACAGTTGAACATGCCTCAAATTCTCATTGTAATACAGTACAAACTTTTTCTTTCATTAAAATAAGCGTAAATGATTCAGTACGAAAATATTTTTTTTGTGTTAGTGTTATAAGTAAATAAATTAAATAAATGAATTATTATGAATTAAAATAATAAACAAACAAATATAACTTAAATAAATTCAATCAATTATAATAAATAAACAAATAGTCTCATTGTTGCAATTGCAAACAAATAGAATATCTTATTATTGTAATACAAAGATGTTTTCATAAAAATTAGAATAAATAAATACATAAATCTCATTATTTTAATGCAGTACATGTTTTCCAAATTAGTATAAATTTTATTTTAATAAAATAAAATAATTATAAACAATCTTATTATTGCAATACAGCATAAACAAGAGTTTATCTAATAAATAAACTAATAAATGAATAAATCTTGTTATATAGTACAATTATTTTGTATCAGTATTAGTAGTATCAAATTAGCATTAGCATGAATAGTTATCAATTAAAATTATTATAAACAAACAAATAAACAGCAAACTTTTTTCATTAAATTTATATCAATTCAATGAATTATAATACTTTTAAATAATGAATACATAAATTCTCATGATTATAATGCAATTTAAAAATTTTTTTTCCAAATTAGTATAAATGTAATCAAGTATAATAAATTTAAATAATTAAAAAAACTAATAAATAAATAAATAAATAGAAAGTATTATTATGTTTTCCAAATTAGTATAAATTAATTATTATATATTAAAATAATTATAAACGGTCTTATTATTGTAATACATTATAAACAAGATTTAATTTAAATAAATAAAAATATAATATATATATATATATATATATATATATATATATATATATTAGTATTAGTAGTATCAAATTAGCATAAATTAAATGAATTGTTATAAATAAAAATTATAATAAACAAATAAACAGCACAAACATTTTTCATTAAAATGAACATAAATTGAAATATATAATACATTTAAATAATAATAAATAAATTCTCATGATTGTAATGCAGTACAAAAATGATTTCCAAATCAGTATAAATTGAATCAATTATAATAAATTTAAATAACTATAAACAAACAAATAAATAAAAAGTATTAGTATTGTAACATACAGATGTTTTCAATAAAATTAGAATAAATAAATAATAAATTATAGAAAATTCAAAATTAATAAATATAAATTCAGTCAATTATAATAAATTAAAAGAAAGAAAGAAAGTCTCATTACTATAATGCAGTACTAACATGTAATTCGGTACAAACATTTTCACTGAAATTAGTATCAATTATAATCAAATAAATCAAAACTACTATTTTCCATCAGCTACTTACTCAAAGACAAATGTAATAGACATTTTTATGGGATTCATCCAAAATCAGTGACTTGAGTAGAAAAGAAAGCAACCAAAATATTAAAATCTGCTAACTTTTCCATCTCTAGCGATCCACATTGCTAGATTTATATGGATAAATAATGAGAAACCTATTCTAGAAAGAAATATGTTTCCAATAACCAGAAACTCAAAACTATCCTTCAACAAATAAACTCATTTATTCCACTCAATCTGACTTAAATTTATGCCTAAACCATTTGTCAAAGCTTGAACGTTGCATAAGAGCAGCTTCAGAAACTTTTTCACACATCTGCTTGGACACAAATAATAATATTTAGAAAACAGAAGCACAGCATTTGATGGCGATTACACAGCATGAACTCTGGAATAAGCAGGATTTATTCCTGACCTCAAAAACGCCTGCGGTACATCATTGTTTGGGTAACACATCCGGGAAATGTCTATGATATTTAGTAAGCCCTGCCATAAGCAGTACAGAACCATGTTGCATGATAATCTGGAAAGAAAAAGAAACACCTGTGATCTATAAGAGGAAAGTGAGTCCTAACATCTGCTATTATGTGATGCCCTGGCTCTTTTCCAAACTTACTGAACAGCCTACATAGACAGGCATAGATGTTACAAAAGGTAGGCAGCAATGCAGCCTATATGAGTTATTTCATTTGGCAGCAGCACATGTATCCTTTATTTAGAAGACAATCTCATAATGCTTTGCAACAAGGTCAGTAAAAGAAAAAAGGGAATCAGTTCAGTACAGTAAATTGTCAATAAAATAGTTATGTACTGATCGGTTTAAGCCAGAACTACGGAAGCCCATTTCTGCTACTGCATATTACAAGGTAATTGCGACATTTTTTTTTTTTTAATTGGATGATTTCCAATTTCTCACTTTATTACTCACAATTGTGTGTTTAGATCTCTCAGTTCTGAGAAACTAGTCAAAAGGAAAGTCTGATTTTATTTCTCAGAATTGCAAGTTTAAATCATTGGCAGCACAATCAAATATTATTTTCATCACTGAGTCAATGTGAAGAAAAGAAAAGAAGAAAAGAAAAGAAAAGAAAAGAAAAGTTTGGGTGATGTCAGCTTAAACAAAAAAATATAAAATAAAATAAAATAAAATAAAATAAAATAAAAATAAAATAAAAAATAACCTGTGTGATAGCAGCTGAAATAATATATTACAATAAAATAAAATATATTAACAAAATAGCCTGTGTGTTTTTTTCAGCTGAAATTTAATTAATTAATTATGTCCTAGTTCAATTTTACCCAGAACTATGGAAGCCTGTTTCCAATACTGAATATTTTACTGAATATTAAAAAATGTATTTGCGCCTTATTTCACAATTCAGATTTTTTTTCCTCTTAGAATTGCGTGATATAAACTCAAAATTCTCACTTTATTACTCACAAAGAAAATATGAATAAATTAAATAAAATAGCCAGGGTGATGTCAACTGAAATAAAACAAAAAATATTAAAAATAAATTAATTAAAATATTAAAAGTAAATAAATAAATAAATAAATAGCCATGGCAAAGTTACTAACTGGAGATGAACAAAAACCGAAAAATAAACTAAAACGGAAACTCATTTAAAAATAAAGCCAATTATTAAAAAAAACCTACATACTAATATTAATTACATTCAAATGACAAAACCACATAAAATAATAGTATAAATAACACTAAAATATCAATACATTTAAAAATAGCCTGGGTGATGTCAGCTGTAAAATAAAATAAAATAAAATAAATTAAATGTGGCTAATATGGTTCCTGCCTCAATTGCCACAAAATAATAATAATAAAAAAAAGAAAAACTAAAACTATTAAAACATACAATATAAATAATGTAATATACAAATATTAGATGAAAAACCAAAACAAATAAATATATATAAGTAAATAAATAAATAATTAGCCTTGGCAAAGTTACTAACCTGTAACGAAGCGTCAGAGGCGTTTGGATCCATAAGCAGCTTTATTAAAGAATGGTCAGACAAACAGGGGTCAGTAGCCAGCATCAACAGTGTAGAAGACAAGACAGTACCGTAAACAGAGACAGGCAGAGTTCGGGGCAGGCTGATAACAATCACAATCCAGAGGGCAGTCCAATTCGGGGGGCACAGAGAGGAATCACAGGTCGAAGAACAGTCCAGGTCACAACAGGTAATCAAACAATAGGAATAAACGCTCAGAAATGACAGCCGGGCCAAGATCAAGACTTCGCGAATGTCTGAGCGTGAGCATGGCTTTTATGGAGGACGTGTAATGAGCAGTGATTGATTGCAGGTGTGTGTGTGGTCAGCCCCAGGCAAGAGGGAGTATGGGAGATTGAGTCCGAATGATGTCAAAACTCCGGTGAAGGTTCCCTCTGGTGGTGTAGAGGAGAACGAGCGGAAGCTTCCGTTGTAACAGAGCCCCCCCCCCCTGCGAGCGGCTCCTGACGCGAGGAGGACCACGGCGCCGGGGTCTTCCACAAGGACGAGGGGCCGGCTTTTCCGGATGCGCTTTATGAAACTCGTCAGTGAGAGTGGGGTCCAGGATATCACCTGCATTAACCCAGGAGCGTTCCTCCGGGCCGTACCCCTCCCAGTCTACCAGATACTGTAGCGTGCCGCCCCGGCGCCTGGAATCGAGCAGCTCGTGCACCTGATAAGCCTCCTCGCCGTCGACCAGGATGGGGGGAGGCTGCGGAAGGTCCTCTTCCTCAGGGTCTCCTCTCGGACCACCAGCGGGTTTCAGGAGCGACATGTGAAAAGTGGGAGAGATGCGGTAGTTAGCTGGTAATTCTAAACGAAATGATACGGGAGTAATTTGTCTAAGAATTTTGAATGGGCCGACATACCTGGGGCTGAGTTTGCGACATGGGAGTCGGAGCCGGAGGTCCTTGGTGGACAGCCATACCCACTGTCCTGGAGCGAGAGAGGGACCGGCACGACGGCGTTGGTTGGCTTGGTGAGCCTGCTGTCTGACGGCATGTAGCAAGTGGGTGTGAGCTCGGTCCCAGGTCTCCTCACTACGTTGTAGCCAGGCAGTCACTGACGGGAGATCGGACGGTTCACCTGACCAGGGGAACAAGGGTGGTTGATATCCGAGTATACACTTGAAGGGTGTGAGGCCGGTGGCAGGTTTGATCAGGGAGTTTTGAGCGTATTCTGCCCATATAAGGAACCGACTCCAATCTGCTTGGTGTTGCTGGCAGTAAGACCGGAGGAACCGTATGATTTCCTGATTGAGGCGTTCTGACTGACCGTTGGACTGAGGGTGATAGCCCGAAGTGAGACTGATATTGACGTTAAGTAAGTTGAAGAATGAAGTCCAGACTCTGGAGGTGAATTGGGGTCCTCGATCGGAAACTATGTCATCGGGTAAGCCGTAGAAACGGAAGACATGATTGCATAGCAATTCGGCAGCCTCAAATGCGGTGGGGAGTTTGGGAAGTGGTAATAGGCGGCAGGCTTTGGAGAAACGGTCGACTATAGTGAAGATAGTGGTGTTGCCTTGAGAGTTGGGAAGATCGGTAATGAAGTCTATAGCAATGTGTGACCAAGGACGTTGAGGAGTAGGTAGGGGTTGCAGTAGACCGGCGGGGAGATGCCTGGGAGATTTAGAAGTTTGACAGGTAGGGCAGTTATGAATAAAGTGGATGGTGTCTGCGGTAAGTGTGGGCCACCAAAACCGGTTCTTGAGCAGATGAATAGTGGCAGTGATACCGGGGTGCCCTGAGCTGGGGGTTTGATGGACCTGTGACAAAACTCTGTTTCTGAGAGGTTCTGGAACGAAAAGTGAGTCAGGCGGACAGTCGGCGGGTGGTGGATTGTGTTGGTTGAACTGTGAAATCTCGGTGATGATGTCCCAAAGGACCGGAGCTAGCAGGAGGTTATTGGGTAGAATGTTTTCTTGGGCCTCTGGTTTAAATGATAATTCGTCCTGGCGAGAGAGAGCATCAGCCTTAGTGTTCTTAGTTCCTGGGCGATACGAGACTGTGAACTGGAAGCGAGTGAAGAAGAGTGCCCACCTGGCTTGTCTTGGATTTAAACGTTTGGCAGAGCGGAGATACTCCAGGTTCTTGTGGTCAGTTAGAACGATGAATGGAAGGGTAGCTCCCTCTAACCAGTGCCGCCATTCCTCCAGAGCTAATTTCATGGCCAAAAGTTCTCGATTTCCTACATCATAGTTCCGTTCTGCAGTTGTGAGTTTTCGGGAGAAGAAAGCACAGGGGTATAGTTTGGCTGGAGTACCGTGACGTTGAGAGAGAATCGCCCCCACTCCTGTGCTGGAGGCATCCACCTCAACAATGAAAGGTTGGTTGGGATCTGGGTGGTGGAGAATAGGTGCAGTGGTAAACCGCCTCTTTAAGTCCTCGAAGGCTCTCCTGGCTTCTGGGATCCAGACCAGCCGATTTGACCGTTGCTTCGTCAAGGAAGTAAGAGGAGCTGCTACCGTGCTGAAATTCCGAATGAAACGCCTGTAGAAGTTGGCGAACCCCAAGAAGCGCTGCAGTTCCTTGAGAGTTAGAGGTTGCGGCCACTTCAGCACAGCTTCGACCTTCCTTTCGTCCATAGCCTCCCCCTCTTGACTAATGACGTACCCCAGGAAAGACGTGCTGGTACAGTGGAATTCACACTTTTCAAGCTTGGCGTAGAGTTGGTTCTGGATGAGACGACGTAGAACAGCTCGCACATGTTGAATGTGTTCTTGCAGGGAGTTTGAATAGATCAAAATGTCGTCAATGTAAACAATGACCCATCTGTCGAGCATGTCGCGGAAGATATCGTTCATGAAGGATTGAAAGACAGATGGGCAGTTCGCTAGGCCGAAGGGCATTACCAAGTATTCATAGTGCCCACTAGTGGTGGAAAAGGCAGTCTTCCATTCGTCCCCCTCTCGAATGCGTATCAGGTTGTATGCACAGCGGAGATCCAACTTCGTGAAGTACTTGGCTTGCCTGAGCTGTTCGAGAGCCGCTGGGATAAGAGGAAGGGGGTACTTGAATTTTACTGTCACGTCGTTGAGACCACGGTAATCGATGCATGGACGAAGGCCGCCATCCTTCTTCTTAACGAAGAAAAACCCTGCTGAAGCTGGTGAGGTTGATGGTCGGATAAACCCTTTGGTCAATTCCTCTTGTATGTAGGTCTTCATTGCTTCAGATTCAGGTTGAGACAAAGGGAAAATTCTGCCTTTGGGAGGGAAGGCGCCAGGGAGGAGGTCAATGGCACAGTCCACGGAGCGATGTTCAGGGAGTTGAGAAGCTTTGGTTTTGCTGAAAGCCACGGCCAGATGCTTATATTCTGCTGGGAACTCGGAGGCTTCGGAGTCTGACTGTGGCGGTGAAGGATCGGAGAACGGGGGTCGGACAACAGTGTTGAAACAGTTCTGCTGGCAAGCCGTGCTCCACTGTGTGATTTGGCCCTCCTTCCAGGAGATGTGCGGCTCGTGTGTACGCAGCCAGGGCAGGCCCAGAATGATTGAGTGATGAGGAGAATGGATGATGTAGAACTGAATACGTTCGATGTGGAGAGCCCCGATGTGCATGGTGATCATCTCCGTAGTGCGATGAATAGTCCCCTCGCCAAGAGGCCGGCCGTCTAGCGCCTCCACTGCCAGGGAGAGATCACACGGGGTGAGAACAATGCCATGCTGCTGAGCAAACTCTAGTGACATGAAGTTCCCGGCTGCTCCAGAGTCTATTAGGGCTGTAGTGAAAATTGGCTTGTCTTGAATGGTAATTTGAATGGGTAATTTGATAACTGAGTCAGCACGGGAGGAAAGGGAGTTTAAACTCACCGCACGCGGGCCGCTGGGTGGCCGCACCGGACAGGTGGCTATGAGATGGCTGGCTCCCCCACAGTAGAGGCAGAGATGGTTCTGCAAGCGGTGGTTGCGTTCCTCAGCGGTGAGATGAGTGGTTCCGAGTTGCATGGGTTCCGCTGCTGCGCCCTCCTGTGGCGTGGTGCGTGGCAGCGTTCGGATCGGACGGCGAGAACGAATTAGATTGTCCACCTGTATGGCCAGTTCGATGAACTCAGCGAGGGTCTTTCCCTCGTCCCGACAGGCGAGTTCAGATTGCAATTCTTGACACAGGCCTCGACGAAACAGGAGTTTCAGCGTGTCCTCCACCCATGATGTTTGCGCGGCCAGGGTTCGGAAGGACAACGCGTAGTCAGCTGCTGGTTTATTTCCCTGCGTGAGCGTTAGTAATTGTTCTCCCGCGCTCTTTCCCTCGGCGGGATGATCGAATACTTCCCGGAACTGTTGGAGGAAGCCTTCGAAAGTCGGGAAAGCAGGTCTGTCAGATCGCCAGATGGCCGTAGCCCAATCCAAAGCCCTCCCGGTGAGTAGCGAACACACAAATGCTATGCGGCTGGTATCTGTGGGATACAAAGCAGGTTGTTGTGAGACAAAGAGGGAACATTGAAGCAAAAATCCCTTACACTTTGCAGCGTCGCCATTAAACTTCTCCGGGAAAGCTAGGCGTGGGCTGACAGTGGGCGGTGGTTCAGGGGCGGCATGGGCTGACAAAGGTGGCGTTGCGGCAGCGGGTTGGGGTACCGACAGCTGAAGAGATTGAAGAGCTCTAACAAGATCCTCCGTTAGCGTGGTTAAGCGGTTTAGCTGATGTTGTTGCATGGCTATCTGCGAGGCTTGAGCAGAGAGCTCGGAGGACAGCTGCATGACGGCTGCTGGATCACTTTGTGGCGAAGTCTTCTGTAACGAAGCGTCAGAGGCGTTTGGATCCATAAGCAGCTTTATTAAAGAATGGTCAGACAAACAGGGGTCAGTAGCCAGCATCAACAGTGTAGAAGACAAGACAGTACCGTAAACAGAGACAGGCAGAGTTCGGGGCAGGCTGATAACAATCACAATCCAGAGGGCAGTCCAATTCGGGGGGCACAGAGAGGAATCACAGGTCGAAGAACAGTCCAGGTCACAACAGGTAATCAAACAATAGGAATAAACGCTCAGAAATGACAGCCGGGGCAAGATCAAGACTTCGCGAATGTCTGAGCGTGAGCATGGCTTTTATGGAGGACGTGTAATGAGCAGTGATTGATTGCAGGTGTGTGTGTGGGTGTGGTCAGCCCCAGGCAAGAGGGAGTATGGGAGATTGAGTCCGAATGATGTCAAAACTCCGGTGAAGGTTCCCTCTGGTGGTGTAGAGGAGAACGAGCGGAAGCTTCCGTTGTAACAACTGGAGTATAACAAAAAAAAAAAAAAAAAAAAAAACTAATTTAAACATTTAAAAATAAAGCCAATTATTAAAACACCTCTTAAAACTAATATTAATGACATTAAAATGCCAAAACCACATAAAATTACTAAAATTTAAATGAAAACTGAAAATATAAAAATAAAAAGCTAATTCAAAATCTTAATAAAATAATAGTACAAATAAAACTCGTTAGGTGCAACATTTTACGATGCTCTTTGACCATATACTGACATCTTTGCTAATCTACAATGCATACAGAAAAGATGCATACTGTACACTCTGTCACATTTTAACAAATGCAAGATTGCATGCAGAAAATTTACAGTATGTGAATGTAATCATGCTAAAAGCATACTAAATGTCTCAGCATGCTGTAGAAATAGTATAAGTAGCATGCTGTTCTGATTTGAAGTGCACTATTAAGGTCTTTGTTAAGGCCTGGTCCCTGGTCTAGGGAACTTTCTCATGCATCACAAATGGAGACTGTGATCTTCTATGGAATTTTCCTTAAATAGAAAGTTAAAGTGCAAAGGGTCCTTCACATCACTTAACATTTCATCGCATTTGTTATTTGTTGTATCGTATGAACCTGTAGCCTGGATACTCCGTCCAGAGCCTCTGTCTCTCCGCTTTCAAAAGCAAGCGTCTGGCGCGGCCCGACGGAACAATCCGTCCTCTCAGGACGCTTATGATTCCTTCTGCTTTCCACGCAGCAGCACCAGCCTTCCAAACGCTGTAAATTATTAAAACATTTGTGGTGCAGCAGAGAAAGAAAAGGAACTGACAGCATGTTCGCTCAATACTAGAGTGAAAACCATCAGGTTAAGTTAATTTATGAGCAGAGTAGATTCCATTTCAGAATAAATGCATACATAATTCCTGGACGGCATCGTGTACACTATAAAAACTGATTCTTTTGAAGCTGTAAATAAAACAAAGATTACATAAAGACTATTTCAGTCTTTTTACTTCAAAATTTCACATTTAATCTTGCAGTTTCACTGTAATTATTTGTGAAATCTACTAGCAAATTTATGGATGAAAATGATTTTAAAGTCAACTGTTGAAATTTATCTGCAGCTAAAGACATTTTGGAATTGTAGGATAGTATTTTTGATTGCACTGAAATATTGTTGAGCTGAGCATAAAATATATTATTTTATCATTATTACTGTTTTGTTTTTTAAAAAATTAAAAAATAATTTACTAAAGTTATTATTTAGAAATTTGGAGATTATACATTTTTTTACAAGCATAGAAATAAATGTTTGTATTTTTTTATATTGCCAGGTTTTTTATGCTTGTGGAAACCCTGTAGGGAACATATGTATTGCTACTGAGTTTTTAAGGGAATAATTTTATATATTAATACTTTTTAATTTTTAGCATTTTTAATTTTTTTTCAATCTCATTTTCATTTAAGTTGAAGTACTAAAATAATTCAAAGTAAAATTTTATAAAAACTATATACATACATACATACATACATACATACATACATACAGTCAGATCAATATATATTTGCACATTTTTTTATTATTTTAGCTGTTGACCATAACATATTGAAGTTACATAAAGACTATTTCAGTCTTTCTACTTCAAAATTTCACATTTGTAATTTATTTATGGATGAAAATGCTTTTAAAGTGTATTGACATTTTGGAATTGTAGGACAGTATTTTTGATTGCACTTTTTTTAATGCTCGTGGGAGCCCTGTAGGGAACATATGTATTGTTATTGAGTTTAAGAGTTTTTTTTTATGAATTAATTACTTTTAATTAATTACTTATTTTTTTACATAGACGTGAAAATGCAGTATTCAAGCTTCATTTTTTATAATTCATGAACAAAAACATTTGTAATATGATTTAGATTTACATTTTCCATGGTAATGCAATGTATGATTTTAAAATGCTTTTCAAAGGATGAATTTTGAGATTTTAAGTTTTCAAGTGATATATAACTAATTATGATTTCTAAAGTGTGACAGGGAAAAGGCAACAAAGAAAGTCTTTTTGTGACAAAGGTTTGTGACTCCTGTTATGAAGTAGATTTCTGAGGTGCACTCTTGTCATAAATGAATTATTAATTTTCCTACATAATTTGTAACAAAAAAATAATAAAATATCTGTTTAGGAGTCTTAGACCTTTCCAATGATATATAGTTTGCCTGGATTAAATTAGGAATTTTTTGCAATACGGTGAAGTAAACTTAGGCGTCCCACTGAGGGGACGGGTGACAATTAAGGGGTTAAACCACACAAACTTTTTTTTTTATTTTAAACACTTAAACACTTGCTCTACAAATGTGTCTGTGCTGATTCTTTAAAGTAAATGACACTTGCTTTGATATTTTGTATCTAATAAATGACATTCAAACATTTTAAAAGTAACACAGCTGTTTCTGTTTTAACTGTATCAGTTACTTTATTACAGAGTCTTAAATGCAGTGTTACAGATGATGCTTTCGGATGCTGACGAAGACAGACTGAAACAGTGAAGAATTACTCAACATCTGGACTATACCACCCCCACCTGGTTACTGCAGGCATTATGTGAGTCTCTCAGCAGAGTGAAAACAATGCAGACAGAGCAGACACAGCAAAACCTGGAAAGGACTGACTAGGTCAGTTACACCCGTTCAGATTATGGTGTCAGCAATATGGGTTTTTAGCAATAAATAATATTTTTTTTAAAACCTTGCATGATTTTTCCAGTCTCACAAAATTATTTTAAAAAAGAAAAATTATATATATATATATATATATATAATTATTATTATTATTATTATTATTATTATTATTATTATTTTCCTGCAGAATTTTGCACTAAAATATTGTTGAGCTCAGCATAAAATATTATTTATTTATTTATTTATTTATTTATTTAAAAAACTAACAATTATTTATTTAAGGAATTTGGAGATTACCATGGAAATTTAAGCATAGAAGTCAGAATTTTCATATTTTCTGATATTTTCTTCTTTTTTTGTTTTAGGGAACATATGTATTGTTGTTGATTTTTCAGGGAATTGACATTTTTGTATGAATGAATGAATGAATGAATGAATGAATTAATTAATTAATTAATTAATTATTTTTTATTTATTTTTTTATGAATATTTCTTTTCCACTCCAGCTAGTTGCCTGAGGATACAATTCTCATTTTCAAATGTATATCTTTATTTTTTGGAGTATTCTTACTAAATTTTCTAGAAATTTAGTTCTTAGATTTTTCGGGTATTTTTGTCTTTTATGTTTTTTTTGTGCAATTTTACATTTTAGTGCTCTTTCTGCTATAATTCAATCTCAGTATTGCTAAACAGAAAAGTAAATAAATTTCAAAAAATAAAATAAAATCTCATTTAAAATATTAAAAAATATATATATAAAACATACAAGTACATTTTTATGCAAGCAACATTAAAATCATTTAAAAAAAAAAAAAAAAAACATCAACCTTGGTTGTCTCAGATTAAGAAAGGTGAAGTATTTTGACACTGAAAAATTACACATGACTTTGAAAATCTTCGGGTCGAATGTATGACGACACAACAGAAACCATCATGACAGAAAACCTCAGAGCCATTTGAGTGCTTTCTCCATCTCTGAACATCTGAAATGTGAGATATAGACTGACAGAATCACAAAAACACGAAGCAGACATTCATTCAGTCGCGTCCACATCTGTACTTAGAATATAAATGGAGGCTGCATACGCAAATAGTTCTGCCTCCTTGGGGTCTTTTTGCATGCCGAAGGGAAGCAGCTGATTAAATCTTTATATTTTTTTGTGCTTCTCCTTTCCACTGCACTGGTTTTCATATTAAAGCATTCATGCATTAATGTTCTTTAATGGTTTTAGTACAGCAGTGCAATGCGATGCAACATATTTCAAAAATGCTTAGCAGTCGCCATATAATACACACTAGACTAAGTAGTGCACTGCATGAGTAATATCCCCGAGAGCTTTACTTGTAGTTATATCTCAAATATGTGACCCTGGACCACAAAACCAGTCATAAGGGTCAATGTTTCAAAATTGAGATTTATACATCATCTGAAAGCTGACTAAAAATGCTTTCCACTGATGTATGGTTTGTTATATGATATTATAATATTTGGCCGAGATACAACTATTTGAAAATCTGGAATCTGAAGGTGCAAAAATATAAAAAAAAGTTGTCCAAATTAAGTTCTTAGCAATACATATTACTTTCCAAAAATTAAAGTTTTGATATATTTACGGAAATTTACTAAATATCTTCATGGAATATGATCTTTACTTAATATCCTAATGATTTTTGGCATTAAAAAAATAATTATAGTAATTATTTTGTATTTTGTACCATGCAATGTATTTTTGGCTACTGCTACAAATATACACCAGCGACTTATGGTGACTTATGTTTTTGTGGTCCAGGGTCACATATTCAGTATAAAATACAATCAGCACATACTCAATGAGAACTTTGGTGCAAACCCTAGCGAGCAGCATTGTAGGGCATTTTGAGTCTGTTATTCTTTCAGAAATATTTGATAATTAGAAAAAACAGCACGCATGATTGCAAACCCTCTATGGAGCCTTTGCGATCTTAATCAAGCCTGTCTGGGTCTTACATAAGCTGTATTTCACATTCAAACATGTAGCGATGAGTAATTAATGAATTGTCTTGATGAAGTATCAGGTAGGTGGAGATTTGTGGACGAACATATTGTGTTTTGCTGGCATACGGTCGGTGTGGACGCTCTGCGTGTGTGCTGTCATACGGACAGATCAATGATAACTTAATTAAGGCTAAAAAAAAATTGAAAATGTTTATTGATTTTGTCCTACACCAGCGGTTTGGAAGCCCGAAAGTGACAATAATCACAGCATGAAGCAGTGTGAATTTATTTATAAGGGGCAAATCCACATCCACAGGACGCAGAAGCACAGATGGCTGTTTCATGCAAGACAAAAATGTTTATGACATGCTTTAATATATATATATATATATAGTTATGTAACAAACGCATATGGTCATTTAATCCAAGTTTGATGAATTTGCTGTCGCAGCAAGTTGCTCTTTTTAAACCCAAGTATATTTTGTCTATTACAGCTAAAATAATTATAGAATGGCAATCATAAGCAAATCTTTTCTCTCTAATTATATCAGGGCTGTGCAAAACTCAGAATTAAATCATTGGTTTCCTTTAATTTATGTTTATTTTAACTGAATTGGCCACACCCACAGAAAGCTGAACTGGATTTAAATAAGAATGGCAGTAACAGCAGTTTGCAGAATTGAAATTCAACACGTAATGCATTATGTAATTAAGTGTTCTTTCCTGAAGCATATTAAATATGATGCAATATGTAAATTAAATACAAAATTAAGTGACATTACAAACATTCAGGTCCATCCATCTGTCCACCCATCATTCCTGAGAAACATTGCTTTTCTACACTGCATTGAAAAAAAAATACAAAATTTTTTAAATGTTTTTGAAAGACGTTTATTCTGCTCACCAGGATTCCATTTATTCAACTGAATACAGTAAAACAGTACTATTGTAAAATATTACTTTTTTATAATTATATACATTTAATATATTATATAATTATGCTATTTTTTATTTGTATTTTTTTTAATAAAGTGCTAGGCAAGGATTGATCCAAAATAAAAGTTTTTGTTTATATATGTGGGTGTACTGTGTATATTCATTATGTATATATAAATACAGACATGCATGTATATATTTAAGAAAAATGTTTAAATATTATATATATATATATATATATATATATATATATATATATATATATATATATTATAGAAATATAAATGTATAGATGTAAATATTTACATAAATATACACATTATATTATATAAACAAAAACTGGATGTGATTAATCGCAATTAATATATTTAATATAATTTTTTAATAATCTGAAATTCAGTCTTTTCTATTTGAACATATTTTACAATGTTATTTATTTCTGTGATATCAAAGCTGAATTTTCAGCTACTGATTATAAATACATTACAAATATAATAAAACAACAAAAAATATTAATCATATTTCAATAATAAATAATATTATGTTTCCTTCTTCCTTTTAACTCCTCCTAATGCTGCTTCCATACCTATCAGCTACCTTAATTCAAATTTATATTCAGTAATTAAATTAGAATTTTAAATGTTCAAATGTTCAGTGAAGAATGGTTAACCTTAGGAGCACAATAGCATGAAAACGACCTCAAAAGTAAAATACATAAACTTAAAGCATGGAGATTATTTGTGCATCTATATATGCACTGATAGAATGTGTCTGTGAGACAAAGAAACAGAGATTCCTGACAGTTTTTAATGTGTGTATGTGTGTGTATTTGTTTGAGATTGCAGAAGTCCTCTGTGATCAGGTATTTCATTAATGAGGACCTGATCTCACCCTGAGTGCTGCTGGACGGAAGAAAGCCAGAGCGTGTGCAGATTGCTGATAGGACAGTAACTACCACCTCTGTGACTGGAGACCAAAACTGGACAACATCCATCTCACACAAAACAATGTTGTGTGAGATGTTCAATCACTGCAGCTCAAATGCTGTTCACAATGCAATGCTAGCATACAGCATATACTGCAGTGCCCTAAACTCATCAAGGCTGCATTTATCTGATTACAAAATGCAAAAATATTTTTATAATAAAATATTGTGAAATATCATTGCAGTAAAAAAAAAAAAAAAAAGTTTATTTTTTAATATACGTTATTCCTGTGATGCAAAGCTGAATTTTCATCAGCCATTACTCCAGTTTTCAGTGTCACATGATCCTTTAGAAATCATTCTAATATGCTGATTTTTTATCGTTGGAAACTGATGCTGCTATTTTTTTAAATTCCTTAATATAACAACAAAAAAAAGAATTGTATATATATATATATATATATATATATATATATATATATACACACACACACACACACACACACACACACACAAAACGTGCAGTTTTGCGGACACATTTTCTTTTAAAAACAGTAAATCGCATGCCACTACAGACAAACTTATTTTGAGGCGTCTGAAACGTAAGGGGTATTTCTTACACTTGGATATTCAAAATTTGTGCAGTGCTTGAAGAGCTGCTATTTAGCAGTCCTGACATTTTTTTTTGGATTAGAAGATCAAAGAATAGTATTGTCATTGCAGTCAGCCATGACTGTGCTAATTAAAACAAGTCTTTAAAATCATCATTTTGCCTTTTTTGGACATGAATCTGCCTTTCAAAGCCACAGCTGTAAACCACTTTTCATCTCTAAAAACCACCCAAACATACCGCTGTTTGAAGCTGCTGGGTGGGAGACATCAGCATTCACAAATCAATCCACATTCAGCGCAGAATGGAGCAAGATGCAGCAAACTAAATAAACGGCTGTTGTGGGTTCAAAAGAGGTTCCTGAAACCACCCTAAGCATGGTGCACTCTTAAAAATAAAAGCTCCAAATGGGTGTTTTTGCAGTGATGCCATAAAAGAACCATTTTTGGTTCCCCAAAGAACCTTGCAGTGAACAGTTCTTAAAAGAATCATTTGAACGTTTTAAAAATCTAAAGAACCTTTTACCACTAAAAAGAACAATCTCTGCATTTGAAAGGTTCTGTGGAGATTCAAGGTTCTTCATGGAACCATCAATGCTAATAAAGAACCTTTATTTTAAGTGTTACCATTTAATTCAAAACCACATTTCAGTAATAGTAACTTATTAAGGTATTCATAATATCTTAGAATAAATAATTGTAACTAAAATGAAAATGCATTATAATATTTTCAGATACCTTGTTACAGTACATCTAGCTGTTTGTGATGTGTTTTAATGCATTATAGTTTCTAAAGGTGTAACAATTATGGATAATTAATATAATACATTGTAACTGTGGTTACGATTATTCATGAGATCATACAATGCATTATGTGCAAATGTGCACAGTTTCAAAAATGTTGGTGCCAAAATTAAAATAATAATAATAAAAGAAGTGTCTAGTTCTACCTTTGTTGTTGCAGTGACAATGCAATACTATACAGTTCATTCCGCATGTGTGTACTCATCAGGTGTATATAAGAATGCTTTACCATGTTTTACAAACCTGCCAAACAGCTTTTATTATTTTTGTGCAATTCATGTTAGCTTTCACTAATTTTACATATTATATATATATATATATATATTATTTTTTATATATTTTCCAATTTACACTCCAAGATCACCCATCCATGGCGATATTTGTCACATGGATGTCAAAGTGCTGTACGAGTCTCATGAGTTGTGTGAAAATGCCTTTACAGTCTTGTTCACTGGAAGCATGTCACAGCATGTATATTCTGTTTCCTCTAGAAATAAAATATCCTACCACAGGTCTTTTTTAAAAAAAAACAACAACAGCACCAGTGTTAGGGAGAAATAGTAACTTCTAAAGTAACTGCATTTTCCTTTAGCATAAAAGTAGCCATTTCATAGCAGCAGAGATTTTTTTATCCAAAAGGTGCAATACTGTTCAACATTTTTGGTGATTAGGAGAAAATAAATAATACTTTTATTTAGCAAGGATGCATTTAATTGATCAAGCCTGACAGTAAAGACATTTATATAGTTACGAAGAATTTCTATTTCAAATAAATTATGATCAGTTGAACTTTTTATTCCCCAAAGAAAAATTTCTGGGAAAAAAAGTTACAGTTTTGTCAAAAACATTAAGCAGCATATTAAAATATGCATAAATAAAAACAACAACAACAACAACAACAGTAGTTAATAATAAAACGCATTCACAATTTCACAATATTACTGTTTTACTATGTTTTCAAATCAAATACTTGATTAGTAATCATAAGAAAACTTAAAAAAAAAAAAATTAAGATTACTCAATTACTGGATTGAAGGTTAAAAATGCAGTTTCAATTGGCTCTAAACGATCCCAGCCAAGAAATAAGGGTCTTATCTAGCAAAATGATTGCTCATTCACTTAAAATAATATTTATACACGTTTTAACCACAAATGCTCATCTTGTCTAGCTCTGCGATGCATACTCTGTGTACTCCTGTTAGGGTATGTCCAAATGTAGGGCAATTTTAAAATTGGAGTAAAAAATGGGATGGGAGTTTTTCGACATACCCTAACTGTATTGAACCGAGTATGCACATGCATCACAGAGCTAGACAAGATGAGCATTTGAGGTTTAGAAAATAACCAATCGTTTTGACAGATAAGACCCTTATTCCTCGGCTAGAATCGTGTAGACTCCTTTTGAAGCTGTACTGAAACTTCATTTTTAACCTGCAATCTGTGAGTACCACTGAAGTCCACTATATAGAGAACATATTGGAATGTTTTCCTCAAAAAAAAAAACTTAATTTCCTTGTGACTGAAGAAAAAAAAGACATAAACACCTTGGGTGAGTAAATTATCAGGAAATTGTTATTTTGGAAGTTGAGTAATCCTTTAAGAACCCCAGACATTTAAACAACAGTGTACAAATGCGGTCTTAAAGTAAAGTACTCATTATTTTGTGCCAGATAAAAACTGCTTTGATTATAATAAAATGCATAATTTTATATATATATATATATATATATATATATATATATATATACATATACACTAAATTCTCCTTGGGGTAGGTTGTTTTTTATTTTTTATTGAATAAGTAAAGATTTCAGTATTTTTCTTGATGTTATATGAAGACCATGCTTCAACATTGAAAATAAATCTGGAACGCAACAAACTGAATTAAGCATGTGTTTCGAAGAAACATTTGTTTTGTGCTAATGTAAAATATAATATAATAAAATGATTCAAAAGTTATGCTTGAAAAGCATCTGTAATTAGCCGACTAAATCCTGAACAGCTTGAGAAACTAGTTTCTAAGCAATTCCCTAACACTGAATATCACTATATATACATGTCTGCATCTCTTAATGTCTTTGATTTGATAGTTACATTTCCATCAGCATATTATCCATCTTGAACCGAGACCTTTGCATTAGATACAACGCGTGTTTGGCTTCAGGAGTCAGAACTGTTTCCGCCTGCTTGATGAATTCCTTGTCTTTGCTGAAACACGACTTAATAATGCATTTTGCTGCTTGTGTAAAATAAATCTATAACGCTGTTGTGCTTCCATAAGAATTGATTATGACATACTATTCAGATCTCTGAAAAAGCAGAGGGAAATACATGACACGCACGCTTTGACCAAATAAAAAAAGTGAGGAAATGCAAGCCTTTACATATTTATTGCTGAATGCGTATTTTTCATGCATTTGTGTGCGTTTTCATCTTTCAAACTTATTCAGTGACCCTCCTTGAAGTGGCACTATATTAAAGTGAGAATGAGCTATTGGCGCTGCAGATTAATTCACCTGTCAGTGAGAAAATAGTTTAAACAGCCTCCATTCTGCAGTGCCTGTAATGAAACTACATCTACAATGCCGACATATTGAGAGCTGAAGCATTATGCAAGTTCAGTATGGGGTAGGTTGGTTTTTACTGAATAAGTAATAGATTTCAGTATTTTGCCTGATGTTGAAGATCACATTTAAACGTTTTAGTCTCAGATACGTTTGCTCATGCTTCAACATTAAAAAAAAAACTGGAATGCAACAAACTAAATTAAGCATGTGTTTTGAGAAGCATTTGTTTTGTGCTAATGTAAAATAGGTTTCAGGCCTCCAAACAGGTTAAGCATCTCTTTGTAAATATGAAGAGTTCAGATGCAAAGCCAGCTAAAAGCCATCTTGGTCAAAAATAAGATAATGATACTGAATGAATGCTCCCGACACATATTATACATCCATCAAATACTTTTACTTCAAACTCGCCAAAATCCCACCCTCAGCCCAATCAGAAGTACCAGTACTTACATAGAAACTTATAACATCGGAGCCTGATAAAAAGGCATTTTTTAAAGAAAAATGTCAGATGGATTTAGAGGCTTTTGCATCTGAACTCTTCATATATAACTAGTCTTAAAGGAATAGTTCACCCAAAAATTAAAATTTGCTCGAAATGTGCTCACCCTCAGGCATTCCAAGCTGTAGATGAGTTTGTTTCTTCATCAGATTTGAAGAAACGTCGCATTACATCATTTGGTCAGCTCACCAATGGATACTTTGCAGTGAATGGGTGCCGTTAGAATGAGAGTCCAAACAGCTGATAAAAACATCACAATAATCCAGCAGTAATCCACACCACTCCAGTCCGTCAATTAACATCTTGTGAGGTGAAAAGCTGCAAGTTTGTAAGAAACAAATTCATAATTAAGAGTTTTTTAACTCAAGACCATTTCTTCCAGATAAAATAATTCATAATATTGCTTTTTCTAGTCTATAGTCTCACTTTAAACAAGAGAGAAATATGCACGATTCAAGTAAAAACAGTTTTAAACAAATATGTGGGTAGATTTTAATGTGGGAGGACAACAGCAGGGCCCCATTTCCGCAATGCGGAAAACGCTGACGGAATTGCGGAATCCAGTCATAAAAACTGAATGTATTATTTAATGTGGAATGTAACGGAATTTGTCAAAGTTTGGAAAATTAATCAAAAGTATGTCATCAAATTAAATCAAATCGCGATATGAACTAGTATGTGTAAATATTAAGGCAAAAGACTATTTAAATATGAATCCTGAATGTATAGCCTGTCTCTGTGTTTATGAATGGGCATAGGCGCGTTTTGTTTACTACACATACTGACCCATGCCTGACGCTGGAGTGATTTCAGCATCAGGTGTCTCAATAAATGGGGACATAAATACATGAACAACATCTCCAGAACTGCTCTGAGAGTCATTTCATTCGCATTTGACCGTTCCATTTGAGTAAAATGTATTGTTAGTCACAGCTGTATCCAATCTAGCCACAACAACCCTCAGTTACAGGTATTTACGGCAACCCGTCAAAATAAAAGTTCGGTTAAATTTAAAGATGACAGAAATGTTTTTAATATTTAGAATGCACTTAATACTACTACTACTATTACTACTACTGTTGAAAAAATAATACAACTTTCTTTAAAGAAATAATTACACAATATTTCTTTCAATATTTACTTTCCAAAATAAATAAATAAATAAATAATAATAATAATAATAATAATAATAATAATTTTCATTAATTAAAAAATAAGTTTAATTTTTTTTATGCCTTCTGTTAATATAAATACACAACATAGAATTTCTGAGTGAATAAAAATCCACAAGGCTATTGTGAGAATAAATGCTAAAACCAGAATTTGGTAACAATAAAATACAATATTTCTTTAGGCCCTAAACATGACATTTTTGTTAAACCTTTGCTTAAATGATGTTAAATTGTATCATTTTCAAGATTTTAATTAATTAGACATGTTTTTTTTTTTTTTAAATAAGATTTTATTTAACCATTAAAAAGGAGTCCAGAAAAATGAAAACGGGAAAAAACGGAATCCAGAAAAGTTAAAATGGAAAAAACGGAATTTGGAAAAAAATAAAATGGAATAAATAAAATGGATTTTATAGGACCCTACAACAGGATCTGGACTTGTTCACTTTTTTATGGATTATGGACTATTTTAGCTGGAAGCTAATGGTTTGAAGTCAAAACTGTCCAAACAAGCAGTTTTCCACTTCATTAAATGTTAATTGATGAACTGGAGTGGTGTGGATTACTTGTGGATTGTTGTGTTTCTATCCAATGAAGAAACATCTCCATCTTGGATGGCCTGAGGCTGAGTACATTTTCAGGAATTTTTCATTTTAGGAAACCATTCATTTAACTATAATCTTCAGCCATCAAAGCAGAGGTCTAGACTGACTGATGCTCATTGTCAGGGTGTTCACTGCCAAGTCTCTAGTAGCAAGTGCTGAACAAACATGATCAATATTTGTATGACTGTGCCAATACCTGTATATAGTGAAAATTCATGGTTGTAAAAACACTTTCCATGAATAGAGTGCAATTTGGTGCCAAATTACTATCATAAAAAGCATGAACATCTTTAAGTTTTCTTGTTGTTGTAAGATCTATTAGATATGTTTGACAAACTCTTATTTAACAAAAATTTAACCAAGCATTAAAAAATAACTATGTCCAAAATTTTTATTTTTTGAGTTCAACATTATCTATCAAATTAAATTAAATTTCATAAAATACACTGGGAAAATTTAAACAGAACAAAAACACAAAATACAGTAAAATCAGTCATATTTTTGCAACTTAAATAACTTTTAATATTTAATATTAATATTTTATAATACTTTTTCCTGTGATGCAAAGCTGAATTTAAGCATCATTACTTCAGTCTTCAGTGTCACATGATCCTTTAGAAATTATTCTAATATGCTGATTTGCTGCTCAAGAAACATTTAATATCACCAATGTTGAAAAAATTTCTGATCATTTAATTTTAATAATAATTCAATCATTATGTCATTATTCTTGTTTAATTAATATTCTTATTAGACAATTACATCAATAAAATAGTTTTTGAGGTATACAAACTTCCTTCAAATAGGTAAGCTATTTTAATAAAGAGAATAATAATTATTTCCCAGCAGGGGGCATCAGTCAGACAGGAGCCACTTCACTGACCAATACCTCAAATCCAGCTGTGTCTCTGTTATAGTTGAATAACCTCAGGTCATGAGACATACAACAAATCACAGCATACCAAAGGACAACAACTGGATGAGGCCTTAAATAGTACGCTCCCCAAAATGAAAATGTCATCTGTTCACCCTCATCTCACACAAAACATTTTCAGAACTGGACCTGACAAGCCCCGAAAAAAAAAAGGAATAGCGAATATAGCATTTATATTCCACATCTTTGTTATTTACTTATAACCTTTACTCTGCCACAGCTCTGAAAAAAAATAAAAAATCTGGACTATAAGAGTAGGAGTCAGAATTGTAAGATAAAAAGTTACAATTACTTATTTTTTATTTATTTATTTATTTACATATTAAGAGGTGGAAACAATTTAGAATTGTAAGATTCATCAAAGTTGTCCTAAAACCAATTTTGATTAACTTTTTCTTTCCACTTTAAATGTTGACTACTGTATACTCTGAATTCATGGGAGGAAAAAAAAATCTGAATTCTGAAAAACATGTCAGAATTGCAAGATATAAATTAAGAATTCCAAGAAAAGTGAGAATTCTGACATTTTTTTCGGAATTGCATATTCATCTCACTTGCCTCTGAGTAATAGTTGATGAAAATTCAGGATTGCATCACAGAAATAAAATACATTTAAAAAAAATGCATTTTATTAAATACGTAAAATACATTTTATTTTACTTTATTTTAAAATAGAAAACCATTATTTTAAAATTGCAATAAATTTTTTTCCAAATAAATGCAGCCTTGACTACACTTCTTAAAACACAAAAAAATCTTACTGATCCCATATATGAGACAAAAAAATAATAATAATAAAATAAAATCTAGCTTTCATATGACCAGAACTTATAAGGTCAGCTGTGAAAACAAAAACCCATTTCCCCATGCATGAGCATGTACTCCCACACTGAGGGAAACTTTCCCTTCGCAGAGGGTGAGAGAGACAAAGAGAGAATACAAAATGATATTTTGCAAATACTGTCCTGCTGGCAGCCACTTTATCTTTACCGTTCGAATAAATGGAAGTGGAGGGGCGATTGACGTACAGCTGGAATGCAGATGAACCTGAGAGAGTGTGCGAGGAGATAGTTGTGATGCATTGAAACTTCCTCGGATTCAATAATTTCCATTCGGTTCCGCAGTGCGAAGAACACAATTCCAGGGGGGGGGGGAGAGCTGGCGGAAGTACAAAGCGAGAGCGGATAGTAGGACAAGAAGTGATCCTGTCAGTCAGAGAGGAAGGAAAGAGACCATTTCCGAAGCTGTGGATGAGGAGGAAGAATTGGAAAAAGAGTCAGTGCTTGAAATGAAATACTGAAGTCCTGCATAGTGTGCATTAGGTTGCATGTTAATAATGCATGATGCTAAGTAATCAACTTTGAATTAAATACAAAAAAAGGAGCTGCAATCAGACACTTGCATTCTTTCATTCACACTGCTCTTTTGTACACTTGATAACTGGTCAGCTAGATTTTAAACCGGTTTGAAATCTGTTGTAGTGTCTATGAGGGTTGTTATAATTAAATAAAAGCATAAAAAGTGACTTAAAATAAACATTAACTGGGATTTAAAAAAGTAAAAAGGCAAACTTATTTTATTTTAGATACTTGCCAATGCAACATTTCTCATTTTTTATTTATTTTAACTTGATGTACTAAACTAACTAAAAATAAAACTGAAATAAAAATGTAAAAAGAAAAAGAAAATTAACAAACTATTAAAAACATTTTCATTAATTTAAATAAAGCTGAAAAAATAATAATTAGAAATGAACTAAAACAGACTAAAATGACTAATACTAAAATAAATACAGTAAATACAATTTCAAATCTAAATAAAAATTACAAAAACACATAATATTACTAAAACTTTGTGCTTTTGTCATTTTTATTTAGATTTGAAATTCTATTTACTTTTATTTTATCATACACAATGCATGTTATTTTTTTAGTAAAAAAATAGTCCTGAGTACTATGTTTTACCATAAAGATACATATTCCACAATACAAAATAAAAGCTGAATTTATAAAAAAAAAAAAAAAAAAAAAAAAAAAGACCCTGTTCAAATGAAAGAAAGAAACAAGATGCATCATGAGCTGGGGGTGAAAACTTTTTGAATTGTACTTAATTTGTCTTCTGGGAAACATGCAAATATTTTCTGTGGCTTCTAAAGGAAAAAAATAAATAAAATTATATATATATATATAGATAGATAGATATATATATATATATATATATTATTTAAACAAAATAAGAAAAATTGAAACAACTTCATCCTGATCAAAAGTTTTCACCCCATGGCTCCTAATGTATTGTGCATCAGTGAATGTTTCAACCTTTTGTAATAGTTGCATATGAGCAGTGTTGGGGAAAGTTACTTTTAAAAGTAATGCATTACAATATTGTGTTACTTCCTTAAAAAGTAACTAATTACGTTACTTAGTTACTTTTTATGGAAAGTAAATCATTACATTACTTTTCTGCAGGGCTTGCTTGTTTGTTTTTAATATAAAAAGTTAGATTTTTAGCAAATGTAAAAGCCCTTTCACACTAAAAAGTGAAGTGAATAAGCCTAAGGCTGAATAAAAAGTACATTTACATTTATTTGTACAGTAGAACTACAGGAAAAGGAAGTTCAACACTCTTCAGCAAAAATGAAGCACAAATGTTAATCTAAAGTAAGTTTTGCTTATTAGCACGGCTGAATTGGATCAACAAAGGTCAGAAACAAAGACATTGGTTACTAAAATGGGATTAAATGCATAAACAGAAACGAAAAGTAACTGGCGTAACTCAGATATTTTCTTGTAAATTAATGACAGTATTTTCATTTTGGGTGAACTAGGCCTAATCCTTTAAGAATCAAGTGTATGTAAAGTTTTGGATGAGACAATTTTGTAAATTCAGCTAGTATTTTTTCTTGTACACTCTTAAAAATAAAGGTGCTTCATAAGGTTCTTCACAGCAAAGCCATAGAAGAACCATTTTTGGTTCCACTAAGAACCATTCAAAGGTTCTTTAAAGAACCATTTCTTTCCTACCTTTTTTACCCTTTGATGTTAAAGGTTCTAACAAAAAAGGTTCTTCTATGGCATCGTGAAGCACCTTTATTTTTAAGAGAAAACATCTTTTATGTAAAATATCTTATACGGGACAGCGCTAAAAAAACAACATGCAGCTTGTATGATCCCTCTTATTTTTTTCAGATTCCGCAGAGTGCATGTAAAATTTTGACCATATGTTGTCCTGCTGAGATAGTATGTGTAGTCCAAATGCTAGCTGCATTTGTAGAAGGGCAGGAGTGTTTCTTTGAAGAGACGAGCTCATACCTGCAATGTGAGAGGAAGCTATACATTTTTTTTTCCTACTCAGAAAATGAGGGAATTTCAATCCTCAGTGGCCTTCCTTCTGTGTTTGGTTTCTCTCAGCTGCTGTGTCGGTATATACTTGGCCTCCCTTGCCTCCTCTCCCCTCTTTTGCTCTCTCCTCACGTCAACCTGATACTTTGCAGCTTAATTGAACCCCAGCAAATGACAAGAAGTCTGAATCGCTGAGAGCTTCGGCAGCCCCACTTGCTGTTTCATCCTTTTGAATAAAACATATTATTCCTATCACTGTCACTGCTCCAAACCTTAGTCTGTGACTGACCTGCCAACTGCTAACCTGGGCGGAAAGTTCCCCTACACCTTCCCCTCTGTCTCTCCCCATCTCTCGGCCCTTTAATCTCTCCCTTTCAATTTCTCTCTGTCTCTCCATGCTCCTTTCCATCCAGCACCACTGCGATTCGGTGAAAAAGCACAGCATGTTTTTGAAATTTATGAGACAAGACTAAGAGGAGGAATACTGACAGATGAAGTCCATCTTCCGGGAACTTCAGCATTGACCTCCGTCCCCGTGGGACGCTACTGCTAAAACTCCAGCTGGGTCATTCATGTTCAGTAGGGATTGATCTTTGGAACTCTTAAAAAATTAATAAGCAATTTAAGTAAGCATTTCTATAAAATGTCATAACAGAATTATGCAGAATTCTGGTGCTCAAACCAGTTTGGATGTTTTTATAATAAGACTTTTCTCCTCACCAAGGCTGCAATTATTTGACTAAAAATACAGTAAAAAATAAAATAAATGTGTAATATTATTACATTTTTAAAGAACTGATTTCTATTTTAATATATTTAAAAATGTAATTTATTTCTGTGATCAAAGCTGAATTTTCGGCATCGTTACTCCAGTCTTTGGTGTCACATGATTCTTCAGAAATCATTTTAAAATGCTGATTGACTGCTTAAGAAACATTTATCATCATCATCAGTGTTAAAAAAAAATGGAAATTAATACTTTTATTCAGCAAAAATGCATTAAATTGATCAAAAGTGAAAATTTATATTGTATACAAAAAAGATTTCTACTACAAATAAATGCTGTTTTTGAAGTTCCTATTCATCACAGAATCCTAAAAATAAAAATAAATCATGATTTCTTTATCTGTTTATTAAACTGTTTTCAACAGTGATCATGATGATTTCTGAATGATCATGTGACATATGTTCATGATCATAAGATGCTGAAAATTCAGAATTGCATCACAGAAATAAATGACATTTTAAAATATATAACAATAGAACATATGAAATAACATATGAAATAAGAATTTTCTCCTCTGCAATTATTTGACCAAAAATACAGTAAAAAGAATAAAATTGTAAAATATAAATATTATCACAATTTAAAGGAACTGATTTATATTTGTATAAAAATAAATAAATAAATACATTTATTATAATTAATTTCAACAGTGATCATAATGGGAATCATTATTAACAAGTACATACCAATAATAACTGAACATCAAATCAGCATATTGATTTCTGAAGGATCATGTGACAACCTGTGTTCAATGTTCATGATTACGAGATGTTGAAAATTCAGCACTGCATCACAGAAATAAATTACATTTTAAAATATATAACAATAGATATCATGTATTCGAAATTGTAATAATATTTTACAATATTACTGTTTTACTGTATTTTTAATACAGCCATGATGAACATAAGATACTACTTTCAAAAATATATGTTTTTTTCCATATTATATTTTTTTCCACACATATATGAAAAAATATAATATGGAATCACACACACACAAACACACATATTATGAAGGAGCAATATGATCAAACTAGACTGAATGTTTTACACTGACACACTTTGTCATTCTGACACACACACACACACACACACACACACACACACACAAAAACGAGTCATCAATTCTAATACTAACTGATGTTTGTACTGTTGATTTCCTCAAGGAGATCTAAAATACCTGGAGAGAGCTAGCCATCAGCATTCTCATTCATCTCAATGGCTGAATGCGATTTGAAATCTGACAACTTTGATCACAGAAACTCCAGAGTTCCTGAGAAATCACCATCACAGCCTGGGACAAGGTCACTCGTACAATCCTTCACACTTACTGTCCCTCGGTGGAAGATCGACTTACCATAGACCTACTGAATAGCAGAATCTGCTACAACCTAGTACAAACACACTTCTTCTGGGAATATCTGACTAACCAGCCTTTTAATTAATATGCTAATAAATAAATAAATACACACCATTATTATAGTCGCATTAACCTTATAGTTGCTTCACTTGGATTAATTACTTTTGCTTGTATTATTCTCATTTAGAAGTCGCTTTGGAAAAACAATATCTGCTAAATGAATAAATACAAAGGTAAATATACCAGCAGGGCCTAACTGGGTCATGCTATTACAAAAGACACAAGAAAATGATACTGAAGAAAAAAAATACAAATGAATTAAGGATAATTTGTATTCCCTAAAAAACACATCAACTATAGTAAATCAGAGAAAATTAAATATACATTTTTAAACAAAAATAAATAAATAAATAAATAAAAACTATTTTTTTCCAATATACTCAGACATATATGTCACATATAAATACGACATGTAAAAATGACATTAAAACTGAATAATGCAATGCCTAATCAGTAGGTTGTGCAAGGAAACAGCTACTGCCTGACGTGTCCACAGTGGTTTGTTGTGCATTTCACTGTATTTGTTGCTATATTAATTTAAAAAATACAAATACAAAAGCACTATGCAATAAAATCCAATGCAACGGAGCCAAAATCAAAGTGACTGCATCTCAAATTCATTTGAGCACTTCAGTCAAGCACATAGATATACTGCAGGGGAATTCACTGTGCAGCATTTCGGTTTTGTTTACAATGTAGTCAATTGTCACCTGTCACTGATGGTTGACTTCAATCTCAAAAGGCACAAGGATAAGGAAACTGAGAGAAGCCCTTATTTTCCTTTGAGGTTGGTGGCATCACATCCCATACAGTTCAAAACTAAATAAAACATGTAGTGTGACTACTGTGAAGGGTTACTGTAACTACTAATTTGACAAGAGATTTCAACATTTTTTTTTTTTAAATATATCCCTAAATCTTTGTTTTACCAGTCACTAGCCAATGTAGTGAATCCTCTCTAGATATTGGTCAAAACCCACACACACATCATAGGTTGCCAGTGTCAATACGGCCTAGGTGAAATGTCAACTCCCAAAACACAATCGCATCACATTTGTATCACTGTAACTTACAATAGCAGGTGTCTTCATAACTGAGGGATTCCTGATCAAATATTGTCTGTTTCCACAGGTGCACTGAGTAAACACATTCGTTTTTGCTTCACTGGCTCTTATTTGTCTTACTAGACAACTGAAATGACAGAATTAGCCTCTCTGTTGCCCCCATCAGCTCTGGAGCAACGATGAAATAAATAGAAATACCCAACAAAAATGAAATTTTGCTGAAAATGTATTCATCCGAGATGAGTTTCAACAGAACAGTTTTGGAGAAATTTAGCATTACATCACTTGCTCACCAATGGATCCTCTGCAGTGAATGGGTGCCGTCAGAATGAGAGTCTAAACAGCTGATAAAAACATTGCAATAAGTAATCCACACCACTCCAGTCCATCAATTATGTGTTGTGATGCAAAAAGCTGTGTGTTTGTATGAAACAAATCCACCATAAAGACGTTTTTTTTTTTTTTTTTTTACTTTAAACTGTTGCTTTTGGCTAAAATATTAGTCCTCTATTTATAATACTGCTTTCTCCAGTGAAAAAAGCTGTCTCATCTGTACAAGTGAAACCAGTTCTAAACAAATACGTCAGTGGATTATGATGTGAGATGACAACAGGAGATGGACTTTTCACTGGAGAAAGCATAATTATACATCATGGACTCATATTTTAGGCCAGAAGCAATGGTTTAAAGTTAAAACTCCTTAAACGCTCATCTTTTTACATTCAATGATAGATTTGGAGTCGTGTGGATTACTTGTGAATTATTCTGATGTTTTTTTTTATTTTTATTTATTTTTTTTATCTAAAACTAAAACCAAGATGAGTTTCATCAGTACAGCTTTGGAGAAATTTAGCATTACATCACTTGCTCACAAATGGATCCTCTGCAGTGAATGGGTGCCGTCAGAATGAGAGTCCAAACAGCTGATAAAAACATTGCAATAATCCACAAGTAATCCACACCACTCCAGTCCATCCGAGGTTTTTATCTAAAAAAAAAACACTAAACTGCATCATCATTAAAATGTTTTTACTACAAAAACTGTTGCTTCTGGCTAAAATATTAGTCCTCTATCTATAATACTGCTTTCTCCAGTGAAAAAAAAGCTGTTTCATCTGTATCAGGGGAGAAATGTGCAGGGATTTAGAGCACTGTTTACAAGTGAAAATAGTTCTAAACAAAAATGTCAGTAGATTTTGATGTGAGAGGACAACAGGAGATGGATTTAATTGGACATTTAATGATGGATTTGGAGTCGTGTGGATTACTTGTGAATTATTCTATTCTAACTAAAAACTGAAACTAAAACCATAAAAAAAATAAAAAAATTTAATAACATGAAATAAAATACACTTTTACTGAAATAAAATGTTTAAAAACTTTTACTTAGGCTCAATTTTATGAGAACTATAAAAAACCCTAAATAAATAGGACAAAACTACACAACCAAAGAACTAAAATTTGAACTAAAATTAAAATTAAAATAAATAAATATTACAACTAATTCAAAATATCAATAAAACTATAACAGAATCCAATGATACTAAAATAACACTGACACAGTAGCATGCAAACAACTACAATGCTAGTATGCTATTCCGAATGTTCAAATTAGTCTTTATTTCTGTTGTTGTTTTGCCTCTTCATTTATTAATGAGATGTGGCCATACATCATGGTGATTAATCTCTGAAGAACGTTCTATCGCTTCAAGTGGAAAGACACGTGTGGGTGTAAAGGCTTGTTTCCCGTCTCACCTCGGGAGCGCAAAACTCACCCTGGATCATTTTCCCCTCGCTTTCATGTGAGCGGTGAAGGCTTGTTCCTGCCTCCGTCCTCACTGGCCTCTTTCATCCTTTTCTTTTGATGCTGCTCTCTTTTTTTGAGTTGTTAAAGTGTTTTTTCCCTTCTGGGTGTAAGTGCTGTCTTTGTTGTGCATTTTCTCCTGCTGTTATTTTTTCCACGACTCGTTCTCTGTGAAGTAGTTGTAATATTGAGAGCAAATTAAATTGTGACATGGAAGCGTTCTTACGTATGTTTTACTTATTGCGGAATATGATGATGGACTGTGAAACCATGGTTAAATTCTGCAGTGACTGTAAAGAACGTAGTTAGTTAGTAGCCTGTAGACCTTCATCAGTTTAGTCCATTAAGAACACTTTTGTCTGAAATGTGTGCAATAACAGAAACAGAAAAGGGGAATATGCAAACATAGAAAGACCAACAGCTTGACTGTAATTTAGATAGGCCTTCAATACTGCCAGTATCTTGTCTGTTTCAAGACAATAATAGACTTCATGAATGAATCAGTTATCTAAATCATTCATGAAGAAAATGACTTGTTTCATCCATAAATGATTCAGTGTTGTTGAATCAATCGTTTGAGTGATTGATTCAGTGATTCACTCATAGCCTCTTTCATTTCTAAACAAATTAGTGCTGTTGAACAAATCAGTTGTGAATGATTCAATGACTAATTTTAAAGAAAGTCACTGGCTTCATTCCTAAATGATTCAGTGTTGTTGAATGAATTGTTTTAGTGATCAATTCAATGATGCACTCATAGACCTTTTAATTCCTAAATGAATTAGTGTTGTCGAACGAATCAGTTCTGAATAATTCCATGACTCATTCATAAAGAAAGTCACTTGCTTCATTCCTAAATGATTCAGTGTTGTTGAATGAATTGTTTTAGTGATCAGTTTAATGATGCATTCATAGCCCTTTTCATTCCTAAATGAGTTGGTGTTGGACAAATCAGTTCTGAATGATTTAATGACTCATTCATAAAGAAAGTCACATGCTTCTTTAGTAATGTCTCAGTGTTCTTGAATGAATTGTTTGAGTAACTGATTCAATTATTAACTCACAGCCCCTTTTATTTCGTAGTGAATTAGTGTTGCTAAACGAATCAGTGGTGAATGATTCAGTGACTCATTCAAAAAGAAAGTCACTTGCTTATTTGGTGTTGTTACATGAATTGATTAAGTGATCAGTTCAATGATTCACTCATATCCCTTTTCATTCCTGAATGAATTAGTGTTGCTGAACAAATCAGTTGTGAATGATTCAATGACTCATTCATCAAGCAAATAACTTGCTTCTTTCCTAAATGATTCTGTGTTGTTGAATGGTTTTGAGTAATCAATTCATTGACTCACTCACAGCCCTTTTAATTCCTGAATGAATTAGTGTGGCTGAACGGATCAGTTGTAAATGATTCAATGACTCATTTTAAAGAAAGTCACTTGCTTCTTTTGTAATGACTCAGTGTTCTCGAATGAATTGTTTTGAGTAACCGATTCATTGACTCACTCATAGCCCCTTTCATTCCTGAATAAATTAGTGTTGTTGAACGAATCAGTGGTAAATGATTCAGTGACTCATTCATAAAGAAAGTCACTTGCTCTATTCCTAAATGATTTGGTGTTGTTAAATGAATTGTTTTAGTGATCATTTTAATGAGTCACTCCTCTTTCATTTCTGAATGAATTAGTGTTGCTATACAAATTACTTGTGAATGATTCAATGACTCATTCATGAACAAAGCAGACTGTTTGGTTCCTGAATGTTTTTCAAAGAATCTGTTGTGAATATTTTAATAACATGACTTGAACAAATCAGTTATGAATGATTCAATGATTCGGCCATAAAGACATTGTTGAAACGTTCCTGAATGAACCAGAGTTTTTAAACATATCGCTCATTACAAAGTCACTTATCATCACCTACTGAATAATCTCTTCTGCATAAAATGTTTTTTGTCCTAGCCAGCCCTGGTCACAACAACTGACTCTTTTTGGTCAGTTGAGTTTACTGATAATAAATTTAGGCCTACACAGGACTCTGCGTTTTTGTTCAATTTCTGCGGTGTCACTCTAAAACAGTCCCACCCACAGAGAAACCTCAAAATCCTGCTCTAAATAACAGCATACTAAACATCAAATATGTTCTGATTAGCTGTGACATTCTGTCATTTTGTCTTAAGTTTTACTCAGTGTAAAGTCCTGACAGGAGAGAGTGGATGGACAACACGAACAAAGAAAGAGAAAGAATGATGGACCGTCGGAGATAAAACCGTACCTGATAAAGTGGACGAAGTGGAAGAGTTACTGATGACTTCATTCCCAGAGAGAAGAGAGAGAGAGAGAGAGAGAGAGAGAGAGGGTTAGCCAAAAGAGATTTATTGCTGTTCTCTACATCTCTTAATTTTACATGCTGTCTTTTCTGGATGGGAGTTTAGGTTTTACCGGACTGCCAGCAGTGATTTATGTCGCTATTCATCATAAAGAACAGTCAAAAATATGAGTGTGTGCAGCAAGATAGCCAGGTAAACGTATCTCTGGGGGGACGTTTTCAAAAGAGGCGTTCTTGCGTCCATTAAAGTTAATGAGACGACATATAGTGGCTCCGATCGACATACACAAGGCCGTGTAAACAATCATTAGGATTCCCGAGATGAAGGTCTCTGTTCGTCCTTTCGTCTGAATAGGTGATAATTTGCACCATGCACATTACAAGAGCTGTTTTAATAAATGGAGAACCGCTTGTCTTCCGGCAAGCGAAGGGCGCCTTTGATCGAGTTTAAAAGAATAGTTCCCCCAAAAATACATTTCTGTCATTATTTACTCACCCTCAGGTCATTCCAAACTTATGCTGCTGTTTTTCAGTGCAACACAAAACGAGAAATTTGGAAGATTCTGAAGACTCTTTCGCATTATATAGCTTAGTTTATTTTTTAACAAAAATCTCTGCTTTATTTTTTCCCGTATTATATTTTATCATACTGAGTCTTATTTACTAAGGAAGCCTGGTTAATTGCGACTTTGCGATTCAGTTTTTTATCTCACAGTTCAATCTTTTTTTCTTGCAATTCTGAGAAAAACAATCTGAATTCTAATAAATAAAACTCAGAATTCTGACTTTCTCACAATTTCGAATTGACATCTTAGATTATGTATCACAATTCTGAATTTTTCTCAGAGTTTACATCCCACAATTTGTTATTTTGTTTCTGCCATGGAATAAAAAATGACTTATTACTTTTTTTCTCTATTTCACAATTCTGGCTTTTTTCACATAATTCTGAGCTTATATCTCACAATTTTCTGACTTTGCATATATTTTGCAAATTGCAATTATATCTTGCAATCCACAATTCTGCATTTATATCTTGTAATTTTCACTTGTGTGTGTGTGATTTTCAGTTTTTATCTCACAATTTTATTTTTTTGTCTTACAATTCTGGAGAAAAATCCAGATTCTGAAATATAAACTCAAAATTGTGATTTTCTCACAATTTCAATTTCGAATTTCTCTTACAATTCTGAGTTTACATCCCACAATTATTGAATGTATTTATTTATTTGTTTGTTTGTTTTCATTTCTGCCATGGAATAAAAAATAATAATGGTAACTGCAACTTTTTATCTTGCAATTCAGATTTTTTTCTTAATTGTGCGTTTATATTTCACAGTTCTGACTTTTGTGTAAGTGTGATTTTGAGTTTTTATCTCACAATTCAATCCATTTTCTTACAATCCTGAGGGAAAAAAAAATCTAAATTCTAAGATATATACTCAAAATTGTGACTTTCTCACAATTTCAAAGTTCACAATTCTTAGTTTATATTTCACAATTCAGATTTTTTCTTTGAATTGTGAGTTTACATCCTGCAATTAATTATTTAATTGATTGATTGTTTGATTGATTATTTTTCCTTTTTGCTATGGAATAAAAAAATATTTTAATCTTCACAAAGTTTATTTTTTACAATTCTGACTTTTTTCAAATAATTCTGAGCTTATATCTCACAACTGTCTGACTTTTTCTCTGCATCTAAATCTTGCAAATCGCAATTATATCTCACAAATCATAATAAGATTTCACAGTCTGCAATTCTGCGTTTAGATCTTGCAATTCTCACTTGTGTGTGATTTTGAGTTTTTATCTCACAATTAAATTTTTTTGTCTCACAGTTCTAGAAAAAATTCAAATTCTGAGATATAAACTCAAAATTGTGATTTTCTCACAATTTCAAATGTATATCTTACAATTAAGAAATTTTCTTACAATTCTGAATTTACACCCCACAATTAATTCATGTATTTATTTATTTATTTGTTTGTTTGTTTGTTTTCTGCCATGAAATAAAAGTTTGTGTAAGTGTGATTTTGAGTTTTTATCTTACAATTCAATCCTTTTTTCTTACATTTGTGAGGGAACAAATCTCAAATCTGAGATATATACTCAAAATTGTGACTTTCTCGCAACTTCAAATTTCACAATTCAGATTTTTTCTTTGAATTTTGAGTTTACATCCTGCAATTAATTATTTAATTGATTGATTGCTTGATCGATTATTGTCCTTTTTGCCATGGAATAAAAAAATATTTTAGTGTGATTTTGAGTTTTTATCTCAAAATTCAATCCTTTTTTCTTACAATTCTGAGAAAAAAATCTAAATTCTGAGATATATACTCAAAATTAAATTGAAAGAAATAAAGGTAATTGCAAAGTATTTTTTTTTCAAATAATTATGAGCTTATATCTCACAAATGTCTGACTTTTGTTCTGCATTTAAATCTTGCAAATCAAAATTATATCTCACAAATCATAATATTCTGCAATTCTGCATTTATGTATCTTGCAATTCTCCGACTTCCCCCCAGAATTCTGAATAAAAAAGTTTTAATTTTTTTATCTCATGATGAAAACAATCTTCCATGCTGTACTAATCACCTGCAATCCAGTTTAAATGTGCAATGTTGAAATACTGCAGCACTATATTTATTTTTATTAGCATAAACATGGCTCTTTTTATGTGAATTATTTTAATTATAGATGTTCACAAAATTAAGCAATCATAAATGTTAAAGATTTATTTAAAAGAGGCATTTGTGTATATTTTAGTACGTATTTAGTGAACCAGGTGCACTTAGAGCATACAGATAAACCGCTTGCAGTGATGCAATTCATTTTGGGCAAAATGTTCTTTGAACTCTATGTCTTTTTCTTGTTCTTGTTGTCTCTATTTTTACTCTCTGTGTTTTGCTCCTGTGTGTGTATGTTTAAATGTTGTAGGTACGACTGCAGTGGTTAAGGGGGCTTATAGCCACGGCCCGTTCACCTTGTCAGAACTTATCAGCTTGTTTCTGCTTTGTTATTGCCAGAGGCATGAATTAATTCAACTACAAATGCAGCATGCTTTGTGTGTTTTCTTCTCTACCCTACTTTCCTCCCTCAATCGCTCATGCACAGAATCCATCCCGCATTTTTCCTTCTCTCTTGATTTGTCATATCTTTCTTGTTCCTCTTCTATATTTCTGTCTCTGTGCGGCAGTGAAGAGTACGCTACCTGAATTTCACACACGTAAGATGGTTTATTGGCATGCAGGAGCAGTAGCTGTGATATTAAAGTGGACTCATGCCCGCTCAGTCCTCTGTTTTTACATGGGTGGCTTTAAATTGTTATTGTTTCTGCCTTATGATTTCTTTCACAGTTTAAACTTCAGAAGGAGCGTTAGGTGAGTCCAGCAATGGGAAATAGCTGTGCATCAAGGTTTTCCAAGAGCACCTTAAATTTAACCTTTAAGCCTATGCTTAATACAGATCTAAACTGTAAACTCTACTCTTTTTCGCAAGTTTTAACCTTAGGTCACAGATTAGACTGAACTACACAGAACCTTAATGAATTTTTTCTTTGTTGAATACATTAAACTATAGCATGAAATTATATATATATATATATATATATATATTACAATATAATACATTAATGCAATTTTAATGTTATTATTGATCACTTAATTTTTGCCATAAGTGAACTGCACAAACTTCACAAGAAAATGAACAGGGATGCAACTGTGAATTTGTGCAAAACTTCAACTGCTGAATGCATAAAGCTGTAGTATACAATGCAACAAATGAAAAAGATTGAATATTATGAATACATCATATACAAATTAATGCAAATATTACTGTCATTATTGATCACTTTTGCCATAAATGGATTAATAGTGGGAATCCGGGAACCTATGCATATGTGCAAGTGCTGAATCAATTGAGCTATAGGCGGGCAATGCAACTAATTAAAAAGATTGGATATTTTGAATACCAGTCAATTCTATTATCAATTAAATTAGGTTATATCACACAAAGTTTAGCATTTTATTTAAGAAGTCATTGAGATGACGTTTGGCTCACTGTGTTTGGGTTGTGTGAGATTAATTTAAACAGATTGTAGTACGAACATAACAGCAAAAATCACAGCAATTTGTATTTACCGTTTATATTGTGCTCCTTGTTATGCATAAAATTAAAAAATCACCGAAAACTCACAGTATGCGTAAGTAGGGGTGTGCCATATGACGATTTTTGATTGTGGACGATAAAAATGTCTCCAGGATCTGCTTTTGGAGAAATACCCTAGTATCGTGCTATTCTCTCACCTGCAGTTCTGGCGCCTACGTCTCAATATATTGTACAACGCGAAATACTTTCACAACAGAGTTACCTCAGCGGTAGAGTTACACTCACAGGACACTGCACTTATTCACAATGACAAAAGTACTTATTTGCCACTTAAATATTTCACATGCCTGCTGTTCTGACATGCATTTGCTTTTCCAGAGCGCGTGCACACCACAAGCATCCAGTCCAGGGGCGTTGCTAGACCTAAAGCTCTACTGGGGCACAGGCCCCCCATTATTTATATCACTTTTCTTTCTTGAAAACCAGTTGCATGTACAACACACTTAACTATACAAACTTGTGTAACGCACTATTCCTACACACTGCAACAAACATGATGGAAAGTAAATGTATACATTAATGCTTCATAAACATATTTATTTCAAGGCATTTTAAGACAATGTATATAAAATTAGCTTTACTATATCTAACTTTATAAATGCAGAAGTGCTGCTTCTATAAATTAACTGTCTAGCTAAGATAATTTATGTAAATTTAACTGTATGTTTGAAACTCACTCAAAACAAGCCAAACTAGTTAACTATAATTACCACACAGCATCTATAGTTACTGCCAGCTGTTTATGTCGTGTCATAAATTAGAGATATTGATACAGCACATGTCATAAATAATGCCATTTAAGTGTTTTATAAAAGGAAAAAAAAATAAAATCAAAATAATTACTATAAAAACTACTCAAAATGTATTAAAACTGTTTAGATAAAAAATAAGAATCTAAGAATGCTTACTGTAACTGGAAGCCAATGTCAAGACCTGAGAGCTGCTGTGTTATGCTAAGAATTTCTAAATTATAGTCTAAAGAAATATTTGTACATAAGTAAATGTTGCAGAACATTTAATAAATAAATGTTACATTTTGTGTTACAGACCACAAAAATGTGTTTATTTTTGCTGCATAGATTTAAAAGAGGTTTTCCAGGGATTTAATGCTTTTCATCTGATGTCTGAGTCCTTACTCTAATGGCTGAGGAGTTTATCAAGTCTTACCTTTCTCAGACATCATCTGACAATCATCTCTCCTTTCACTTCTCTGTGACCACTTTGTACAACAACAACAGCAAAAAAGAAAAAAAAAAGAAAAAAAAAGTCCATCTGAAGGAACCAGTGATGTTTTAGTCAAAATAAGATCATCATATTATTTAGAAACACTACTTTAGTTTCATCTGGTGCTTGAAGTGGAAATGAAGAGCTCTTTTCCAAAACGCTATAAATCCATTTTTATTAATTTGAGTAAAAAAGGTGTTTTCTTTACCAATATTTTCTCTTTCAAACTTTCACATAGCATCTTTAGGTTATAATTACATTAAAAATTCAAATCCAGATTTTGATTTTTTATCAAGATTTATTATAAAAACAGAATATTTTCCCCTGAAAATACAATAAGTCCCGCAGGATTCTATGCTTACTTTTCATAAAAAAAATAAATAAATAAAAAAAATAGGGGCACAGTCAAAATTCTTGTAATTCATGTTGAGTATAATATTTTAAATATTAAATTTGAATATAGAATAATTAATATTAACTTAATATTACCTTCTTGTTTATTTAACTGTATTAAATCAATATATAATTTACAAACTTCCTTTAGGCTACTGTTTAAAGTGCGTGTAATGGTGCGCTGTGATTGGTTGAGCGGATCTATCTTATTTCGCAGAGAAAGGAGACTGGCGTTTGTCGCGGATTGGGAAAAAAAGGGAGCAAACATGACAGAATAACACTGTGGATATTGCATTTTGTGTAAAATTAATAATGGACTTTTCAATACCGACCAGATACAATACTAGTGTTGGCAATATTTTTTTTTTTTAAATGGCGTTTATCGCGTTTTGGAAAAGAGCTCTTCAAATACAAAACTGCGGTACTCCCGATGAGAGAGGAAAATCTCGTTCAGGGGCACATGGTACGCTAAGGGTTAAAGTATAAAAGTGCTGCTGCTGCTGTGGCGTACAGGTGCATAACAGCCCGCGTTCGAGCACCGGTTTCGTCATTTTTTTTCATAGCCCACCTCAACTGCATGCTGACACTTTTGTGTGAGAGGTTGAGCGACGTGCGAGTTGCAGTCGGTTGCAGTTAAATAAACAGACGAGCGCGGGCATGGATTTCTGCGCGCATGGTGAAATTTGTCTAAGGTTAAACTGCGTTGCTTTTAAAAGCATTGATTCTGTTGTTGCATATAGATGAATTTCTTTGTTTCGGCAATATCATCACTAAAATTTATTCACTGACAAATAAAGTGAATTATAACTCAAACTTGACATTTTACTGGGGCACAGCAGATTTTTACTGGGGCACGTGCCCCAGTAAAAAGGGTCTAGTGACGCCCCTGATCCAGTCCACAAGTATCCAGTCTGATTACGCTAATACTGTCAAAACACACAAGGTTTACATATAAACACAGCTGCTTATGTCTAAAGTGAAAGTAAACGATTGAGAGAAAAACGGACGCGTGCCTGTATATTAGATGCGTGCAGCTCTTAAAGCAACAGTACTGAACATGCTGCCGCTTTTCATTAAAGGAATAGTTCACCCAAAATGATAATTCTGTCATTATTTACTCACATGTTGTCCCAAACTTTCTTTTGCTAAACACAAAATAATATATTTAGAAAAATGTGGGTAGGCAAACAGTATCTGGTCCCCACTGAATTTAATAATAGAAATGATCAAATAGATAACTTTCAACAGAAAAAAGAAACTCATTCAGGTTTAAAACAACCTGACAGTGAGTAAATGATGGTGTAAAAATAAAACAAAGGACAGACTTGACAGACAGATTACAGAATTTTTGGGTGAGCTATTCTTTTAATGTTAATGAAACAACAAACCACAAAGGGAAAAATCACTCCTATTGACTGAAGAACTTTCATACAGTTGCTTTAATAAGAATCACTACAATTGATGTATATAGTGTATAAGTATATAGTGTTTCACTTTTTATATTTAATTCAATTTCTTGAATGCTACTGCTAAATCTTTGGATAAAATAATGACAAAGATTTTTATCTTCACTCACTTTGGCCTAAATATCTGCCTTTTTTTAAATTTTATACTTTGTTACCTTGAAAGGCTTTGTTTTTCAAAAAGGGAAATTAGTTTGGCTGTAGCTCAGACAACTTGCAAAATAGTAAAACCAACACGCCAAAGAATTGTGATAAAACCTTTCCTGAAAAAAGGTGATATGATGTTTTTGCCAAATCACACACAACTATACGTAAGCCACAATAATCCAACAACTTGCAAAAGAAGGTGAAAAAAGACCACCTTGAGAGCCATTGCGAGATGAAAAACACAGCTTCACTGAGGAATAACAAACATTTGAGTCACAACATGACCTTCTTCAGTGCATTATTCTGGTATATTCCAAAATGATGATGCAATACAAAAAAACAAGCATTTCAAGGCAACATTTCTTCTGTTCAAACAGAATGCTTGATTGTTTGTAAAGACACGATGACTAACTCGCCTCTTAGTTTGGCCCCGATTGGGAAGTTTAGCCTCTTTGGTCTCTTTGATTCGTGGAACCGTTGGATCCTTCGAGTGTGTTCGGGGACAGTAGCTTTTTCCCAGCTGTTCGGCTTTGGTTTTTGGTTCTCTGTGTGATTTCCAGGGAAGCTCGGGGCAATGTTTCTCCTTCCACAGCAGGAAACAGAAGTTGTAGCTGAAACTTGCCTCAGGGTTTGCTACATCATCCAGCAAATCCACTGCTGTATTTCGGTCCTTTCCTCTGGACTTCATGTCGAACTGGTGTCAGACTATCTGTCTTTCCTTTTGAATGCATATTGTAGAGCACATTTTACATGCCCGCTGAGTTTCTCTTTGTGACTCATACTACAGATGAGATGGCTTTGAACCTATTTGAAATGACCAGTGCTGGATCTGGAACAAGCAAACAGACACTCATGAGATTTTTATGACAGCATGTCTGTTGAATCAATGAGTGCGGCTGATTGACAGCGAAGGGAAAGAGGTACTGACAACCTGTTTCAAATGACTTTACATTTGGATTTGTCTCTCATAACCAGACTCTTGACCGTTAACGTTCACCAAGAACCACGTTTACACTGGATTACAATGGCTTGTCACAATACATAAACACTATATTGCTCCTATAGTACTGAATTTCCCTTGTCTGAAAAGCTTTTTTTATCACAAATATATGTGCGAAATCATTGCTTTAAACTCTATTCGTAAAATGTGACCCTGGACCACAAAACCAGACTTATATTTGTATATTTGCAGCAATAGCCAAAAATACATTGTATGGGTCAAAATGATAGATTTTTATGCCAAAAAATCATTAGGATATTAAGAAGGTATTTCGTAAATTTCTTACCGTAATTATATTAAAAACTAATTTTTGATTCGTAATATGCATTGCAAAGAACTTGGACAGAAGAATTTGGACAACAATTTTGTCATTGATTTTTTTTTTTTCCCATCATCAAATTCTAGATTCAAATAGTTGCATCTTGGCTAAATATTGTCTTATTTTGAAAAATGTACCCATATGACTCGTTTTGTGGTCCAGGGTCACATATATTTAATCCTTGTCCTGTGCTGAAAATCCTTTACATAATTCGGCGCTCCCAGTCAAAAATGACATTTGAAACATTTCTTGTAAATCATTATGCTTTATCACCAAAATCTTGGATTCAGACTTTTTCCAGGTTGTTTTCTTTCAATTATCTTGGGTTTTGTGTTTGTTTTTGAAACTGATTGATCACAGGCCTCACTGATCTTTTGCACCTCAGGTTTTGAGTGAACATTGCCAAAATGATTTTTTTTCACTCAAAAACTGAGGTGCATGAGCTCAGATCAATGAGGCATTCAATCAATCAGCACCAAAAACAAATATAAAAAATGTAATTGAAAAAAAAGTTCAAAAGATTGAATCCAATATTTCACAATAATAACAAGACATGTATAATATATATATATATATATATATATATATATATATTTATTGTAGGCTGGACATTTTTGATCAGGAACATCACAAGTGTAACAAGGTTGGAAAATAAACACATCTGTTGACTGTTAAATTTAACAATTACATTTACTAATTTAATAGCTGTTTTTTAATCATGTACACTGCTGCAAAAAATGACAAGTTCTTTTCCTTTTTGGCATGCTAATTTAAGGTTGTAAGAGGTTCGTTCTGCCTTTTAGAAGTTAGAAAAACATAAAACCTTCAGTCTATAAAGTATGCAGCATCATCTAAACAGACAATATACAGTTGAAGTCAAAAGTTTATACATACACCTTGCAGAATCTGCAAAATGTTAATTATTTTAGCAAAATAAGAGGATCAAAATGCATGTTAATTTTGTTTAGTACTGACCTGAATAAGTTATTTCACATAAAAGACATTTACATACAGTCCACAAGAGAAAATAACAGTGGACTATATGTGAATGTCTTTTATTTGAAATATCTTATCCAGGTCCATACTAAATAAAAAAATAGCATGCAAAAATAACTTATTTTGCTAAAAGAATTAACATTTTGCAGATTCTGCAAGGTGTATGTAAACTTTTGACTTCATCTGTATATACAAATTTTGAAATGTCATAGGATACAAAGCCCAATGATGAGCAGAAGTGAATGCATGTTGTCTAAATTGTGGACAGCAAGGCCTAATAACATACATTGAGAAAGTACCCAGCCACACACACTGACTTCAACACTTGCTGCACAAAACACGGTAATGGTAAAAATCAATGGCAATTTTTGCACACAAAAGAATAAAGGCATCAAAAAAATAATAAAAAAAAGTTATCAAACACAACAAGCTACCAAAAACAACATCAACAAAAGCAATAAGAAATGCTGGAAACGCCTGCACTCTACTTAAAACCAGTTCAAGCTTTCAGTTCAGCATGTTTCATCTGAGTACAAAATGTAGATTATGCTTGATATGTTCAAGGTCATGCTTTAAATAAGTTATTGAATATAAAAGTCATAAATATTTTCAGTTGTATTTACTTCACAAGATTTAGCTATTCTAAAGCAATGCAATGCATTTACAGCCCTAACAGTTTTCTGTTATTGTCGATATTACCTTTCGGAGTTATTCAGTAAGATTTGTTTTTAAATGATTGTATTGCATTTATATTTCGTATCACATTTCTGCAAATCACCATTACAGCGACACATGAATGTGGCTGTAGTGTTTCATATTCTCATTTTAATTTTAATGAGCACTCAATGAGACAGAGCGAAGCGTACAGAAGATATCATTATTTCAAGCCTCATGTTAGTAACACTGATTAGCTCTCTATTTTTGATGATGTTTAGTCTATTGGCCCTATTAAATAAGATTTAATACCTTCTAGGGGTTATTAGACTTTTAAATGGATCCTCAAATGCTTGAGTGTGTTTTATTATAAATAATAAGCCATTATATTTTCTCATTGCTATTTATGTTTATGATACACCATTAGTCATATTTTTGCACTTTGAAGTTGCATGGAAAAAAACATCACCAAATCGGTCTGTAGTCACCATGTTAGCTGGATGACTCTATGTTTGTGTGCACATCGTAATTTTGTTGACGTTTTGTTTTCTGTATTTGTCATTTATTAGGTTTAAGCAAAAAAAGCAAGTGATTCTTGAAAAGTGCAGACTAAACTCAATGTCAGCATTCTTATAATTGTACGTCCTTGGAAAAACAGCTCGTTTTTGTAGCTAAACACATTACAGAGGATGCTGCAGTGACTTTGTAAAGTGCTGTGTTTACAGAGACTTTGTATGGAGCTGTAGTTCAATAGTTCTTTTCGTCAAATAGCTTTCTTACATATGACATGGCATTTAATTCAGAAGATGTCAAATTCAATATTACACAAATGAGTTAAGAAATCTTTAGCAGGTTGTCAGGTTTTCTAGGTCGGTTGCATATTAAAATAATCCATCCTCAAAAATCCGTAATGTTCTGGTCTCTTAGTATGACTCTGGACACTAAATCAATTGTACCATGTAGGTGTCACGTGTTTGTACTTTTTGTTCCTTGTTTTACCCTTGTTTCAGTTCCTGTTTTCCTTATATGGTCTGTTTCCTCCTCTTGTTTCCTTTCCTCGTTAATTAGCCCCACACCTGTTTCAGTTCTCCTTGATTACTTTCCCTCTGTTTATAAGCCCTGTGTTCTCCTCTCATTTGATGCCCCTATCCTCTCTCTCTCATCTCCGCTGGTCCCATCCAGCACCCCTGAGTCTCCTTCGGCTCTGCTGGTCCTGTCCAGCCCTCCAGTGTCCGCTCCTCCAGAGCCTGCTTCTCCAGAGAGCCGTCCAGAGCACCATCCAGAGCCTGCTCCTCCAGAGCGCAGCCCAGAGCCTGCTCCTCCAGAGCGCTGTCCAGAGCACCGCCCAGAGCCTGCTCCTCCAGTGCGCCATCCAGAGCCCGCTCCTCCAGAGCCTGCTCCTCTTGAACTCTTCCGGGCTAGTGACAGCTTAATTTCCCCCAAGAAATTTTTTTTTTGGGGGGGGGCATATGTCCAAACTGTCTGCTCTGCCATGGCTTCCCGAGCTCTCTGCTCTGCCATGGCCCTCCGAGCTCCTCGATCCGCCATGGCTTCCCGAACTGTCTGCTCTGCCATGGCTTCCCGAGCTCTCTGCTCCGCCATGGCCCTCCGAGCTCCTCGATCCACCATGGCTTCCCGAACTGTCTGCTCTGCCATGGCCTCCCAAGCTCTCTGATCCGCCATGGCTTCCCGAACTGTCTGCTCTGCCATGGCTCCCCGAGCTCCCAGATCCACCCTTGAGGCCTTCCATGATTCCCTCAGTTAGCAGCCTCCAGGGTTCCCATCCCTCCTCCCCGGTAGATGTTACGGCGTGGGACGCGCCTTCCGGGAGGGGGCAGTAACGTCACGTGTTTGTACTTTTTTGTTCCTTTTTTTTACCCTTGTTTCAGTTCCTGTTTTCCTTATATGGTCTGTTTCCTCCTCTTGTTTCCTTTCCTCGTTAATTAGCCCCACACCTGTTTCAGTTTTCTTGGATTACTTTCCCTCTGTTTATAAGCCCTGTGTTCACCTCAGTTCCCCTGTCTTGCATTAATGTTACTACATGTGTTATGGTATTGTAGATTCTCCTACGTTTCCTTGGGTTTATATTAAAAGTCTTCCATTGGAATTACCTGTTCTCCTGACTCCTTTGTTCCCGGCTCTACACCGTGACAGTAGGCTCATTTGAATACCTTTTAAAGTGGAAACTGAATTAAAAAAATTCTCTCAAAGTTATGAACAAACGTTCCTCCAGTAACATTAACAGAATGTTTGTTCAAAGTCAACTGGTCTTTAAAAATGTTTTCAAAACATTCTGGACATTTTGTTAGTTCAGAGAATATCAGCAATAACATTTTCATAACCTTGGTATAGTAGCAAAACATTATTAGGGGCCAATTTACACTAAACACGTTTTCTTTTTATTCCAAATAACTATTTTCCATTGTTTTTCTATGTAAACATGCCCTAGAGGTTCTCAACTCTGGCCCTTGAGGTCCACCTTCCTGCAGACTTCAGCTCCAACCTTGATAAAACTCATCTGCCTGTAAATTTCAAGCAATTTAGAAGACATTGATTAGCTTAGTCAGGTGTGTTTGATTAGGGTTGAAGCTAAACTCTGCAGAAAAGTGGACCTTGAGGGGCAGAGTTGAGAACCCCTGGACTAGAGTCTTGCGTCTTTTGCAGCGTCTCACACATGAGCATTGCATTTTTAAAGGAATAAATGTTTTTCTACCAATAGGTTGCAGGTCATTTTATAATTAGGGGTACATTTATCATTTGACAATGTGAAGAAAAAAGTTTTCTATTATCCCAAAAACCCAAACATGAACATGAACCCAAACTTACATAGCTGCTTTGAAATTTCTGTGTAAAGTGCTATATAAATAAAGGTGATCTGTAGGAATATGTGCATAAAATACCATCTATGTTTGCTACTGTCCACCACAGTTGACAGTAACTTAGTTGACATTTTTAAAGTTTTGGGCCTATAACTTAACATGGAAGCCTAGAACATAACTTCTAGTGTTTCATGCATGTGCTTTTAGAGGAAATATCATCATACTGTGCAAATTATGTGAGAATGGGACAAACCACTCCTTTTTTTTTTTTTTTTTTTTCTAGTGGGTAACTTAGTTGACAATGGTTATTTGGACACAAAACAAGTTATATCAAAATGAACACATTATTTTTGAAGCGCACATCCAAATGTCTTGAAAACCTAATCTAACTGAAGACAAAACTATGAAAGTAATTTTTTTTTTTTTTTTTTTTTTCCAGAAAATGACAGATTGTTTCATTAGACAAGACCCTTATTGCTCTACTGTGATCGTGTGCTTTGAAGCTGCATTGAAACTCCAATTTAGACCTTTAACACATTGGCTTCCATTGAAGTCCATTATATGGAGAAAGATCTTGGAATGTTTTCCTCAAAAACTTCAATCTTCAAGCTCCACTCTTCACCACAAATGTGCACCACAAAAATCTACTACATAACAAAAACTCTTCAAAATGCTCACATTACAGAACATTAAGCAATAACATATTGTTCTTTTCAAATACTTCACAATAAAACTTTCAACATTTACTTTCTGGATCCACTTTCATGCAAAGCACTCTGTGAGCTGCCTGGTTTAAATGAATGCAACTAAATTAATTATTGTAGTCCCAACACATTTAGTTTGATTGAAAGCAATGGAATTGTCAAAACGTTAGAGAGTCGCATTATCTCATTTTAATTAAACAAGCAGCAGACATAATTGTTTGAGGTTTATAATATGCACTTGAAAATGCCTCCCTATGAGGTTTTATATTCGTCCTTATTATATGCAGGATTCTTTCAGATTCTGGGCTTTTATGATGCCTGAGATCTGACTCAAGTGAATTTTAATGGAAATTCAAGAAAATCGATTCCAGCATTTATAGCAGATTTTTTTAGTTGTCTATGCAAAGATCTGACAGCCTGTGACAAAATATATTACACTGCCTGCTTTGCTCTTTATTGGTGGCTGGATCATCCATTCTGCTGATAATCATTCACTACTACTGAAAAAAGACATTTGCTGAGCAATCAGAGGTCTATACCAGGGGTTTCCAAACTTTTTAGCCCACGACCTCCAAAATAACGGTGCCAGTGACTCGCAACCCCCACTATCCTTGGAGGTGGTTAAAATATGCAAATTTTGCACGCAACGGCACACATGCACCAAGGCCTATCCAAACACGAGCATAATGACAACAAGCAGTCTAACAACCATATCATTTTAATAGTAATTTACTCATATGTTTAATTTCAACATTAACCTCACCTAATGAGATGGTGATGGTGGTGGGCAGTTGGTTCAGTTTTGGAGACCGCCATTCTGAGATCATCCTCCACGTTCAGTTGTGACCTGTATTTATTTTTAATGTATGTGAGTGCTGAAAAAGTCTTTTTGCACAAGTAGGTAGTGCAAAACAGTATTAGTACATCCATAGCGGCCTTGGATACTCAGCCACACTGTAAAAATTACTGTGAATTTAACAGTAAAAAACTAAAAATGCTACAGTAAAAACCTGTTAAATGGTTAGTGGTAAAAGACTATAAAATTTACAGTAAAAAAACGTAAATTCCCAGAATTCCCTGTTTTACATTGATGTTTCTTGTTGAAATAACTCTTTCTTCTTAGTTTTTTTTTTTTTTTTTTTGTAGCATGTTTGCACATAAGGGTTGTATGCTACATCTAATGTTGTTAAATTAATGTTCATTGCATTATTTGAGTTTCATTTGTGTTATCATGATGGTGTTTAGTGTTTGTGTGAATGACACTGTGCATCTTTTATATATGCTAATATTTAAAAGCTGCTTCAATGTCCCTTTAAGGCAAGTCATTTCACTTGGCGGCCATCTTTAAAACACCTCTTGGGCATGCAAGTGCAGCGCCTATCTCTTTGAATGGGGAAACATCATATTCTCCAAAACTGTTCACTAAGTTTATGATTAAATTTCATATTTGAAATCACCAATGAATTCTGACAAGAACTGCCTCGTAAATATAGTTCCTTGTGCTCCAATAGCGTTAAAAAACACTTATTTTTCAGGCTAGATTAGCCAGTGCGCATGCGCAGTACTGAGCGCACGCCTTAGAACGCCGACTGTTTCTATAGCAACCGGGACTTCTAACGGCAGCTGCAGTGATGCGTTGACTTGGCTAATCAACAATTGGCTCTTTCACCTGCTTTTGGTGATTATTAGTGTATTACAAAGGTATAAAACAGATTTCAGTACTTCAAAAGTTTGGTACATTACCATTATATCAGTTAATGAAATTATGGTATTTACCTGTAAATTTAAGTGAAAACCATAAACTGTAAAACATTGCTACTGTATTTTTTACGGTAAAATTCCGGCAACCACAGCTGCCGGTTTTCTACCATAAATTTTACGTATTTTTTTTTACAGTGCAGTGTCTTTGAATTAAATCCTGTCTTCAAGGTTTGATCGCTTGACAGTTCAACCAATGCGTCCTCCATGTCGGATGATTTGCCCTCGTTACAATGAATGGTGATCTTATCCAGTCATATTGTTCTGGAGCTGTTTCCTCTGGGAAATACCTGTTAAAGTGTTCCAGGAGGGATTGAAGGTGGGTAGAGACAGACTTTCTCACTATGTTAACACTCAATTTGTCCAGCTCAGAAAACATATCAATCCTACCCATTTCAACTCGCTCAGTCCAGCGCTCAAGTTTTCTCTTGAATGCGTGGATTTTATCATTCAGCGCTATGATGCTTGTGTTTTCACCTTGCATTGACAAATTAAGTCCATTCAGTTTTTCAAATATGCAAGCCAGGTACGCTAGCCTTGTTAACCAGTCAGGATCAGTGAGGTGGTCAGCGAGCTGGGACCCATGCTCCACCAGAAATAAGCGCACTTCGTCCCACAGCTCAAACAGGCGGCTGAGCACGTTCCCTCGTTTGGAATAACTTCTGTATGGAATAACAAGCACTCATGCTCTGATCTCAGTTTGTTACAAAGAGTGGCAAACAGTCTGATATTAAGTGGACGTGCTTTTATGTAGTTGACCATTTTCTCAAGGACTTGTTTAAGTTCTGGGTCAAGTGTTTTGCTCGCAAGAGCTTCCCTGTGTATAATACAATGCGTGAATTTTACGTGAGGCGCCACTTGTAAGACTCTTGCTTTAAGACCTTTCCTTTTCCCCAGCACCGTCTGTACTGTACACACACCAATGCACTTGCTCCAAGACAGTCCCTCTTCTTTTAGTTTGTTGTCAAGTTTTGTGAAAATGTCCTCGCCTGTGCACTTTCCCCCAGCGGGGTGCAAAACAGAATGTCCTCTTTAAGTTTTCAGTCAAAACTGCATCTGACGAATACAAGCAGCTGGGCAGAGTTTGACACATCTGTGGATTCATCTAACTGTAAAGTGTATTTCCCTTTCTTCACTCTATCCACCAGCTGACATTTTATGTCCTGGGCCATGTCGGAGATGCGCCGGGCAACGGTCCCATTAGACAGCGGCACTAATTCTAGCTCACGGGCCACTTTATTCCCATGCATAGTCTGACTTATAGCTATAGCAGCGGGTTTAATGAGGGTTTCCCCGATCGTGTGTGGCTTTTTTGCCTGTGCAATTAAATATGCCACCTCATATGATGCCTGTTGAGCTTTGGCAGGGATTGTTGTTTATTTAGTTAGGACTTTTGTTTTAGTTAGGTAACTCTCGTTCCTTTCGCTGAAAAAAAAAATCTACTGGTTTAGCAGCAAGAGAGGGGTGCTTGGTTTTCAAGTGTCGTAGCATTTTTACAGGCTTTAGGCTTTCATGTGCAAGCACCTCAGTGCTACACATTGGGAATGTTGTACTTTGTTGATGATGATGAATGTGAATCCATACCGGATACATTCCTCTCGATACTTTCGACACTTAGAGTAAGGCTGATTCAACTGCTTATGGATGTCCACACGCTGTTCTCTTTCCGTACCTGAGGTTGATGGCCTTTCTGACGGTGGTGCTTCTCTGCTTTCCTCCATTGGCCCCCCTGCTTTGTCTTTTGTTGATATTAACCAGCTTTTCATTTCAACAAAAATAATATCGTAAGCCTAAAGTAAAAAACTATCTATGCGCACATGTCGCAATGTTTAATATGGTGCTGTAAATTGATCTGCTGCAACAGACGCTATTGCTGTGTCGTATGACAGATTTACTGTCATAATCAGTGTTGGGGGTAACGCATTACAAGTAACACAAGTTACGTTATAATATTACTTTTTTCAAGTAACTAGTAAAGTAACGCATTACTTTACTATCTGAGTTAGTAAAGTAATGAGTTTTCAAAAAAGTAACGCCAGTTACTTTACTAGTCAAAATTAAGTGAGTTTTTAACACACTTAATTTGGATTTGTTTTCAGAAAAAAGACTAATTTTTACTTGTCTAGAGAATCCTTCTTGATTCAAGAATTTTTAGATATTTTGGCTGAAAATATGGACAAATTTGGACAAAAAATCTAAGTAAGAAAAGCATGTTTTGCAGTGTACTAAGCATAACTTACTTTATATTAGCTAACATTTGTGCTTTTTTTTTCCTCGTTGCAGAAGAGTGTTGAACTTTCTTTTCCTACAGTTCTGCTGTACAGGCGTGAATTTAATTTTCCTTTAGCCTTTTATATTAAACTTTATATTAAAAACAAACAAGCAAGCCCTGCCCAGATTTAAAAAGTAATGCAAAAGTAATGCATACATAATTAGTTACTTTTTTAGGGAATAACACAATATTGTAATGCATTACTTTTTGAAGTAGCTTTCTCTAACACTGGTCGTAATTACCTCAGGGGTCACAATCGAACAGAAAGCAAAGGCTGGTAGCTTTTTTATTAGTATTTTTATCTTGCGTTAGTTATGGATAAATTGTGCTATTTCTAATAGTTTAAAAAGTTTATTTGATTTCTGGAAATCATCTCGTGACCCCATCCCCCCTCTTCCACAACATTTGAAATTGGATTAAGGTCTGGACTTTGACTCAGCCGTTCCAAAACATTAACTTTGTTCTTCTTTAAACATTCTTTGGTAGAATGACTTGTGTGCTTGGGGTTGTTGTCTTGCTGCATGACCCACGTTCTCTTAAGACTCTGTACTTAAACAAATGTCCAGACGTTTCCCTTTAGAATTTACTGGTATAATTCAGAATTCATTGTTTCATCAATGATGGCAGGCTGTCCTGGCCAGGATGCAGCAAAACAGGCCCAAGCTATGAAACTACCACCACAATGTTTCACAGATGGGATAAGATTCTTAATGGAATTCAGTGTGTTAGTTTCTCCGAACATAATAGCTTCTCATTTAAACCAATAAGTTCTATTTTGGTTTCATCCATCCATAAACCTTTCTCCAATAGTCTTCTGGCTTGTCCACATGATCTTTAGCACGCAATTTTCTTTTTGAAGAACAGTGGCTTTCTTCTTGCAACTCTGCCATGCACACCATTGGTTGCTCAGTGTTCTCCTGATGGTGGGCTCAACATTAACATTAGTCAATGTGAGAAAGGCCTTTAGTTGCTTAGAAGTTACCCTGGGAACTTTTGCAACCTCGCAGACTGTTACATGTTCTGCTTTGGAGAGATCTTTGTTAACAGGTGGTAACAGTGGTCTGTCTGACTGGATTTGTGGAGTCCAAATTCTTTAGAGAACCTTTTCGTTCCTGATGAGCAACATCAACTCTTTGTCCGAGCTCCACAGTAATCTCGATTCACTTCCACAAACATGATCAGACTTTGATAGATCCCTGTTCTTTTAAAAAAACAGGTCACTGCACTGGTCATTGCACTGACTGAAACACATCTGCACAGATGGTCTCTAATTTCACTTTTAAATGAACTGCTTCACAGATTCACATATTTTTGCAATGCACAGAAATATGACACTGGATCATGAAAATATTTATTCTTGATTGATTGGGTTCTCTTTGTCTCTCCTTTTCCAGACTTATATAAAATCTGCTAATGTTTTGGGTCATATTTATGTAGAAATCTAGAACATTCTAAAGGGTTCATAAACTTTCAAGCAGCACTGTATATGATGAGAACTTAAAGATGCCCTAGTAGGAATGATGCTGGCTAAGCTTTGCCCACTGTTCTGAGGTCAGGATTGAAACATAACCAATAACCACTGACACATTACTGAAGGTTCACACTCATTAATTATAGATAATAACGTGTTATCAGATTACAGGAACAGAAAGAATGAAGAAATCATGTACTGCATGTATTTGTGTCAAGAGATGTACAGCCAGAGGAGGAACTCTGTGAGATGTTTTAGCCTGATACATGACAGAAGCATTTCCACTCAAAACTCCCAGTGGATCTCACCAGCATGTAGAGTTCAGTAGAAGTGTCTTCCTCAGCCTCAGGCCAGTATTGAACTGAATTTAGCTGGAGTGGATGAGTGAAGTTGGCTGTGCTCACCTGTGTTTCACCACAGAGCTTCCCTGACAAACACAAGAGCTTCTTTTTGAAGCGCAGAGCTTAAAATGAGAAAAAAAAAGTTAAAGAGGCAACTTTAAATGTGCCTGTGCCAAGTTTAATGTACCATTTCAAAACTGAAAGATCAAATAAACATGTATACAATTAATCCTCGTTTAATGATTTTTGGAATAAATGCAAATCTTAACAGGGTGCACCTATTTTCTGTGTCTCCTTTTAAATGTCATTTTATTACGTTTAGTGTACCCACTTCTTTAGCTTTTATGAGACAATATTTGCCTCAGTGGGTCTAATAGTAATGTCTGCGCCACTGGATGCAGGTTTGCCATTCCCAGCTACTTTAAAACTAGCTTCTCAAGCCATAAGCTGCTCATTTAAATGAGTTAAAGAACAGTCAAGCTACTCTTTTGAAAAAGTAGTTACCTACTTTACAAGCTACATATCTTCATGCATTTAAGCTACTTAAGCGAGCAGTGTTATTTATAATTCTATCAGTGAGGGATTTTCAGTGAATGAACCCAAATACGGTGACATCATTAAAAATGTATGCCGAATAAAACAACAAAAAACTGAATATACTTTAATAAACTGAGACTACAAGAAAGACCTGCTACACCACTTTTTTTTCTATATATATATTTTGGCTGGCAACAAGAGAAGAAAGAAGAAAAGCATTTTTTTGCAGTGTGAATCTTTTCGAAAGCTATTACTTAACAAGAAATGTCTGAACAAATCAATTCACCAGAATGAACTGGACTTTCAAAAGCTGTAAGAGAGAAAACAGTTTAAGATGATCCAGTTCACTTGTTTGAACAGAACTTTAAAAAGGTTATTTAACATTGTTTTGAAATGTTTCTAAAATGTTGAAATGTCCAGTTTTTAAAACATTATTTAAAAGTTACAAACAAATGTCTTACAGCGTTCTAGATCTAAGACTTTTTTCTATGTACACAAACGGCCTATTTCTCTCAAATGTTGTTCACAAATCTGTCTAAATCTTTGTTAGTAAGCACTTCTCCTTTGCCGAGATAATCCATCCACCTCACAGGTGTGGCATGTCAAGATGCTGATTAGACAGCATGATGTAGTGCACAGGTGTGCCTTAGGCTGGCCACAATAAAAGGCCACTCTAAAATGTGCAGTTTTATCACTTTATTAATTTCTCTACCATAAGAGAATTTGGCAGTACATCTATCTGGCCTCACAATCGCAGACCATGTGTAACCACACCAGCCCAGGATCTTCATCTTCAAGATTGTCTGAGACCAGCCACCTGGACAGCTGCTACAACAATCGGTTTGCATAACCAAAGAATTTCTGCACAAACTGTCAAAAACCGTCTCAGGGAACCTCATCTGCATGCTCATCGTCCTCTTCGGGTTCTCGACCTGACTGCAGTTTGTCGTCATATGTCATGTTGTCAAATGTTAATGCAAGTATCCATCTGTGATGGAATACTCCATAATAAAAAAAGACAAATAAACAGCACCTGACACAGTTTTTGTGTAGTAAAATGGGAAAAAGGCCCTGTTAGGCCTTTTATAGTGGCCAGCCTAAGGCACACCTATGCAATAATCATGCTGTCTAATCAGCATCTTGATATGCCACACCAGTGAGGTGGATGGATTATCTCTGCAAAGGAGAAGTGCTCACTAACACAGATTTAGACAAATTTGTGAACAATATATGAGAGAAATAGGCCTTTTGTGTACACAGAAAAAGTCTTTGACCTTTGAGTTCAGCTCATGAAAAATAGGGCCAAAAACAAAAGTGTTGCGTTTATAAATTTGTTCAGTGTATAAACATAACAAATATGATTATTTTAGCTGCATGATGGTAAATGTTAATGCAGGCATCCATCTGTGATTGAATACTCCATAATAAAAAAAAGACAAATAAACAGCACCTGACACAGCTTTTGTGTAGTAAAATATTTTATAGAGCTTTTAATGGATTCTGAAATTAAGCATTCACAAAGAATGGAATGACACTCTCCTTAAATTCATTTTCTCCTCAATTTCTCTGCCTTAAATATCGCCGTGCGTGTATAGTTGTTAGATCATCTACATAAAAGCGTTAAGCATGTGGAATAATTGATTCGTTGAAAGGTTTTCATAGTATAAAAGCTGGTGTTTTGACCCTCATTGCTCCAGAAATGATGAATCAGTAATCTCGCTTCCATTTCTTACCTGTAATTCCTCTTTCATGTCTCTCTCTCTTTAATGTGTCCTTAACGTCCCGTCTCCTGCTGTCACTGTGTATCAATCACTGTCTGCTGTGAAGTTCATCCCTTTTCAGGTAGTAAGTATTGGCTCAAAGGGTACATGAACCAACAAAAAGCCCCTTCTCCACCCTTTGTTCTCAATTTTTGAGACCATGAACTATAAATCTGAAAAATCAGAGGCGGAACAAACAAATGTAGTCGCTTTTTTCAACAACAAAAACAAACACTCAAAATGATTGACAGCTCGAGAGCATTTCTGATTGGTCAACAATCAGAAACACTCAACTTGTAATTCCAGAAGAAATCACTTACGGCACTTTCAAGGAACAAATAAATGAAAATAAGACATAACGACTTTTGATTTTGGGTGAATTGTTATTTAAAGGACATTTTTTAAGATGGAAGGACTTTATTATTTATTCTGAGTCCATTAATCTTGATTTAAAAATCCGCCTTGTGTGAAAAGGACAATAAATAAAGGTTCCTTGTCAAGTTGATGAAGTGGACCGGAAGAGAAGAGGCTTAAAGTTGGTTGGAAAACCGTCTTTGTTGACTAATGATGTCACGTCCTGCTATCAAAGAGTTCACAAGAACCAGAAGCACTTCCTTCGGCTCTTCTTGACCGTCTGGAGGGCCTGTGGAGAGTCCTGCTGGCGCGGAGGAGGAAAGACCAGCTGAGGAGAGCTCTGCTCCGACTCTTGCTGCTCCGGGACCTTCCACGCTCGAGTCACCTGACCCTCCTGAAGCCGGAAGTCATGCTCCACACTGAAAGAGAAAGATGCTTATGGCTATTATTGGGGCAAAAATGCACTTCTGTTCTCAGGTTAAAGATTTTGAAAAGTTCCTAATCAAAATTTGTGCATTAAGGGTCAGATTTACTAAACTGGGCAAATTAGCACAAGAACATCAATAGGAGTGGAAAGTTCTACATTTGCATTACTGACAGTGCACACATTAAAGAAAACAGATGCAGTCAGATCATTTCCATAATGATCAATGCAATCTACCAAGAGCAGTGCAAATTAGCATCTGGCTTAAAACATGCTTTTTTGAATGGTAAATAATAGCACAAAAACCAGCAACCTGACAAATTTAGTTAATCACATTGCATGATTAATTTAAATACTCTCCTCTCGTAAATTTTCCATCTGAAATGAAAACTCCTCCAAATGCCAAAATGACTATGTCCATGCCTGTTTAGAGCTCATTTTTCACTGCACGCCTTTTTGTAAATTCTGACAGCAGTTTCTTAACGCCAAAAGGCTGTTTGCACTGGAACAAGCATTTAGTAAATCTGGCCCTAAGACAAGGGTTCCCAAACTTTTTCTTGGCTGAATCTTTTAGATGTAAATTAGTTACATACAAAATCCCCCTGAGATTATGAATTAATATTTCAATAATTTAACAACACATTTGCATGTCCACTGTTCTCTCATGTCAGCTGATGGTCACATGGCATGCAAGTTAATTAATTATCAAAGCAAATTGTTTTATTAGCATTTTTTAAGAGTATATACACTGCCATTCAAATGTTTGGGATCAGTATGATTTTTTATTTTTTTTTAATTCTCTTGTGCTCACCAAGGCAGTGCTTTTTTGATCAAAAATACAGAAAAAAAAAACAGTAATATTGTGAAATATTATTATAATTTAAAATGACAGTTTTCTATTTTAATATACTTTAAAACATAATTTTTTACTGTGATTCGAAGCTGAATTTTCAGCATCATTACACCAGTTTTCAGTGTCACATGATCATTCAGATATCATTCTACTATGCTGATTTATAATTAATGTTGGTAACAATTGTGCTGCTTAATATTTATTTTGGAACCTGTAATATATTTCAGTTTTATCAATTTAACACATCCTTGCTGAATAAAAATATTGAACAGTAGTGCATATTGTAACAAAGCATTTCTATTTTGACTAAAATGTTGTTCTTTTTAACCTTTTATTGCTTAAAGAATCCAGAAAAATAGTATCACATGTTCAAAAAAAAGAGAAGAAATCAGTACAACAGTTTTCAGCATTCAGCATATTAAAAAGATTTCTGAATCGATAACTCTTACTTTAAATTCCAATCATATTTCACAATATTACTATTTTTTTCTGTATTTTTGATCAAATAAATGCAGCCTTGGTGAGCATAAACTTCTTTAATAATCATTAAAAATTACTGATCCCAAAAGCAGTGTGTGTGTGTGTGTGTGTGTGTGTGTGTGTGTATATATATATATATATATATATATATATTATTTAATTAATTAATTAATTGTGCAGCCCTATTTAATTGTCTCAATGTTACATTTGATATGAGCAGATGATGATAGCAGTTTGACTGATTCTCAACTTAAAAAGTTGACATTCTGTGAAAATCCTTCTCTGGGAGCTTCAGAAGTTTGCTTTCATTATACGTAAAAGAAAAGTTTTGAGATTCTTTAAAATTGAAAACATGCGGGTATATGATCACAGAATTGTTTTGTGTGAATGTATGTGTGCATGAACTAGCTTATTCCTTTAGAAATCTAGAGGAAAAAGCCCTCAACAGAAGACATCAAAATAGCTACAGCCTGCGGAAAAATAAAGGCGCATATAAATGCATATGAAGGTTTGGCGTTGACATTTTGTCGGCAGCTCAGAGCTGACAGCTGGGATTGTTGCTGATGATGCACTGGCCCAGATAGCTGGCAAACGCTGATGTGGACATGAAGCAGCTTTCCAAGAGTACGGATGGAGTGCTGCTGAACAACACGGCCATAACTCTTCATGCTAAATGTGACTAATGAGATCATTGTTCCTCTTATATATATTTATATGCACTCAATTTATTGCAGGGAGAGAGAATTACCTTCGTCGAGTGCTACCTTAGTTCCCGTGTCAATGCACTCACACACTTCGCCTGCGAATTTCCCCAGAGAACACCGATGTCAGACAGACAGGGAACACTATGTGCTTTCCGTAACAATACCACTTTTAAACCTCTTCAAAAAATCCCTCTTCCAACCTCTTACCTTGCAGTCAGTCTCTCTGCACCGGCTTAAAGACCAAAGGCTGCATGTGTAGATGTTGTGTTCGCACAAAACAGTCTACTACACACAACAGGATTTATAAGAAACAAATGTGACTTCAAAATGCTTGCACACTCTTTTGGTTTAGCAGTTTAAGTGACAAAATAGCAGACTTTAAAAATGCTAGAAGACTCATTTAGCACCAAAACTAGTTTCAGTCTTTCTACTTACATATTTGACATTTAATTTGATGTTATTTGCTGCTTCTTGTAATTGTTTGTTAAATTAATTAGAAATTTCAAAGTTTCAAAATTTTCAAGACCCAAAAAAAAAAGCACACACAAAAAAGTCATATTGCACTGTAAATAAAAATAACAATAATAATAATAAAATTGCATTATGTTTTAATTATTTAAAAAAAAAAAAAAATCCTTAAAATTTCCTTTTTACAATTTTACTTTAGTTTTAATTTCATGTTTAATTTACTGTTACTTACTATTTGTAATTGTTTGTTATATTTACTAGAAATTTGTAAGATTTAAAGTTGCAACAATATTCATTATGCACTTTAAAATATATATACAGGTGCTGGTCATATAATTAGAATATCATCAAAAAGTTGATTTATCATCAAAAAGTTGATTCCATTCAAAAAGTGAAACTTGTATATTATATTCATTCATTACACACAGACTGATATATTTCAAATGTTTATTTCTTTAAATTTTGATGATTATAACTGACAACTAATGAAAACCCCAAATTCAGTATCTCAGAAATTCTGAATATTGTGAAAAGGTTCAATATTGAAGGCACCTGGTGCCACACTCTAATCAGCTAATTAACTCAAAACACCTGCAAAGGCCTTTAAATGGTCTCTCAGTCTAGTTCTGTAGGCTACACAGTCATGGGGAAGACAAAAAAATGTGGTGGAGATTCACAAAGAGTGGACTGCAGCTGGAGTCAGTGCTTCAAGAACCACTACGCACAGACGTATGCAAGACATGGGTTTCAGCGGTCGCATTCCTTGTGTCAAGCCACTCTTGAGCAACAGACAGCGTCAGAAGCGTCTCGCCTGGGCTAAAGACAAAAAGGACTGGACTGCTGCTGAGTGGTCCAAAGTTATGTTCTCTGATGAAAGTAAATTTTGCATTTCCTTTGGAAATCAGGGTCCCAGAGTCTGGAGGAAGAGAGGAGAGGCACAGAATCCATGTTGCTTGAGGTCCAGTGTAAAGTTTCCACAGTCAGTGATGGTTTGGGGTGCCATGTCATCTGCTGGTGTTGGTCCACTGTGTTTTCTGAGGTCCAAGGTCACCGCAGCCGTATACCAGGAAGTTTTAGAGCACTTCATGCTTCCTGCTGCTGACCAGCTTTATGGAGATGCAGATTTCCAACAGGACTTGGCACCTGCACACAGTGCCAAAACTACCAGTACCTGGTTTAAGGACCATGGTATCCCTGTTCTTAATTGGCCAGCAAACTCGCCTGACCTTAACCCCATAGAAGATCTATGGGGTATTATGAAGAGGAAGATGCGATATGCCAGACCCAACAATGCAGAAGAGCTGAAGGCCACTATCAGAGCAACCTGGGCTCTCATACCACCTGAGCAGTGCCACAGACTGATCGACTCCATGCCACGCCGCATTGCTGCAGTAATTCAGGCAAAAGGAGCCCCAACTAAGTATTGAGTGCTCTACATGCTCATACTTTTCATGTACATACTTTTCAGTTGGCCAAGATTTGGTATAAAAATCCTTTCTTTGTATTGGTCTTAGGTAATATTCTAATTTTATTTTAATTTGGAATTGTCATTAGTTGTCAGTTATAATCATCAAAATTAAAAGAAATAAACATTTGAAATATATCAGTCTGTGTCTAATGAATGAATATAATATACAAGTTTCACTTTTTGAATGGAATTAGTGAAATAAATTAACTTTTTGATGATATTCTAATTATATGACCAGCACCTATATATATATATATATATATATATATATACAGTTAGTTTTACTTCAAAATTTCATGTTTAATTTAGTGTTACTTACCATTTATTTGTAATTGTTTGTTAAATTTAAGTTAAATTAAAGTTTAAGTGGTTTCACATACATTTTTTCAGTATTCATTTAAGATGAAATCACTAGTCAAAAATGCTAAAAGATTCACATTGCACTAATCTTTTGAAGTTGTAAATAAAACAGATTATTGGATTACGTTTTACTTAATTTTGCCTTAAAATGTACAATTTTACTTTAGTTTTACTTTAATTTCATGTGTAATTTAATGTTACTAGCTATGTCTTTGTAATCATTTGTTAAATTTCCTAGAAATTTCTGAGTGAAATTTTTTTTAACACCAATTATTTTAGTACTAATTAAAGGTAATCAATAATCACGTCAAAAATGCAAATGAATAAATAAATGAAATTGGATTGTTTTACCAGAAATTATAATTTTACTTTTTTGGTAATTGTTTGTTACATTTTAGTTAAAGTTTGTAAAGTTGTTTCACATACAATTTTTCAGTATTAATTTAAGATTATCACTTAAGTTAAGTTAATTTAAAATTTTGCCTCAAAATTGTACTTTTTACTATTTTACTTTAGTTTTACTTTAATTTCATGTTTAATTTAGTGTTACTTGCTATTTCTTTGTAATTGTTTGTTATTTTTACTAGAAATGTGTTTAAAAAAAAAATCACTAAAAGATTCATATTGTACTGCAAAAAACATATACAAAAAAATGTGATTGTTTTATCAGAAAATACAATTTTACTTTAGTTTTACTTCAAAATTTCATGTTTAATTTAGTGTTACTTGCCATTTATTTGTAATTGTTTGTTAAATTTAGGTTAAATTAAAGTATTCATTTAAGATATCAGTATTCATTTAAGATAATCACTTGTCAAAAAATGTACTATTTACGATTTTACTTTAGTTTTACTTTAATTTCATATTTAATTTAGTGTTACTTGCTATTTCTTTGTAATTGATTGTTAAATTTACTAGAAATTTCTAAGTGAAAAACTGTTTCAACACCAATTATTTCAGTACTAATTAAATGTAATCAATAATCAAGTAAAAAAACTGATTTTCTACTTCAAATCAAATTTAATTAAATGCTGTTTTTTGTAACTGTTGGCTAAGTTTACTAGAAATTGAGTGACATTTTTTTTAAACACCATTTTTTTTTTACAGTATATGAATGTTATTTAAAAAATCATATTGCACTACAAAAATATATTTTAAAGTTGTAAACAAAAAAAATAATTATACTATGTTTTAATAGAAAATTTGATTGCAGTTTTTCTACTTTAAAAGGTCATGTTAATTGTGTTACTTGCTAATTAATTGTAAATTTTACTATCAATTTCTGAGTAAAAAATGTTTCTACATTTTTTTTTATTATTATTATTTGAAAACAATCCTAATGGGAATTTTCTTGCAGAATTCAAATATAACATCAAAATGACAGCACACACAGAAAAACACAAAGAAAGCATTATATGGTGTGTTCACATTGTTCAATGTGTATTTTTGGAGAGTCTTGTGTGTCTTCATTGGTTAATTGTGATCTTGTTTGCAGTCCACACAAACTCAGGTATGTATTTGAATGCCTCCAAATTGTAATGTTTTTGACTACCTGACGAATGCTGTTTGTCTGTTTGAGAGCACTAAGTGCAGTCCTTTTGTTCTTCTGAAAGGCCTTCTTGGATATTTTTGGTCAATGTTTTGGACATGCACTTTCCATTTCATGTAGGATTGCAATATAACAAAAAAAGCAGATCTTTTAGAACAGATCTTTTATCTTTCAAAATAGGATGCAATGTTCCTTTAGGAAATCAAAGAAATTGAATGTGGCAATATATTGTTTCAATACAATACAAACAGAGGTAAATATACACAATATTCAAAAGTCTTATTTTATTCTTAACATATTCTTATTTGATTGGTTCCAAATTATGATAAAATTTCCATCTGTCCGGTTCACATTCCATCAGGATTTTCTTGGTTAGGGACACTTCAAAAAAGCACTAAATTCATCTGTCATATTCAAAAGCCAATTCTACAACTACAGTTGTCGCTGGTTTTACTAATGAAATCGACTGCATGAGTTTGCTTTCATGCAAGGAGAGCACTTTCATTTCACCATGTGGATGGAATGAATTTGGGCCTCAATTTTTATATGAAAGGTGACTTGAGTACCACTCAGAAACGGGATGTTTACAGCAATCGGACAGAGCAAGAGATCGATAGAAAAAAGTAGAAGCTTGATGGTTGCACTATTTACATTTGGTAATATTTTAATGCATTAATGCCTTCCAAAACAACTCCAAAAATCCAGCAATGCTTCAATTTTAAAGCTTCGTTTTGACTCTCAGGTGATGTTGCTTCAGCACTCATGAACAGAAAACACCAATCAGACTGCTTAAAACTCACTGATTAGTGCTTGTTGTGATTACCGATAGACTTTAAGACTGATTTAAACACCTGTGATTTAGTATTGTATGCATGAGCACAACACAGACACGTCTGCGATTGGTTACAATAAAAAACGTACATAGAAACAGAGGTACATCTAATCAACACTTAATAATTAATCACAGGAGCTGTAATCATGATTATGTATTTGATGAATTGTACAGCCCTAACTTGTTCTCTGCTTTCTTGCAGTGAGACTAGTTTGAATTTAAGGAGATTCATAGAATGTGCAGTTCATCTTTCTTAATTGTGCTAGTGAAATGGTTTATGTTATGTCTGTCGTATGCAAATAAATAGCACTTTATGTTCTATAAATCAGCTAATTACTTAATTTCATATTGAGTAATTGGGCTCTTTAGCTAAATAAATGTGCAAAACATGTCACAGAGAATCTAATTATTTCAGTTTCTTTCACGGTTGTGCAATGAATTGTGTCAGTGTTTTAAAACAAGGCCTTAAAAAAATCTCAGCTAACAGATAACACTGTCAGAATGTTGTAGCAAGGTTCTCTCAAAGTTATAAACATTCTTCCAGTAGTTGTTAAAGGTCCACTGAAGTGCCTTGAAACACGCAGCACTATTCTATGTGGTGAGGTAATTGACCTATCAGTAAACCCCGCCCATAGAACGCAGATGAGCCAATGGCAGTTGAGTATCAGCTGCACAGAGATGGAACTTGGACATCTGTAGGTTGCAGCGCCATAGAGAACCACTGGTAGATCCGAAGCTCTCATCGTTTTAATGGTGTTTATGCTACAAAATAACAAAACGATGTGCAGGTATCTGTAACACTGATTCCAGGTATCCTGAGAGGATTGGCAATGGAATTTGAAATTGATTTTATTATTTAACGTTCATTTTCTGGTTGTCATACTCTCATTAAGTGGCCTTTTTCATCTGCTCAAGCAGGTAATGTCTGTAAATATCGTCAATATCTCTGGCTAAAACTAGCTAACGTTACCAAACCTCAGCTAACTATTCTCACGTCATGTACAGTGTAAGTCAAAAACACATAAACAAAGGTCTACATTTCAGTGCCTCTCCATATTAAACTGGTTAAATGTAAACTAATTAATCTTACACTGCGGTACATGAACAGGGTTGATCCTGGATGTTGTTATCTGCGATTGTGACGACCATAACATGAGATTTCTTCCATTTGCATTGCGATCTGTAAACCCTTGATTTCAAATGAATCATGTTACACACCATATTTATTTTAAAATCATTTATATGTCTCTCCATGGCATATTAAAGCCCTACTTGAATGCTCCTCGACAAGAGGTGGTCCTTCTATGTTCAAAATGTATCAAAAACATCTTCGGACAAGGTTTCACACTGACAGCTGTCATCGTAAGACAGTGGGAAACTCCGTTTGTTTGTCCAAGGTAGCAACAGTAACTAAGGGGGGTGGTGCTTAGCGATAGGTCAATTTAAACTGAAACAGGAAAGTAGGGGGGGCCATATCGAGCAGCCCCGTCCACTTTTTAAAATAGCCAGTAGAGTTTTATTCATATCTGCTCCGACCAGAGCTGGTGAGCTTGGTAAAGCCGCATTTGACAGTTTATGACAGCCACAGTCTAACAGATTACCCCCTAGATTCAATATGAAACATTTACTAAAACAAAATAGTGATCATAATCATGCTGAGGCTGTGTAGTTTAAAACATGCCGACTTCGCATATGATCTGCTCCGTGCGATCGCGTCTCTGGACCACAGCCAAAGTCCAGAGTAGACTGTGCGCTCTGCCGCGGTTCGCGTGACACAACGCCAAGCCAGACCTCATTTGCCCCGACGGAAAACATATTTACACTGTCTGAATCAGTCGCTATCGCCTACATAGTGCACTACATGCCATTCACCATACAGAAAACACTAACACTGTGAACGATCTCAGCCTCAGCTTCAACGTCCATTTCAATGTTGCCAAGTCTGTGGTTTTCCAGCAAAATGGTGTTGCATTAACACTGTTGCCACGGGTTGTTTTTGATGTCCGCGGGTTAAAGCAATCATAGATATGTATGGAAGCAACCCCATTAACATCATATTTAGCCCCTGGAATTCAAATTTACTGGAAAAACCCTAAAAAAAGCCTTGTATTTTATACCCTGGAATGTGATTTTTAACAGGGAACCCCCCTCGAAACGCCATTGGGCTAGTTTTGGGCTACTTTTGAGTAGCAATTGGGCGGGTTTTGTTGTAAAAACCTGGCAACCCTGGTCTATTTATTGTGTAGGGGGCGGGGCACTACGGATTCTAGAGAGCATTTGATTGGACAGAAGGTTTAATGAGAAGCTAAAGTGCAGCGTGATATCATCAAAATCATTGATTCATATTGGCGAAAGTGAGAGACTAAGTTTTGAATGCTCATGTCTTATAAACGCGAATTTTGTCGTTGTTTTGGAGCACACTAGCTTATAGATAACCTTAAGGCTAACATATTCATACCAAAAGCCAAAAACCTTTTTTAGTGTCCTAATATTGTGTTGGAGTCCTTTACAACAGGTTTAAAATGTCAGAAAACATAGTAATTTTCTCAGAATATACGTATAATACTAGAAACATTTGTCAATGATTTCGAAACGATTTGTTTGTGCAGTTCTGAGCAAACCCCTTCCTTCTATAAACCTACTTTGCTCTGATTGGTCAGCTAGTCTAAGTCTATTTGGTACAGAGATGAACACTTGAGCAAGTTAGTGAGCAGGTCATATCTTTAACTGGCAAGCATTTAGCAAACCCAAGTCCCATACTTTATGCCTTAACCCTTTAACAGTTTTTTTTTTTTTTTTTTTTTTTTAACCAATTTTTGAACAGACGTGAAAATGCAGTATTCAAGCTTATTTTTTTCATGAATGAAAACAACATTTTGTAATATGATGTTGATGTACATTTTCCATGTCTGATTTTAAAATGGAAATAATAATGTTAATGTTAATAAGCTTTAATAATGTTCTCAAAACATTTATACATTATTCATGGAACTTTTTTTCTGAATTATTTTAGTTGGAGAGATTGTTGACATGAAAATGTTCTTTGAACATATTCTGTTAGCAAAGAAAGTACATCCAGCAAACCATTGGATATTAATATTAGTACTTTTCATCCACACTCTAAAAAATAAAGGTGCTTCACAATGCCATAGAAGAACCTTTTTTGTCTAAATGGTCCCAAAAAGAACCTTTCTGTTTCATAAATGTTCTTTGTGGCAAAGAAGGTTCTTCAGATTATAAAAAGGAAAGAATAAGATGTTTCTTTAAAGAACCTTTGACTGAATGGTTCTTTGTGGAACCAAAAATGGTTCTTCTATGAAGAACCTTTTAAAGTAGCTTTATTTTTAAGAGTGCATATGCATATATGGTCCCATTTCTGCACAAACTTTTGCTCTGCATGGCAACAAAGTGAAGCTTTATGCATGAGGCTCCAGGTCCAGAGCATCAAATCCAGCGTAGTTCCACCCACTAGCGCTTCCAGCATTTTCTCCTTCCAGATAAATCATTTCAGAAAAAAAGACCTGCTGAGAAGGAGAGTAGCGCTCTGTCCCTCCCAGCAGTCCTAATTACCTGGCTTCTGGTCCTGAGAATGGATGGACTAGTGTCTGAACTCGATATTACTTCTTCCACCCCTTTTCCTCACTAGCGTCTTTCATTCACACCATCTCGCCCGAACACGACGGCGCTCTTGTAAGTGCGGCGCTGGATACAGAGCCTCTATTTTAAGCCTTTTAAGAGGAGGGTGTCTTTTTCAGCTATGCAACAAAATGATGTGCCTCTGTGTGGGTTGCAGTCGTACCCATGGGGAGGATAGGGCTAATATGGGTGGGCTGAATTTGGTAAAGAAGTATTAACGAGATTTGTCCTAATTTAGTGCATCGTAAGCATCAGTGGGAGAAGCTCACAGCTCCTCTGGGAATAAAGCATCTCTATAAACGGAATCCATGGAATGGAAGCCTGTAAAGACATTAGCAGTCTTGAAGGGCGTTTAATAACTTCCCTGCATATTTATGAGCCGTTGGTGTCGTACGGGGTGATTGACGTCTAAATTCCCTGGCACAGACATTACAAGTGCATTTAGTATTATGTCACCATCATGTCAGCCTGTCAAATATAGACGTCATGTGTCAGGATTGACTTGTGTAGTGTACATCAAATGCAGTAAAAAGATAGCAGACGTCAAAAAGTAACCCTAAGCTAAATAAAAACCATGGGGGATGTTCAGAATGGCACGGTTGCATGCACTGCAATCGTTGCTTTGACCTACTTGAACCTGATTTAATCTATAAACGTGTTTTGTTGGTATAAATGAATGTATTTAAGTTAATTGAGTGAGGTTGCATTATATTTTGGTTTGAATAAAAACAGGTAAGGCCAGCTGTTCACAGAACAAAATACATGGGATATACAAATGTAAGAAAACCTACTAAACTTAATGTATATTTTTAACTGATTTAATACACTTTAAATTTTTATTGGATTTTTTGGATTTTTTTCATTGCAGTTTATTACCAAAAACTACACCAAAAATGACAAAAAATACTTTTCTTACTTAGAATTTTTTTTTAGAAGCTTTCTGCTTGAAATAAGATTATTTTGCTTACTCCATTGGCAGATTATTTTGCTTGTTTCAATTATGATTCTTTTTTTCTGAAAACAAGACAATAAGTTTTGCTTCTTGATTTAAGAAATGTTAGATATTTAGGCTGGAGATAAGACAAAAAAAAATCTAAGTAAGAAAAGCATTTTTGCAGTAAAAAAAGTACTAAATAAAAATATTAATTACTATTAATTAATTAAAAATATGAATAAATATGAATCATATTTTAAAAACTAATAAACAGTAATAATGCATGTTGTAATAATATTGAAATAATATTAAAAAAATGACAAATGGATTGCATTAAATGTGAATCATTTGACAACAACATTTGACAACAACATTTTCTTTTAAAAATGAATAAAATAGTTGCCTTCACATTCTTAGACTAAAAATAAAAAAATGAAAATAATATATGTAAATGAAATATAATAATTGTCATTATTTTTAATTAATAAATTAATACATTTTATTAGACATGTTCAATACTTTTAGTAAATGTCAACAATTATCTTGTAATGAAATACAAATTAATAAATAAATAAATATTTGAGCTGCTATCCACATTCACTTTATAGTTCCATACACTTAGTAAATGTCAATAATTATGAATCATATTTAAAAAACTAACAAATAGTAATAATGCATGTTGTAATAATATTTAAATAATATAAAAAAATGACAAATGGATTGCATATATATATATATATATATATATATATATATATAATTTATTTATTAACTACAATGTACTCGATATACTATTTTTTTATATTTATTTAATTGTCACTATCATTTAATAAAACAAAAACTACAAATATAATTTTAAAAACGCAGAAGAAAATTACTAAAACTTTCAAATTTCAATGTGCAAAATAAAAACTAATTTTAAATATTAGTTAATAGCTATAATAGTACCTCAATTATATTACAATAATCACTGTTCCTACAGACTGTACAGTACGCAATCTATAGTATTCCTTTCTGAACATGACCAGTGAGGCAATCCAAGTAAAGTAAGAGTGTAAACGGAGAGTTACAAATAACGACAGGATGAGATTTCTGAGAGGATGAGCAGATAATGAAAGACTTTCTTGGAGCCGATGAAGTGTGGATGTGATTCGGCTATACCAGGCGAAGCTTCACAGAATTGGCTGATGTCTGGAAGATGGAACGCGGATCTGAGACTGGAAAGGGTGGAGTAAGACTGTCAGACTGTGAGAGAAACTGGACATCGTAATTACGGTTTAGGAAGACACCTCTGCAAGGCCAACCAATAACTCAGCCGCATCATTGTTGTGTTATTGAGAATACAGATGCACAATGATTGCGCTTTACACAACAAAGGTAGAAGCAAAGTTTGTTTTACATAGTCGTGTCTAGAGTTTCAGAAGAGATGTCAGTTGTGTCTCAAACTGTGCTCATATTTACCAAGGTATCAAAAGCTGCAAAGTCAAATTAATAATTTACAGTCAATATAAATAAAATATATAATAAATATATATATAAAACTTAAATTAAGATGCATTTACTAGATAAGCAAAATGACATAAGATATTCAATCTTGTTTCCAGGTGAAAAAAACTAAATTAAAACAAAATTAAACAATTAAATAAAAATTATTATCCGAATCTTAATTTAAGAATTTTTAGATATTTTGACTGTGTTTTTTTCAGTGTATACTCTAAATGTCAACAACTGTCTAAACTAAACTGAAACTGTCTAAACTAAAAACTAAAATACATTAAATAATTGTCGTTATATTCCTCTAGGATTTATTTATTATTGATTTACCATAAATAAATAAATATTTTAGCTGATATCCACATTCACTTTATAGCTCTATACTCTTTGCAAATGTCAACAATTATATTATTCTAAGACTGAAAAAAATGAAATACAAATTATATAAAACAAAAAATTAATAAATATTATTTGAGCTGCTATCCACATTCACTTTATAATTCCATACACTTAGTAAATGTCAATAATTGTCTCATATTCTTTTAAAAATGAATGAAATAGTTGCCTTCATATTCTTATAAGACTAAAAAAAAAAAAAAAAAAAAAAATGAAACGAATATATATATGTAAATGTCATATTCTTTTAAAAAATAAAATAGAATAATTGTCATATTTAATTAATAAACTAATACATTTTATTAGACATTTATATTAGAATATTTTTTAAAAATTACGCTCAATACTTTTAGTAAATGTCAACAATTATCTCATATTCTTTCAAAACTAAATAAATAAAATAACTCATCACATCTTCTAAGACTAAAAAATAAAATTATATAAAAAAATAAAAAGTTTTGTGCTGCTATACACATTCATTTATAGTTCTATTCTCTTAGTAAATGTCAACAATTATCTCATATTCTTTCAAAACTAAATAAATAAAATTATCTGAGCCACATTGACATTCACTTTACATATTCTTAGAGAATGACAACAATTTCTCTAATTTCTTCTCAGGAACTTTATGAGAAACACCTGAGACAATGATTAATATTTGCCAAGCAGAACATGCATTACTCATTTCATTTTAGCTAGATCACACTTGATAGGACAGATGCGTGCACAGAGCTTTGCAGGACTATGATCCAGCTCTGCTATGTCTGATAGCAGGTGGAGCTGAATTACTGATATCAGCACTGAGCGTTTCTGCTGCTAAATCTCATGTAAACAAGTCACTGTATGTGCAGATACAATGCGTTGAAAAGATATTGAAAATGTAGCATGAATTTCAAAACAGCCACTACATTATATGCTTAAAGATAAAGGATAAAGTGTGATTTCTGAATGACTTACATACGATGAGCTCTTTTATCAGCATATGGTGGACTTCCATATGGTGGAAACATTATTCTGCACTATATAGTTTGGAATAATTATTAAGATTGTTTTTGAAAGAAATCAAGGCTGCATACAGTAAAAACATCAATATTGTGAAATATTTGTTCTGTGGTCAAAGCTGAATTTACATTACTCCAGTCTTAAGGGTCACACAATCCTTCAAAAATCATTCTAATATGCTGATTTGCTGATCAAGAAATGTTTTTATCATTATTAGTAATGTTGAAATCAGTTTCTGATAGTTTCTGAAAACTGTCACAATTTTTTTCTCAAGACATTACCATTCAAAAGGAAGATATATATATATATATATATAACGCATCTTAATTCTTCCTTTTGAATGGTAATGTCGTGAGAAAAATTGAGTAAACTTAAAATTTTAAGGCAGCATGAACACTTACCTTTTTAAGTTGTTTTTTTTACAGTGTAGAAACTTCATAAGAACAGCTTTTTTATTTAAATCTTTTGTAGTTTTCAGATTTGAGGAATTTGAGGATTTGATGAATTTAATTTCTACTTCTTTCATTTCTACATACTTTCATTTAACAAGCACTCAACAAACTGATCAAAAGTGGCAGAAAAAGTTACAAAACATTTAAATAAAACAAGGCTGTTCTTTTGAAGCTTCTATTTATTAGGGTTATTAGGGATAACTAAAAATATAATTTAAACCATTAACATTTTAGACACTTGAAATAAAATAAAGGTTAACCGAAATGATATATATATATATAGATATAAATATAAATATAGATATAGATAAAATATAGATATAGATAAATACATTTCAGCTAGTTGCCAAATTAACATTTCTCTTAATTTAGGCTTTTAAATTTTACTTGTACTTAAATAACTAAAACTGAAATAAAAATAAATAAAAACTATATAGATATCATTAAAAATGACAAAAACACACAATAAAATTACCTTTAAAATGTAACCAAAATTAAATGATAATGGAAAATATATAGGCTGATGCAAAATATTAATAAAAACTAATAGTATCTCAATGATACAAAAATAACACTGCTGTTCCTTAAATCTGAAAACTACAAAAGCTTTAAATAAAAAAGCTGTTCTTTTGAAATTTCTACGCTGTAAAAAAACAACTTAAAATTTTAAGTTTACTCAACTCAAATATCTATGTTTTCATGTAGTACAACTTAACATGTCATGTTGACTAAACTTAAAATTTTAAGGCAGCATGAACATACTTTTTTAAGTTAAAACTTTTTTGTTTACAGTGTAGTGTTGTTATAAAAAACTAAAAATGAAACTGAAATTTAAACTATTAACATTTTAGATAATAAAATAATAATAATATTTCAAAGTATTGCGGTTTTTACTGTATTTTTGATCAAATAAATGCAGCCTTAGTGAGCAGAAGAGACTTCTTTTCTTATAGAAATGTAGCCATTTGTACATGACATTAATTAAAAACAAATAACAGCATGTATTTCTAAGACGACATAAATGCAGGCATTTTACAGTTTATACTGTTAACTAAATTGGCATTGCATTATGAACATTTGGATGTGCATTTGGTTTCTTGGCATGAATGCAACGTCTGATTAGCGGTAATCTCTCATGCTAATCTGTAAACTGCGTAAACGAACGCTCACATTTATCTGTAGATTTACGATTGTATTTACAACACAGCCTGAATTGAGGACAAATGCCTGGCGGACAAGATTTACACAGTTTTCTGCTGATACCGCGACTCGCTCGGCCCTGTTTGATCAGCCTGTGCAACTCAAGCGATTCCAATGATGCTCAAGCAATGCAAGCAACGCCTCCGTTTAACCACTCAACCCTCAGAGGCTTTTGCTGGAGTCATGTCCGTTTTGCATCGGTGGCCGGTTATCTGGCCTTCGGAGCTGATTTGTAAACTCTCCGATCACGCCGGAGAGCTGTTTATCGGGACAAAGTTTGCCGCTTTGAAATGGAAATCTGCAAATCTGTTCACGTCACTCTTATCTGATGGAAAGGAGCATTCATTTGCACTTGAAAGGGCTTTTTGATTTCAAGGTTGTAAACAGTGTGTGTGAGAGTATGTGTGTATGTGAGGACAGAGGTGTGTGTCCCCCGGCTGAGTAAAGGCAAAGCCGTAGAGCATGAAAATGCCAAGTGCACCCATGGGGACGCCCCGGCCCACACTAAATACAAGCCCTTAGAGGAACCTTTCTTGCAGATGCATCTTTATTTATTTATTTCTGTAACTTACAACACAGTGCAGCACTATCAGATTTACTAACGGCAGCGGAAACCCTCTTTTGACGTTACAAAAACGAAAATAAAAAATAAAATATATTTTAAATATATGCTACATATATTGTATGTGACCCTGGACCACAAAACCAGTCATAAGGGTCAATTTTTTGAAATTGAGATTTATACATCACCTCTAAACTGAATAAATGTGACTATGAACCACAAAACCAGTCTTAAGTGGCAGGGTATATTTGTAGCAATAGCCATTACAATACATTGTATGGGTCAAAATGATGGGTCTTTTATGCCAAAAATCATTAGGATATTAAGTAAAGATCATGTTCCATGAAGGTATTTAGCAAATTTCCTACTGTAAATATATCAAAACTTAATTTTTCATTAGCAATATGCATTGTCAAATTGCCATTTTTGTGTAATTGAACCCTTTCCAACAACGACTGTAAGATTTTGAGATCCATCTTTTCACACTGAGGACAACTATGCAACTATCGTAGAAGGTTCAAACAGTCAGTGATGCTTCAAAAGGAAACACAATGCATCAAAGGGGTCATTGGATGCCCATTTTCCAGTTGATATGATTCTTCAGGGTCTTAATGAAAAAACTATAACATACTTTGGTTAAAAAATCTCAATAGTAGTGTAAAAAACCCAAAATCAGCTCTGCAAAAAATCAACCGATTCTATAGCATGTTCCTTTAAATGCAAATGAGCTCTGCTTACCCCACCCCTCTTTTAGCCTCCCATTAGCCACGTTTAGCCACAAAACTTGCTAACTAGCACGTTATTAGGAAAGGCAATCGCAAAGATTCTTAAAATAAATGTATACTCACTTCTGCTGTAAGTGAAGCTGGATCACGGATGATTTGCACGAACATAGACGAATTTATGTAGATCGGGAGGCGCATTCCATTGACAATCAAAAGTCATCCACTGCGTCTTTAGCGGCTCAGATATCGTGAGTAAATGAAGGCTACTATGTTCATTATTATATCCAACAAAAGAACACATCATTCGCTTAGGAGCCATTCTTGACTACATCCCTGCTCTGGCATCGAAACACTGGCGATCGGACTGTTACAGATCATTCAGGGAGGGTTTGAGGTAAGATGCCTTTGTCAATCTATCTATCGTAGGAGCGCCCTCTGTTAGTGTTGCATCACACAGACAACATGCATCCAATGACCCCTTTAAGAGCCAGGGGTGTAAACTTTTGAACAGATTGACGTGTACATTTTTCATATTTTGACTAAATATCATATTTTTTTCTCATTTAGTACTGCCCTTCAGAAGCTACAGAAGATGCTTAAATGTTTCCTAGAAGACAAAATCAGTTAAATTTACCCTGATCGTCAAATTCCAAAAGTTTTCACCCCCAGCTCTTAATGCATTGTTTTTCCTTCTGAAGAATCAGTGAGCGTTTGAACCTTCTGTAATAGTTGCATATGAGTCCCTCAGTTGTTCTCAGTGTGAAAAGATCTCAAAATCATACAGTCATTGTTGGAAAAGGTACAAATACACAAAAATGTTTTGAAGAACAGCAGGCAGTTTAACTGCTCAGAACAAACAAGGGACTCATGAACAACTCATGAATCACTAAAAAAAAAAAACAGCTGTGGATCATGCAGGTAACAGCACAGTATTAAGAATCAAGGGGATGTAAACTTTTGAACAGGGCCATTTTTATAAATTCAGCTATTATTTTATCTTGTGGACTATCTGTCAACATCTTCTGTGTGAAATAATATCTTATTAAGGTCAGTACTAAATAAAAAATAACATGCATTTTGTACACTCCCTCTTATTTTGGAAAAAATAATTAACATTTTTGCAGATTCTGTAAGGTGTATGTAAACTTTTGACCTCAACTGTCCACCTTTATCCACATACATACTCACATAAAGCAATATACAGCTATATAGCAAATCATTGCCTCATTTTTTATTTAGTCGCAAAATGTAATGTTACTATTGCTCTTTATATAAAGCTGAATATGTATAAATTACCATCCACTATGTTTGTGAGTTGATGACAAGCTAATAATTATTTAAATGATAAAAAACTAACATTTAAATAAATAGTTATACTAAAACAATCAAAATAAATGCTTGTGATCATTTCTTGGCATCAGAGAACCATGTTGAATTGCTTTAATTAAAATATTAAAATAGAAGACATTCTGCTGAACATCTAGTTCTGTGTTTCATAGAAGAAAGAATATAATATTGGTTTGGAACAACATTACATTTACATTTATTCCTTTAGCAGACACTTTTATCCATAGTGACTTACAAATGAGGAATACAACATGAAAACAAATAAATTCATAAATAAAACCACACCATGGTTAACCAAGCACAGAAGAATAGTTAACGCATCAGCCCTTCCAGTTACCCACCAGTATAACTGCATTGCTGTGGACTACAAAAACTGCACGACATGCATTAAGTATCTGAAATGCACATGTGCAATTCTCTTAAATTCATGTGTGCTGTTGGCAGTAAGGACCATCCCTGTGCGCTAACAACACTTTGATCACCGTCCATATCTTACGAGCAGTTTATATGATCTCTCTTTGTGCTGAGAGCCATGAAACTCTAAGGTTTAATGAGATATGTATGAAATACGGGAGTACATGTCGTCCCTGCTTGGGTAATGGCTTCTACTGTTATTGCTCACCTTCATGTTTTTATAATGGCTGAAGCTCTAGAGACTATGAGCCCTGGAGAATATTTGCAAAGGAAAATCCCACGTGTGGAAAGCAAGCAAAGATTCTGTCTGAGCACAGATGGAAAAAAGTATACAAGTATAAAATGCTTTGAAACGTACAAATATCTTCAGTAAATCTGTATTCACGTTTGTGACTGTATAGCTATCAGAGGTTATTTCATTCTGAATCTTTCCCTTACAGTGATAAAAAACTTTAAATACTCTTCTTTTCTTCAGTCAGTGACAGACGGGCTCTTAGGCGACATAAAGTGTCAGTGTTGGGCATGGAGCGCTGCTCTGCTCACAGCTGTCACAGACCTGCACTTCATTTCTCTCCGATCCAAACACTCTCTGTTCCACTGGAATCAGAATAAAGCAGCCGAAAACACCACCGTTACTGACAAACAGATGCTGTTCATTTGTCAGTCGAGCAGGATTTGAACCTCTCGCACTGGAAATGTTCCTCTGAGCCACATTAGCTCATGCTGAACACTGAAATATAGTAAAGTGACAGTAAAGAACACAAAATATTTCTATTTTGAATAAATGGTGTTCTTTTTAACTTTTTATCCATGAAAGAATCCTGAAAAGGTTCTAAAAATATGATTCAGCACCACTGTTTCCAAAATTGATAAAAGCTTTACATCACAGGAATAAATTATATTCTAAAGCATATTAAAATAGAAAAATGTTCACATTTAAATTGTAATAATATTTCACATTTTCTGTATTTCTGATGAAATAAAAGCTTTTTTTTTCCCTAAAAATATGTAAATGTGTAAAATGTAAAATTTTAACATTTTATAAAAATGTAAACATTTTGTATTGTACACATTTTATCTCTCCGGGATTCTCTAGCGATGCAAAAATCTGATCTCAAAAGGAGTCTCTTTCCCTCTTTGAGCCACGGAATTGAAAGATTTCTGCACATGACTGCTGAGCACAAACTCTCTTTACAATTATATTTACCAGCGTGTGCAGTCTGAGGTTTGCTGTGGCGTAAGCAAAACATCAGAAGTTCCAGTCGAAATGTCAGCACTCAAGAGTTTATATGAAAACACTGAACAGGAAGGCGAGATCAGGGCTGTAGTCGGCAGTCCTGGTGTTTCATGTGGCAATTAGCAGTGGATTTATTTGAAACGGATGAACACAATAATAGCCTAAAATAAATCTGATTAAAAGTATGAGTTTCTGTCAAAGCTTACAAAGCACACTGAATAAGTGTAAGTCCTAGTTTTACAGATATAAAATGTCAGTTTTGCTCAAAAATGTATAGTTTACTTGTCAGTAAACTCTAAAAAGGTCTGAAAATCCCACTAGATAACTTTGGCAAACCCAGTTATTAGTTCTTCCTTAAAAGCATATTTAAAATACAATCTCTGTAACTTTTAAAGAGTTTTATTTCAGTGTCTAATTTAATTTTTTAATTTCTGTTTATCAATTTAAACTCGAAAGTCAATGTCTTTTGTTGTGGTTTTGTCTGTGCTTTCTGTTTGTTTATATATATATATATATATATGTATATATATATTATATACAGAATTTCAGCTTTAGTTATTATAGTATATCAAGTTAAACTACTAAAAAATACACAAATTTAAGTTTTTTATATTTTATTCCAAACAATGTTTATTTTAAGTAATAAAAATTAAATATGGACAACCTCAGTGACAGTAAGCTAAAAATAATAATAATAATAATAATAATAATAAGATTAAGAGAAGATTACTTGATTAAAGTTGTAATATTTTGAAAATAAAGTCGAAATTACAAAAATTAAGTCAAAATGTTTCGAGAATAAAGTCTAAGTGTTTTGATAATAAAGCTGGAATGTTTTGAGAATAAAGTAGGAATATTACAAGAATAAAGTCTAAGTGTTTCGAGAATAAAGTCGAAAGGTTCGAGAATAAAGTCTGTGTTATATTAAAAGCAACAAAACTACCAAAATTAACAAAACAAATTTACTGCGATTACTGGGTGACTGGCGCGTTACAAATAATGAATGGAAGACGTTTAATATTATTTTCAATAATTTACTCTATTATACCGTGAATAAAATAGCTTGTGAATAGTTGTCAGAAAAGACAACAATATAACTTATGCTAATGAGTTGGAGTCCACTAAAACCTTTAGAACGTTTTATTGTTGTTTTTAACTAAATGCATGTGAGGACTTAAAGATTGGATGCCACAGATGTTATTGGAGAGTAGGTGGTGGAATTTTCACAAAAGAAAACTGTTTCATTACATTTAATTATTAAAAAGTAAAAGTAAAAGCACAAAGCTTATTGCTATTATTGGCTGGCTGGCATACTACAAATAGGCCTAATCAATGCAATTGAAGATGTGAAATATTATTTCCAAGCATACTGTCCCTGCAAGTATAACATGGTATGATTTCTGCTAATAGTCCCACATATATTCAAATCAATTTTGGTGGCCTGGAAACTCCTGGTGTTCCCAACCCGGACAATTTAAATGATATATTATAACTTTAATTGCTACAATTTCATTCTTGTAATTTCGCCTTTATTCTTAACAATTTAATCTCGTAATTTTAGATTTGTTCTTTTTTTAACGTGGCACTAAAATGCCACTCTAATTTTGACCAAGCAGTTGGGTTAAATATTTAACCCAGCTTTCTGGGTAGTTTTATTTAATTCAACTATTGTTTAAAATGTACTATGTTTCATGCTTAAAATTATCCCAAAATATTTGGGGAATTAACATTTATTATTGTTTTTAACCCAGTATTTTTTTTAGCAACCCTGCTTTTAAACATGATTTAAATAACTTAAACATACACTATATTGCCAAAAGTATTGGGACACCCCCTCCTAATGAACATTATTGACTACTTTAGTCATTTCCATGAGTACTAATCTTAATGTTTAAGCATATAATGATAATAGGGAATTGTGTACTACTTATTTTATAGCACTTTTTTTATTCTAACATGACAATGCCTCTGTGTACAAGGCAAGCTTCATAGAGAAATGTTTGATTCAGTCAGTGTGGAAGAACTTGATTGGTCTGCAAAAAGCCAAGTCCTAATCCCAGCTGAACACCTCTGGTGTGAATTTAAATGGAGACCTTGAGCCAAAAACTCAGACCAAACACCAATGACTTGTGCATATGGGTACAGTCATTTTAGACACTTCCAAAACTGAAGAAACAGAGATGGAACTTCATTTTTTAAATACATGAATACTTCCATCTTTGTTGTTACAGTTTTAAAAGTGCCTTTTTTTGTTCTAAAGAAGGGGGTGTTCCAATACTTTTGTCCATATAGTGTATGTACAAGTCATTGGTGTTTGGTGAGTTTTTGGCTCAAAGTCTGCATTTCAAATCACACCAGAGGTGTTCAGCTGGGATTAGAACTTGGCTTTATGAAAATCAGTGGCAGTCTACACTTGTTCCAGTATGACACAAGCCTTCTCAGTCCATCACTATGCACTGATTGCGGATCTGGAAGCTCCTACTTGCATGAAATGACCCCTCCATCAGCCCTGTCTCACCTGTGGACTCATATTCACATGCAATACGGTGACCTCAATAAAGCACATGTCAACAGTACACTTTCCCCCATCAAACTAACCGCACACTGATTAAACGCTCCCCTGCACATTGCTTGTGATTCACACAGAGACCAAGCGTGACTAGGATAGCCAGCATCACAATACTCGCCACGACACCCATGTCAATTTCACGCACACTACCTGAACATTACAGCACGCCACTGTGCTTTTCTCTCCTAGCAGATCGAGTCAGGAAATAAGACACTTGTTTCACAGACACTGCGGTAAAACCGAGCCTCTCGTGTTTGCGAAGCAGGTTAATGTGTTTTGGCTTGATAGACCTCCACACAGGTTTATGTAAATATGGCTTTTCCAATAAAATCACACAGGATTTTCCCCAGGCTGAAAGTAATGAAGTCTCAGCACTTGTGTTTATACTGGTCATCTTGTTACTAGGAGCTGATTGAATTGTGGAGGTGCTCAGCTAAAAGCGACCGCAGCGTTTTACTGTCACTGCATGTTTATGCATGTTTAAGCACTCTGAAACAAATCTAAATTAGTGGAACGAGAAGCTAAAAGGGTCAGACTAGGGATACGTGTGATGGAGAAGAAGCAAAACAACGCTGAAGGTCTCTTTTTTGCACAAATGAGTATCATTTTGAATAATAAAATTCTCACCCTAAAGGCAAGGCAAAGAAATCATCTCTTAATGGTCTTCAATTAGATGAGTGAATTTGCAAAAATATGACTCACATGTCATTCCGAAATACAATTATATTTTGTAAAAGAAAATTATTTTTAATACAGATTTTGCATTATGAGATTATATTCATTATGTGTCACATTTAAACTCCTCTACACAATTCTTAGTAGAGAACTATAATATGAAAAAATCATGCTCATTACTGCAATGAAAAAGTAGATTTGTCTCCACATTAAAATAATGAGAATTAGTGTGGGAATGTGCTTATATATTGTGCAAAAACATCTTAAAGGACTAGTTTACACAAAAATGACAATGCTGAGAAAGTACTCACCCTAAAGCCATCCAAGATGCAGATGAGTGTATTTCTTCATGGGAAGAAACAGATTTGAAATAAAAATGTAGCATTGCATCATTTGCTCACCAATAAATCCTCTGCAGTGAATAGGTGCCGTCAGAATAAGAGTCTAAACAGCTGATAACATCACTACTTAAATTTAATTTATGTAATCCACACCACTCCAGTCCATCAATTAACATCTTTAAAAACATTTAAAATGTTGCTTGTGGCTGAAATACATAGTCCATAATTCCTAATAACACTTCATCTAGTTAAAAAAACTCCATCTCCTCTTGTCATCTCACATTAAAAAACACCAACATATTTGTTTTCAGTTTCAAACGGTGCTTGATTTGTGCATATTTCTCAAAAAAAAGGTTCAGAAAAGATTAACTTTTGATAAAAAAAAAATATATATATATATGTCTTGATGGATTTATTTCTTACAAACACTGATTTTCGTTTCTCAAGACGTTAACTGATGGACCACATTGGTGTGGATTACTTGTGGGTTATTGTGATGTTTTAATCAGCTGTTTGGACTCTCATTCTGACGGCACCCATTCACTGCAGAGGATCCATTGGTGATCAAATGATGTAATGCTACATTCTCTTAATCTGATGAAGAAACAAACTCATCTACACTACCAGTCAAAAGTTTGGACACACCCTCTCATTTAATGTTTTTTAAAGAAGTTTCTTATGCTTATCAAGGCTATTTTCACGTAAAAAATTACGATGTAAATCACTGTTATCTATATTAATATACATTCAAATTTAATTTATATCTGTAATTAAATCTGTAATCTGTAATTAAAGTTGAATTTCCAGAATCATTACTCCAGTCTTTAGTGTCACATGATCCTTAAAAAATCATTCTAATATGCTGATTTATTATCAGTGCTGAAAACAGTTGTGCTGCTTAAGTTTTTATTTATTTATTTATTTATTATTATTATTTTTTTTTGGAACCTGTGATACTTTTTCAGGATTTTTTAATTAATAAAAGGTTAAAAAAGAACAGCATTTATTTAAAATAGAAAGGTTTTCTAACAGTATTAATACAATATATTTTTATTCTTTTCTATTTTGAAAGAAATTAATACTTTTATTCACCAAGGATGTGTTAAATGAATAAAAAGTGATAGCATAGATTTACATTGTTAGAAAAGATTTATATTTTGAATAAATGCTGTTCTTTTTAACTTGTGATTCATCAAAGAATCCTGAAAAAATATTTTTTCCAACTGTTTCCAACATTAATAATTCTAATAATAAATCAGCATATTACAATGATTTCTGAAGGATCATGTGACACTTAAGACTGGAGTAACAGCTGATGTAAGTAAAAAAACAAGCACAAATTATAGTGGCGTTCACTATAAACATTTATTATAAACGCCCAGCCAAATTATTTAAAAGAGAAACTGAACGTTGCTGGTAAATACGCAATGCAAACTCACTTGCCTTTCATATTCGTCATCAATCTGTTTTGCACTTGTCCAACAATTTTACACAGGGTGTATATTTTGACTTTTTATTTTGTATCTGAGCTGTGCGGTTTGGATGCAGTCAAGAATGACTAGGCGCTTATGTTTAACGAAGCGTAAAAAGCGAAAGCCGCTATATACCACACTAAATGCGACATCTATTGGACTTTACTGATATTGCATCAAATTAGCCAGTTTATTCCAATTGCCTCACGGGCCGGATGAAAACGCCTGGCGGGCCGTAGTTTGCCCACCTCTGGTTTAAGGTATTGTTTTCGTTATTATAAAATGATTTAAATCAGTAATCAATAATAATTAGTACTTTTTCCACTCGCTCTCCTTCCCTGGCGGGCTCTCGCGTATGAACAGCAGCATCCCAGATGCGGGACACAGAGCGGGCGCGGGCGCATCAGCCGCAATCATCAAACATATTTCAAAGACAGTCATGATTTTGGCCAATGCAGGACACTGAATGATGCACATCGGAGGGTATTAGAAGTGGATATACGCAAAACCGCCTGATAAACAAGTTAAAGCTCATTGTGCCATACTTGAGACCATTTTCTTCGGTTAAAATGTTGAATGAGTCTGGCATGAGTTCTCGGTTCCCCTCTTTTTCTATAAGTCCGTGTGTAACTGCACATCAAACCAGACTTTGTTTACGAGTACTTCAGGTGTGTTGGATTAAGCATGTCAGACAGTTTAATGGTGCTGTCCTTAGCAGAAATCGGTGTGTATTTCCAAATTGTTAATCAAACCACTCATCTAACGTCATATAAATCAAAATTTACTTGAAACATTTTAGCCTGTTAGCTCTTATTGCTTTCTAATAAGAACTAATAAGAACTAATATATGTTTATGTTGCTAAGGGTGGTTGCTAAGGGTGCTGCGCAGTGATACTAAGAACCATTGGGTGGAACGGTCATAGCCGTGCTGTATCGTGAATAAAACACAGCTGCTGACCAATCAGAATCCAGGAATGGAACTAACCGTTTTATAACAACATTTTGCAATATTACATTTTTTTTCTGTATTTTTGATCAAATAAATGTAGCCTTGTTATTTAAATCATGTTTAAAAAAACATTAAATGAGAGTGTGTGTCCAAACTTTTGCCTGGATGGCCTGTAAATATTTAACAAAATTCAGGTGAACGTATAAAATGTTTAATATATTTTAGAATGAAATACAATCCAACATTTCTTAAGGAGATGCACTGTGACATAATGAATTGATATTCTCCTGGTCTGTCTTCTCAAACCAGCTCATTAAAGAAAACAAACACTGTGGATATTGTTTGTTGAACATCATCAAGATTAAATCCATATGTATCTGTCAGCACCACTTTTAAACACTCCACACAGAGTCCTGCATTAAATGAGTTATTCTTCATAATAATGTTTCTTCAGTGATCACAAACAGCACATCTGTGCGAGCAGCTGTTTGTCTATCATCGGCCAACATCTTGCTTGTTCTGTTGGATTTTTTAATTTGTAACTGAGTAGTGCTAACTTTGTATGTGTGCTCACGATTCATCAGCCCGAGGAAAATGTTTAGTGCTTGGTTAGCTTTAATGTTTGGTTGCCACAAACCACCATAATGTAGTGTCAATTAACTCTACCTGACTTGAGCTTTATATTCCACTTGGTATTTGCTTCTCTAAGACTAATATTGCTTGAAGAAACAATTTTCACATTGGATATCAAATTAAGCAATACAATACTGTCTATAATAAAAGTGTTTAGCTTATATTATTAAGCAGAGATATCTTTTATAAATCAATTTTGATGATAAAAAAACGGAACTGATAAAGATGGAGAAAGGCAAAGACAGAATGAGAGAGAGAGATTTGATTGGTTATACTGTAAAGCATTGAGGTTGTGTTTTATGAGGAGGTCTCTCAGCATTCACTGTCCTATTAGCCAATAAACGCACAAGAAATAAATCCCCTGGGTCAAATCCTTCATTCTCCTCATGCATTTTCCTTCGTTCAATCTCAGTGCCGCAATTAAATGGTCAATAGGTCGCAAAATGACCCCAATTAACTAGAATGAGTTTCCATATAGTGTTGGAAACTGACTCCATATGATTGTGTGAAAAGAAGAAAAAAAAAACATCAGAAGTGTGGATGTTTGAGCCTGTGTGGAGTGATATTTTAGCATTATTCACTGACTTATTTATATGCAGTCTATATTATTTGTATATTTTATATTTAAACACATATTTGAGTATTTAGTAATATTTTGCTTAAGCTTTTATTTTTATATTTTCAGTTTTATTTTAATTATTTTTAATTTAATTTTTATTTTTTATTTTAATTATATATATATATATATATATAAACTTTCCTTTGATGTATGGAAATTTGTTAGGATATGACAATATTTGTCCAAGATATAACTATTTGAAAATCTGCAATCTGAATCAAAATATTGACAGAATAACCTTTAAAGTTGCCAAAATGAAGTTCTTAGCAATGCATATTAATAATCAAAAATTAGATAGGAAATTTACAAAATATCTTCATGGAACATTAATATCCTAATGCTTTTTGGCTTAAAAGAAAAATCTACAATTCTGAACCTTATAGTGTATTTTTGGCTATTGCTACTTAAGACTGGTTTTGTGGTCCAGGGTCACATATTTACTTTTTGAAGTTTTCATCTAATATTTGTATTTTATTTCAGCTTTATTATAATTAATGAAAACAATTTTTTATGTTTTTAATTGTAACTACTGTAATATTATTTATATAGTTAAGCCAATGTATTCATTTATTAACACTTGTAAAGCTATCTTTGTGAGGGCTGGTTTGAGTTTTAGACCACTGGAGTGAGGACAGTTTTGTTTACTTTTAAAGGCCTGTTTGAGGGTCAAGACTTGGTTATAATTAGGTAAAGGTTAGGTATAGGGTAGGGGTTCAAGTAAGGCACTTACTTGATTCAGTATTATGCAAATTTTAGCCAACTTTAACGTATAAATTAACTTATTTTTATTTATTATTATTTTCAATTAGCTTTTATTTTTATGTTTTCACTTTCAGCCTTCATTTTAATTTTAGTTTAAGTAATTTTTTTTATATATTTCTATTTAGCTTTCATTTATTTTTTATTTCAGCTTTGTTTTTTTTTTTGTTTTTTCATATTTTGAGGTTTTAGTTAACCAGAATGGGTTTTCATATAGTGTTGAAATTTTAATATGTGCTTTTGTACTTTCTGTTTTCTTTTAAATACACTTCTATTTAACTTTCATTTGTTTTTTATTTCAGGTCATGTTTTGGTAATTTTATTTTATTTATTTTTCTTTTTTTTTTTTCAACTAATACTTACAATGTATTTTATTGTAGCTTTAATTCAATTATTTTGAATTTTAGTTAACAATAATACCCTGCGTGAGCACATGCTCTAACTTCTGCATCCTAGCTACAGTATGAATTCAACATTAGTTTGTCCAGTGAGAAGATGACCCTGTTGTGCTGACGACTTTGACCTCAGGCTAAATGAAGCCCATCTGTAACATCAGAAAGAAGCTTATATGCACACACACATTCACATTTGTTCTGCCCTGCTCTCTGAACTTTATGGTCCAAAACATCTCTCTCCTCAGACGAACGATCCGCCCTCAAGCGTGAGGAACAGTGGGACCAACATGTGTTCATGGGAAGCCACGGAGACTCAGCCGTATATCTGGGCGTTCTCCGTTTCTTACACTGCAATGTTTTCACACGCACATACACACACACAGCAGGTGTGGAAGGCTGAGATAGAGGATGTATCCGGCGAAGTGGAAGAGCAGGGCAGACACGTTCACCAGACGTGTGAAAGATAAGAGGAAAGAGAATTACGCTTCAACAACAGCCTTAGCATTAATTGCTGATTTCTTTGAATCACGCTCATGTGCCGCTGTTTGTTTATTTGTTTGTATTTGTGTTGGGTTGTGCAGTGGTGCATCGTAACAGCTTAGCTTTTGCATGTTGATGAAACACGCGGGTGTAAGCGTGTGTGTGTGTGTGTGTGTATCAAGTCAGCGGACGTTGGGGAGTTATTGAGTGATGGCCGCTGGAGCAGAAGAGGCCAGTTGATGGATTTCTTCCAAAAGAAACTTCCAGAAAGAGCCGGTCGGTGGTCTGCGTGCTCATACAGACACCGACGCAAAACACAAACACACACTGCAGGGTGGCGAACTGTTCAGAAATCAACTGAGGATGTATTTTGAATTCTAATTAAATTCCTGAATTTGATTTTAAGGTACGGTAGAAAACAGGATGTTGAACTGCAATGCAAGGAAGTGGAAATAATGTAACATTCAAATGACTGTTTATAGGTTGAAAGGTAGCTAATTGAAAATATTAATAAATATAAAAAACTGAAAGGGACCATTTTTTGACACTGAGATATATACATCATCTGAACGCTGAATAAATAAGCTTTCCATTTATGTATGGTTATGATACAACAATATTTGGCCGAGATACAATTTTAATTCAAAAATTAAGTTTCAATATATTTACGATAGGAAATTTACAAAATATCTTCATGGAACATGATTTTTACTTAATATCTTAATGATTTTTTGGCATAAAAGAAAAAAAAAATCATTTTGACCCATACAATGTAACTTAAGACTGGTTTTGTAGTCTAGGGTCACATATTGCAAAATTACTATTACTTACAATAAACTGAAATAAATTACTATAAATTTAAAAGTAAATAAAACAAAAAAGACAATTCAAAATATTAATAAATAATACTAAGATAGATAGACAGACATATGATAGATAGATAGATAGATAGATAGATAGATAGATAGATAGATAGATAAAATCTTAATAAATACTATAATAGTATATAAATAATACAAATATAATATAGCTACATAAATATAAATATATAGACATAAAACAAGCTGAAATAAAATAAAATAGAAAAATCAGACGAAAAACTTAAAATAAAAAGATGAATAAACTGAAATGAATTACTAAAACTACAAAAAATTAAATAAAGCTGAACAGAAATATCAAAAAAAAATAATAATTTACCAAAGCACATAGCAAAAATACTATTACTAAAAATTACTACACAATTAAAATAAAAACTAAAAATATAACAAAAAAAGCTAATTCAAAATGTTAATAAATACTATGATAGTATAAATAACAATAAAATAATACAGACAGACAGACAGATAGATAGATAAAAACTTAAAAATTGCAAAAATGTACAAACTGAAATGAATTACTAAAAATAAAATTGCAAAAATCAAATAAATATAAATAGAAATATATACAAATTATACCAAAGCACAGAGCAAAAATTAATATTACTAAAATCTACAATAAAATTACTGAGAAAAAAAATGCAAATACAAAAATAAAGCTAATAACAGTATAAATAATAATAAAATAATATAGATAGATATAAATAGATATATTGCAGTTTAACTGAAATAAAAAAAAAATATATCGGACGAAGAACTTAAAACTTACGTATCTTAAAAATGAGACCAATTAATAAACTGAAATGAATTAACATTTGTTTTTCTTTTTTGACATTTGACATTGTTTTCTTTCGCATTCTACTGTACAGACATAAATTTACTTTTCTCTAAACCTGAGGCTTTTGGTGTGAAAAGGCTTTTACATTTGTCAAAAACAGAACTTCTATATTAAAAACAAACAAGCCAGCCCTGCTTAGATTTAAAAAGCAACGCAAAAGTAACATAATGCATTACTTTCCATAAAAGGGAGTAACACTATATTGTAATGCATTACTTTTAAAAGTAACTTTCCCCAACACTAGTTAGTACGACTGTTTAACCCCTGTTGACAGATGCTGTAACAACACAATCTGCACCCAAACAGCATGTTTCTCCACCGACGGTTGCAGTATTGAGAAAAATGTGCTTGCCGATGTATTGTGCAAATGTTCCTGTTCTTTATAAAAACGGCTTCACTGTTCAGCTCAGGATCATATTTTTTAAGATTTATTTCACATTTGTGCTTCTAGCAGACGCTTTCAACCCGAAGCGACTAGCGAGAAAGTGTTCGCATTATGTAAGTGGCAATAGTAGAACGCAAGTTAAGCCGAGGTTAAGCCCTCAAGAGCCGAGAAAACACCTCACAGATAATAACGATATGGCAAAAAGAGCAAGATTACTTCAGTATAACGACAGGCTTGATTATTATTGAGAGATTATTTTTCTGAACGTACAGCTGCACAAAAGTAGTGTCCTGAGGTTATAATGACTCACAAAATGACTCATGCTGTCTTCAGGTCTTTCTCTATCTCATGCACACACACACACATGCACAAAAGATGGTTTTATGGCCTCGGGCTTGGTGTTAGTTGGTTGCGGTAGAGGGATTAATTGAAGCTTTGCTGCAGCATGTGTGTGTATGTGTATGTGTGAGACTCTATCAGGGTGGTTGGGATTTGGTAGTGCTGACACCTGTATTGATCAGTCAGTGTAATCAGGATCAAAGTGTGATATGCCCATAATCCCCTCATAGAGACACACATGCTCTCTGTATACTGATGCAACCCAGTAGGCCCTGTTACAAACCTACACTGCTACATGCACCATCACAACTTTGGAAAAAATCTAGATTCAGCAAGCGTGCATAGAAACAAAACAATATTTAAATCCCATTAGCTGTCTACAATGCAAGCATGCGACCAACATTGTTTGTTATACTGGGAATGATTTAGCTTTGCTGCTTTGCGTCGTTTGGGTTTAAAGTAGAGCGTGCAACAAAACTAATTCACCCCTATTATAGTCACAAAGTGAGACTTTACCGTTTATTATGGGAAGGCTCTATTGTAGTAAAGTAGGTGTCCTGAATTTGTCATGTCAAAACTAGATTGCAACCATCATAATCAACAAAGCACTGCAAGTTTGTGGTATCTAAACGGAGAAACCTGCATTTTGCAAGCTGCGCTGTGCTCATGTAAATGTGCACACTGCACAGCAACAAATCTATATGTGACCCTAGTTCACAAAACCAGTCATAAAGGTCTTTTTTTTGTTTGTTTTATACATCTGAAAGCTGAATAAATAAGCTTTCCATTGATGTGTGGTTTGTTAGGATATGACAATATTTGGCTGAGATACAACAATCTGAAAATCTGGAACCTGAGAGTGCAAAAAAAATCTAAATATTGAGAAAATCGCTTTTAAAGTTGTCCAAATTAAGTTCTTAGCAATGCATATTACTAATCAAATATATATTTAGTGGTGGGAAATTTACAAAATATCTTAATGGAACATGGAAGATTAATATTTTAATGATTTTTGGCTTAAAAGAAAAATCGATAATTTTGACCCTTACAATGTATTTTTGGCTATTGCTACAAATATACCCCTGCTGCTTAAATGAGAAGTTGACTTCCAGAACAAAAATTTACAGATAGTTTACTCACTCCCTTGTCATCCAAGATGTTCATGTCTTTCTTTCTTCAGTCAAAAAGAAATTATGTTTTTTGAGGAAAACATTTCAGGATTTCTCTCCATATAGTGGACTTCAGTGGTTTGAACTTCCAAAATTCAGTTTAAATGTAAAGCTTCAAAGGGCTCTAAACGATCACAACTGAGGAAGAAGTGTCTTTTCTAGACATTTTCTAAAAAAAAGTTACAATTTATATAATTTTGAATCTCAAATGCTCATCTTGTCTAGCTCTGTGTGAACTCTGTGTATTCCGTGTCAAGACAGTTAGGGTATGTCGAAAAACTCCCATCTCATTTCTTCTCCAACTTCAAAATTGTCTTACACTGCTGTTTTACCTTTTTTGTAAAGGGTGTTTGATCTTCTTTACACATTTACTTTGTAAACACTGCGTCTGTACTTCTGCAGCGATTTAGGAAATGAAAATGAGATGGGAGTTTATTGACCTTCCCTAACTGTCTTGAACCGGAATACACAGAGTTCACGCAGAGCTGGACAAGACGAGCATTTGAGGTTAAATGTATATAATACATACAATTTGTTTAGAAAATGACCACTCGTTTCACTAGATAAGACCCTTTTCCCTCAGCTGGGATTGTTTTCTTTTTTTCCTGTTTTTTTCTTTTTTCTGTTTTCTGGGATTGAGTCCTTTGAAGCTGCATTTAAATTGCATTTTGGAAGTTTAAACTCGCGGGCACCATAGAAGTCCACTAGATGGAGAGAAATTCTGAAATGTTTACCTCTTAGTGCTGGAGCGCAATTCTAAAAGAGGGAAAAATTATGTGTGTTATTTACTGACAATGTGCACATTAAAGAACACAGGCGCAGCCAGATCATTTCCACTACCAAGAGCAGCACAAAATAATGTCTGCTTTAAGACAAGCACAAGTAATTTGACAAGCACAAACCTTAGTCAATTTTGTTGCATGATTCATTTTAATACTCTCCTCCCATACATTTAAAAAAGGGAAACCAAACCAAAAATGCATATTCAATAAGGTCAGGCGCAAAAATAACTGTGTCCACGCCATTTCAGCACTAATTCTTCACTGCGCGCCTTTAGTAAATCCTGACAGTACTATTTTAATGCCAAATGTTAGTAAATCTGTCACTTTATCATTATGGGAAGAATCTACTCTAATCGTGTGCATAAAAATAGATATTGAAACTTTCGCAAAGCCTTTGTTATTACAGAACTGGATTGCAACCATTATAAACACAACAAAGCTACAGTACTGGAAGTGTGCAACATCACAACTTTGTGGTATATAACTTGAGATTTGGAATGCTGTGTTGTGTGCATGCAAATGTGCACAGCAACAAAACTGCAAATGCAAGCATGTGACATTGGTTAAACTGGGAATGATTTTGTTTAGTTACATTGGGTTGTTTGGGTTTAAAATAGGGCATGCAAGCACGCAATAAAACATGATTGCAGCCACTATAGTCAACAAAACTGTTTGCAACATTGTTGTTTAAAAGTAGAGTTATTTAGCTTCATTGCATTTTGTTGGTTACAAGCGTGCAAGCAACATAACTATTTTGCATCATAACTATTTAACATCATAAAATTGATGTTGCAAGTTGTCTTGAATTGTAGTAGAAAAGCCTTTGTCATTAGAAAACTACATTGCAGCCAATAAAATCAACAAAATTACATTGCATGCATTCACTATCACAACTTTGTTGAACTCTTTTTAATGTTTTTTTTAAAGAAGTCTCTTCTGCTCACTCTTCAGCCTGCATTTATTTGATCCAAAGTACAGCAAAAACAGTAAAATGCTGAAATACTATTTAAAATATCTGTTTTTTATTTAAAGATATTTTAAAATGTTATTTTTTCCTGTGATTTTAAAGCAGAATTTTTAGCATCATTACTCCAGTCACATAATGCTTTAGAAATCATTCTAACATTCTGATTTATTATTATAATTATGTTGAGTAGATTTTTTTTTAGGTTTCTTTGATTAATAGAAAATCCAGAAGAACAGCATTTATCTGAAATAGAAATCTTTTGTAACATTATAAATGTCTTTATCATCACTTTTGGTTATTTTTTAAAGCATCCTTGCTAAATAAAAGTATTAATTTCTATATACTACCTACCATAATTTCTTTCTCAAAAAATTACAAAAGTACACTGACTCCAAGCTTTTGAATGGTATAGTGTATAATGTTTAGAGTTTGGTTTCTTTGAATTTGCAGAAAGTGAGCATGCAACATGTTTCTTTTATAATCACAGTGTGAGACTTTGGAAGGATCTACTGCAGTTTCACCACATTGCGATCTTGTGCTCAAAATAGTTGTTGCAAATTGTCTTAAATTATGGTACAAAAAATTTGACAAATCTAGTTTGCAACCATTACAACCAACAAAGCTATAGTCCATTGCAAGTGGGCAACAAAACACCTTCATGAGTGATCCAGTTTTGTCACGTTGCCTCACTTGAAGCTTAGTTACCTGCACTGTGGCCAGCAAACCACTTGGCGCAACAAAATTAGATCATTCCCATTACAGTCAACAAAGCTGTCTCCACTGCAAGTGCATTACATCACAACATCAGTTTATTACAGGAGTGATGTGTTGCTCGTGTTCAAAGTAGACAGGGTTTATTTGCAGGAAGTGAGCATTCAACAAATCCTGATTGCTTTCATTATGCAAGCAGCGCAACATGACATTATATCACTCTTTACAACTTCATTGACTGTACTAATGGATGAAAAATAAAATGGTTTTCCCACTGAATTAGGTTTATTTTTCCCCACTGGCAAATAGATTTTCTTGTTCAAGGCAGAAACCTCACAAAACTTTGTCATTGCCATTTTGCTACTCATGTAAATGCATCTCGTTTTAGTGTGTTTAGATATTTACATTTGAAAACAAGACAAAAATACTGTGTAAAAACACAGAGACACAGAAAACAAGCATGCTTAAACTTTCTCCACCCGTATTCAACAAACACGAACCAGCAGATTTCAGACGCATGTGTTTGATTGCATCATCCAATCAGACGAATTATGCAAATGATTTTTAGACGCAAGCATAACTTTACGCATAGTAATTAGCAGAGGAAGTCAAGAGAGTGACAGACGAAGATGAGGAGGAGAAGTGAAACACAGGTTCTCACTGGCCTGATGATGCCCTCCAATAAAAACTGAGTATGTTGCTAAATTGAGTGGTGAGGAAGAACGGTCATGGTTTTATGACTGTGCTTTATACCTCGGCTAATTTGGAGCACTCAGATTGCTTGGCTACTATACACACTCTGCAAACTGTAGGCCGTCTATTTGTCGTTACCCTACTTGAAAGAAGAGAGAGAATAAGAGAGGTGGAAATGTAAAAATGCATTGCATATATGCAGGGTGCAGTTTGTGAAAAAAGCTTTTGAAAACGTTTTTCTCTCTTCATCGGTGGAGGCTGACCCAACTCCAGTAATACTATAGACTATATACTTATACACATATACACATTGTAAGCAATGATTTCATTTCCACTGTTATTCAAACAACGAATACATTTTATAAAGAAAGAGAGCAAAGAGCATCAAAAAAGTTTTCTGAAACTCTGAATAAGTCACCACTGCGTCGCAAAATGATTCACTGTTTTGAAGCGCTCCAATCAGATCGCGTATTGCTAAACTTCAAAGCGCATATTGCAAATAATTTGATTCAGAACAGGATTTCAAAGCGCATATCATTAATTGTTCAATTCAGAACAAGATTTCAAAGCATGTATCACGAAGCGCTTGATTCAGAACAGAAATTCAAAACACGTATCGCAAATCGTTTTATTCAGAACAAGAATTCAAAGTGTGTATCGCGAATCATTTGATTCAGAACAGGAATTCAAAACGCATATCGTTTGATCCAGAATAAGGTTTCAAAGCGTGTATTGCAAATTGTTTGATTCAGAACAATATTTCAAAGTGTGTATAGCAAATCATTTGATTCAGAACAGGAATTTAAAGCATGTATCGTGAATCACTTGATTTAGATCGGGTCTTTGTGGGTTTGCGGGATGTTTTTTATCCCCACCGGGAATAAAAATAATTCAGCAGAGGCAGGGATGCATAGACCAGAGGCAAATCGCACCCTGCATATATAGCATATACACTGTAAAAAACAATTAGTTGAGTCAACTTAAAATAATTTGTTACCTCAACTTGTTACCTCAAAAGTTCAGTCAACTCAAAAAAAGTTTAGTCAACTTGAAATGTTCCATTTTACTAAGTGGCAACTAAGATATTTGAGTTGATTCCACTTAAAATTTTAAGGCAGCCAAGTAAACACAGCTGTAAAGCTTAACAAACAGTTTTTTAGTTTAGTCAACTCGAATATCTAAGATGTCACTTAGTACAACTTAACATTTCAACTTGAATGAACTTATTTGAGTTGACTGAACTCAAAATTTTAAGGCAGCAGGGTAACAAATTATTTTAGGTTGACTCCAATTGTCAATTGTTGACTCCAATCAACATTTACTTTCTCAATAACACATTCTTGGTATTATTGTAAGTACTCATTGTCATCACAATCCTTCATTAAAAATATATGTTATACATAAAAATATGCTCTTCCTTAACAAACAGCTACACAGAGTGAAATGGAACTGAAAAGAAAGGTGCATTTACAACCGATTACTAATGCAACCACTAAATCTAGTGCACTGTTTTTAAAGTCACAAACTGATGTAATCTTTATCTTTATTTTATTTTTGGGTGTTATAGCTCGTATGACCTGAATTACAAACACAAGCATGTGCTGAGACAAAGCTGGATTGGATCGCTCCCATTAATTACAGTCAATAAATGTGTCTACACTGCAAAAATGCAATGTCATAATTTTGTTGTTTGTAAAGGAAGTGATTTAGCTTTGTTGCATTCATAGGTGCACTTAACATCCTGTTTGTTGAATATCCTGTTGACATTATTAAAGTAAAATAGGTTGAGGACAGTATTTAATGTTGACTTAAAATATTGTTTTAACCCACTTACATTTAATGGATTTGGCAGACGTTTTAGCCAAAAGTGACTTGCACTGCATATACACTACCAGTCAAAAGTCTGGAACACTTAACACAGAATAACTGTTTTCTGTGTAATATATTTTAAAATATAATTAATTCCTGTGTAATTCCAGCAAATCTGAATTTTCAGCATTATTACTCCAGTCTTCAGTGTCACATGATCATGCAGTTTATTCCTGTGATGGCAAAGCTACATTTTTTAGCAAATTTCAGTGTCACATTAATTCTTCTGAAATCATTCTAATATGTTAAATTGATGCTCAACAAACATTATGATCAATTTTGAAAGAAAAGAAATGAATACTTTAGCAAGGCTGCATTAACATCCTGTTCACTAAATATTTTGGTGACATTAAGGAAAATGGGTTGAGGACACTATTTTAATGTTGACTTAAAATACAGTTTACCTCACTTATGTTTAATGCACTTGGCAGACATTTTTATCCAAAGTGACTTGCACTGCATTAAAGATATAAACTACCAGTCAAACATTTTGGAACACTTAAGTTTTTTTTTTTTTTTATGTTTTGGAAAGTATTTTCTGTTCACAAAGGCTGAGCTTATATGATCACAAATACAGTTAAAAAAATACATTTTGTGAAATATTATTACAGTTTAAAATAATTGTTTTCTATTTGAATATATTTTAATACAAATTATTCTTGAGATGCAAAGCTACACTTTCAGGAGAATTTCACTATTCTGATTTGTTCCTTAAATATCAATAATGGTTATTATTATTATCACTGTTGAAAACAATCCTATTTTTTTAATGAATAGAAGGTTAAAAAAACAGAATTTATTTGAATTAGAATCTTTTGAAACATTATAAATGTCTTAAATGTCAATTTTGACAAATTTACTGCACCCTTGCTGAAGTGATAATTTCTTCTCTTTTTTAACACTGATCATAATGTTTCTTAAGTATAAAATTAGCATATTAGAATGATTTCTAAAGAATTATGTGTCAAATAATGTGTCAAAAGACTGGCGGAATGATGGATCACAGGAATAAATTACATTTGAATATACACCAGTCAAAAGTTTGGACACACCCTCTCATTTAATGTTTTTTAAAGAAGTCTTTTATGCTCATCAAGGCTGCGTTTATTTGATCAAAAATACAGAAAAAAAACAGTAATATTGCAAAATGTTATTACAATATAAAATAATGATTTTTATTTTAATATACTTTACAATATAATTTATTCCTGTGATGCAAAGCTGAATTTTCATCAGCTGTTACTCCAGTCTTAAGTGTCACATGATCCTTCAGAAATCATTCTAATATGCTGATTTATTATTAGAATTATCAGTGTTGGAAACAGTTGTGCTGCCAAATATTTTTTTGCAACCTGTGATTCTTTTTTCAGCATATCCTTTCCATTTTAAATAAATGCTGTTCTTTTTTAACTTTTTATTGATCCAAAAATCCTGAAAAAGTATCACAGGTTCCAAAAAAATATATTAAGCAGCGCACTGATAATAAATCAGCATATTAGAATGATTTTTGAAGGATCGTGTGACACTGAAGACTGGAGTAATGATTCTGGAAATTCAACTTTAATTACAGATATACATTAAATTGTAATGTATATTAATATAGAAAAACATTGATTTACATCGTAATAATATTTCACAATATTACATTTTTTTTCTGTATTTTTGATCAAGTGAAAACAGCTTTCATAAGCATAAAAACATTAAATGAGTGGGTGTGTCCAAACATTTGACTGGTAGTTTACATTAAAATAGAAATCAGTTATTTTTAATTGTAAAAATATTTCACAAGTTTACAGTTTTTACTGCATTTTTGATCAAATAAATTCAGCCTTGGTGAGCAGAAAAGACGTCTTTCAAAAACATTATAAAATCTTAATCGTTTCCAACTTTTGTCTGATAGTGTGCATTTGATCAGCCGCATTCCCTCAGAATCAAACCCACGACCTTGGCGTTTCTAGCACTGAGCTACAAGAATGATAGTGCATGGTAGCAATGCCAAGGTCATGAGTTTAATTACCAGAGAACACAGAAATGGAAACGTGTACATTAAAAGCACTTTAATCTGACAAATGCATAAAAAAATTCAACACTTACGGTCTAACCAGCAGCTCTCAAAATCTCAAACCTGAAATTGTTTTACAGGACTGTGTTCTCTCTCTTTATCTTTCCCTGTGTGTTTGTCCTTGTGCACCAGGGTCGGAGTAACCGGGGAATAAAGCAACGCAGGAGCAGATTTCGCTTGTGCATCTGTCCTGCTCAGCAAAGCTCTTTAATATGCCACCCGTGTATTAGTCGTCACCTTAAGCTGCGAGGTGGAAACGCACACAGAAGCGACATCAGTTCACCGAATTTAAGCCTGGCTGGCCTTCACCTTCACGCACACATACACACACAAACATCTCATTAGACCCGTCACCTGGAACAGCGGAATAGCTGCACACCTACACACCCATTATCTCTCCCGATCATATTTCGATATCACCGCCATCAGCACCAGATGGGTGTCGGATGCTGATTAAATCTGTTTTGGATGAGGATGGTATTGTTTGATATCGAAATAATGATGTCACATTAGCTTCAACGCATGATCGAACGAGGGCATCACATTCGGAACGAGTTTAATGATGCGGGGAAGCTTGAAAGGGAGAATCATCCGAAGGTGATGCTCGCATGCTACCTGGAATCATAATTCAGCTCTTTTATGCAAGACGGAGCCAAAGGTCACAGGTAGGAATTCGCCATCTTTTCTAGAGGGAAACACTCAGCTTGACAGCATTGCATGCGACAGTGACAGTTTCTGCATCTTTTCTTCTTCGAGGGTCAAGGAGAAAGGAGCTGGGAAACGTGCGAGGCTTTGGCCTTCAATCACTCGAACGTCGAAAATCCCCACGCTGCTCAGCCAAAGGAAATCATTAAAAATGAACAATAACACGTCGAAGCCCCCAGAGTGATTACCATCATTATGAATCCGCCTTCGGATGAACTGTGGCTAACCTGCCGAGAACAAACAGTCCTTATTGATGATTAAGTGAATTCTGAAATGCAAAAACAAAGCTAAATTGGAGCAGAGGTGATAAACACTTAAAGTGGGATGTGCAGGCTTTTCAAAAGTTAAAATACTTTCTCCTGTCCCAGTGTGACAATGACAAGCAATTTGTATGCTTATTATTGATAATTGACTAGTAAGTATGAAAAACTGTAAAGAAAAACATCAGATGGCTTATTATAGTTAACTGAAACTAAAACCATAAAAATAAGCACTTGAACCTAAACTTATTTTATTTTAGCTACGCTCTTAAATAAAGGTGCTTCACGATGCCGTAGAAGAATCTTTTTGTCTAAATGGTTCCAGAAGAACCTTTCTGTTTCACAAAGGGTTCTTTGCGGTGAAAGAAGGCTCTTCAGATTATAAAAAGGTGAGAAAGAGATGGTTCTTTAAAGAACCTTTGACTGAATGGTTCTTTGTGGAACCCAAAATTGTTCTTCTATGACAATGGTTGAAGCACCTTTATTTTTAAGAGTGTAATTAACCATGCAACATTTTTTTCTTTTCTTTAAACTTAATGTACTTAAATAACTAAAACTGAAATAAAAATGAATTAAAAACTGTACAGACATATTTAAAAACAACAAAAACTAATAGAAATAACACAAAAACATAGCATTAATATTTTAGCTGAAATTAACACAAAAGCAGAAAATATAAAAATAGCTCATTTCAAATATTAACAAAATTATTATAGTACTATAGCAGAACTAAAATAACATTGGAGTAAAAGTAAAAAGTAAAAAAAATAAATAAAAAAACAAACAAACATCGATATCACAAATATAAAGTCAACATTTTTGGAAAAAAAAAAAAGTTTCAATACTCTATGCTGAAATGCACAATGAACATGGACTTAAAAAAAATGACAAAGTTAAAAGACTTAAATAGTAAAACATACTTCAACAATCATTATTTAATTTACAGCTTTTAATTTTTTTCCCAGCTTTGTTAATATTTAGAATCAGATTATGTTTTTGTATTTTCTACTTTCATGTTATTTAAAAAAAAAATATATATATATATATATATATATAAAATTTTCAATTTTTGTTATTGTAATTTATTATTAGTTTTGGTTGTATTTAAACGTCTATAGTTTTTATTTAATTCAAATTGCACTTATACTTCAAAATTCATAAAAGATTGATGAACAAAATATAGTAAAAAAGTAAGAATCATAATCTTTTGTTCACTAATCCAAAAAGCAATGGAAAATACTACTGACTTTTTTGACAAGGGAACAAGGATGATGTTAAATTTCAGGTTGGCCTTCAAAAATATCACTGCTGCACACTATTGGTCCAATATGAAGAACAGCATTTTAGACCAATGAGATTTCAATGTGGATGGACTAAAAGTCAGACTAATATGGACAGCAGCTTTAGGTTTTGGTAGTAAAAGCACAAAAGTACAAATACATGAATAAAAAAGTGATGTTCTACGGTATCATCAACACTACCCATATTTCTCATTTACAGATTGGAACTAAATTATAAATGTGAAAAGAGAAGAGTAGAGTAAAAAAACCATCATGTTCAGCCCATGCAGCAGACTTTTCCAAGGCCCAAATCTCCAATTTCTGATTTATTTTAGATCCACAATCAAACTGAGCTGCCATAAGCATTTCATAGTAAATTAAGCTTTCTGTCTAGTGACCGAACAAAAGCAACAGCGGAGGGAAAGTACAAGAGAGTGGTGAGGTGACAGACTCACTATTTATAGCCTTGGTTCTCCTGTCATCACAATCCAGGGCGAATCCACTATTCACTGAACAGATATTTTATTACACATAAGAGAGCTGAAATTTAAATATCACAAACCCTGTCCTGTAATTCAAACATTGTCTTCGGGTCAAGTCAGAATGATTGTATTTACGAGATGAATTCACACGACAGAATGTCATAATTGCCACTGGGATTTTTTTTTAGCTCAGTTGGGGGACATGTCAATTAAAGAATCTCGGCAGAGGCTAATTGGTATGGACCCTAGTTAGAGGAGATGCATATTTAATCTGATGCAATTGAAAACAAAGCAGTGAGGGACAGAAATACAGCCTGCTTAATATACCTCTGATCTGATCGTTTACTTTTGTTTTCATTCATTTAAATTCAATGTCTGCCTTGACTGAGGTTCATTAGTCTTAATTAAAAGAATAGTGCGGCCAAAAAGAAAAGTTTGCTGAAAATGTACCCACTCTCAGGCCGTTCAAGATGTAGATGAGTTTGTTTGTTCATCCAAACAGATTTGGAGAAATGTAGCATTGCATGACTCACCAATGGGTCCTCTGTAGTCAATTGGTGCCGTCAGAAAGAGAGTCCAATTAGCTGATAAAAACATCAAAATAATCCACCCCACTCCAGTCTAGCAATTAACATCTGGTGAAGCAAAAAGCTGCATATTTGAAAAAATCAAATCCACCATTGTCACTTCTGGCCAAAATACATAATATTGTGAAATAAAGTGAAAAAGTGCATCTTCTATTGTCCTCTGACATCAAAATCCTCTAACACTGTTTTTTCTTGTAAACGCTGCTTGGTCTGTGTATACAGTATCTCACAGAAGTGAGTACACCCCTCACATTTTTGTCATTTTATTCAATCTTTTTATGTGACAACACTGAAGAAATTACACTTTGTTACAATGTAAAGTAGTGAGTGTACAGCTTGTATAACAGTGTAAATTTGCTGTCCACTCAAAATAACTCAACACACAGCCATTAATGTCTGGGGAACGTGATTTCACCAAGTACATGTTTGTTGTTGATCCTGGAACAACATTCCATTCAACCATTTAGAACTGAGGCATAACCTTTCAGGAAATGTCAGTTTTAGGCTTACGATCAGGATTAGGTACTTCTACACCCTTGTTAATCATCTATCATTTCCCTCTGAGTTTAGGAAAAAAAATATAGGTAGGGTTAGGTTTAGGGGTAGGGATTGGGTTAAGTCTATATTTTTGGAAAATAATGTTGATCCAGGACCAACAAAAGATGTTGATCCAGGAACATATCTTACTTGGCAAAACCGCTGGCCACAAAAGTGAGTACACCCCTAAGTGAAACTGTCCAAATTGGGCCCAAAGTGTCAATATTTTGGGTGGCCACCATTATTTTCCAGCACTGCCTTGACCCTCTTGGGCATGAAGCTCACTAGAGCTTCACAGGTTGCCACTGGAGTCATCTTCCACTGTTAGAGACCTTGCGTTCCTTCACCTTCCATTTGAGGATTTACCCTCAGCTTCTTTAGCAAGGCAGTGGTCATCTTGGAGGTGTGTTTGGGGTTGTTATCATGTTGATATACTGCCTCGAGACCCAGTCTCCGAAATGAGGGGATCATGCTCTGCTTCAGTATGTCACAGTACATGTTGGCATTCATGGTTCTCTCAATGAACTGTAGCTTCCGGTAGTACCGGCAGCACTCATGCAGCCCCAGACCATGACACTCCCACCACCATGCTTGACTTGTCTTTGTACTCCTCACCTGGTTGTCGCCACACACGCTTGACACCATCTGAACCAAATAAGTTTATCTTGGTCTCATCAGACCACAGGACATTTTTCAGGTAATTCATGTCCTTAGTCAGTTTTGTCTTCAGCAAACTGTTTGCGGGCTTTATTGTGCATCATCTTTAGAAGAGGCTTCCTTCTGGGATGACCAAGCAGACCATGCAGACCAATTTAATGCAGTGTGTGGTGTATGGTCTGAGCACTGACAGGCTGACTCCCCACCCCTTCAACCTCTGCAGCAATGCTGGCAGTACTCATACGTCTATTTCACAAACACAACCTCTGGATATGACACTGAGCATGTGCACTCAACTTCTTTGGTCGACCACTCAACCATGACGAGGCCTGTTCTGAGTGGAACCTGTCCTGTTAAACCGCTGTATGGTCTTGGCCACCGTGCTGCAGCTCAGTTTCAGGGTCTTGGCAATCTTCTTATAGCCTACGCCATCTTTATGTAGAGAAACAATGATTTTTTTTTTTTTAGGATTCTCAGAGAGTTTTTGAACTTCCAGTGACCAGTATGACAGAGTGAGAGCGATAACACCAAATTTAACACACCTGCTCCCCATTCACACCTGAGACCCTGTAACACTAACGAGTCACATGACACCAGGGAGAGAAAATTGATAATTGGGCCCAATTTAGACATTTTCACTTAGGGGTGTACTCACTTTTGAGGCTAGTGGTTTGGACAATAATGGCTGTGTGTTCAGTTATTTTGAGGGGACAGCAAATTTACACTGTTATACAAGCTGTACACTCACTACTTTACATTGTAGCAAAGTCTAATTTCTTCAGTGTTGTCACATGAAAAGATATTTACAAAAATGTGAGGGGTGTACTCACTTCTGTGAGATACTGTATTTCTCTACTGATTCAGACATGATTATTTTTTTTACTGGAAAAACAATATTTTGGATGGACTAGTATTTCTTAATGATTGTCTCTTATAAACACACAGCAGATGAATTTGAGGGAAGTGGGTTATTTGTGGATTTTTGTGATGTTTCTCAAAGCTGTTTGGACTCTCATTCTGACTGCAGAGAATCCATTGCTGAGCAAGTGATGCACTGCTACATTTCTCCAAATCTGTTCTGATGAAGAAGCAAACGTCCTAAGGATGAGTACATCTTAATTTTTGGGTGAATCATTTTAGGGAACAAATTAATTATAATAAGCGATGACTTTACAGAGATGTCAACTCGTTCTGTTTGTGACATCGATTCCTTTGCGACCCACAATCTACAGAAGTGGTGTGAGGTGATTTAGTCGAGAAAGACTGAGCAATCTCTGTTTATTTCTCTCTCTCCCATTCTGCGAATTGAGCCATCAATCTGAGTGTGTTTACTTCACCTCAAACTAATTGTCTTTAAGTGTCCTTTTTTTCTCTTTTGGCCCTGGCAGAAGCGATCGATCTCTAGAGGGATTGACTACGGTTTCTCTCACTCGTCCTCGTCCACACCCAGTCATATTCTGCTTCACAGCATTTCATTCCACACCCACTCTGCTGTTACCCCAAGAAAACCACCTGAAACCTGAGAGCAGATCGCGGCCACAGAATGAAAAGGCACTGCACCTCGGTCTGCGAATGGGAGCAGCTGCTTATGGTCTCTCCGGTGAGGAATTACAGCCAATAAAACTCGAGCTCAGATGCAAAGAGCGCTGAATGAATTACAGCTGCTTCCGTATGGAATGCTGCTGAATGCCTACAGGAAAAAGCTTGTGAAATGTTATGTAATTTACTTTCAGATTTTATTGGGTTGCAAGCTGAGGGATATTTCACCTCGTGGCACATATGAAGCCATTACTCCGGGAGTCCTGGGGGTGGAATATTGCAAAACGGCAGAGATGTGCAGTTTATTCTGCCTTATTCTAAAATGTAAGGCTGTTCTCCCAAAACACAAGCTTAAAAAAAAAAAAAAAAATGAATCGCACCACTTTTAAAGCTCAAGAGTGCTTACTGTACCATCTAGATATTTTGCCTTGTTAGGGGCCAAGCACTGAAAGTGCATAGGCACCTATTGTATCCGTTGGCGTTCTTCTTCTTCTTCTTCTTCTTCTTCCATGTCTTCCACTCTTGAGTCTATGGCAGCCCATAGAACCATTTGCGGGAAAGTTGTGAAATTTGGCACACTGATAGAGGACAGTCTCAACATTGACCATAGCAAATTTTTTTTAGCAAGTCTCTATCTCAAACTGTCCAAAGTTAGTTAGTCAAACTGTTCTCGAAAAACGTGCAAACGAATTCTACAAAAAGCACACAAACATGGATGTGAGGCTATATCTCTGCAAAGGTTTGGCATATTGAGACCACCCAGTAGTCAGGACATACGAAAAATGGCTATTTTAGCTTATAACTTCTGAATGGTTTGGCTACAAAACTGGCCTCTTTAGATTTGGTGCATCATGCCAAGTCAAATGATACCCAATTTTCCCATGTGAGCCATTTTGGGCATCGGCCATTTTGAATTTTGTAGTAAAATGTTATATTTTACTTTTATTTTTTGAAGCCTGGGAAGATTCGAGCCAGCACCACCTAGTGGTAAAATCAAATATTCGCATGCTTATAACTTTAGGTGTGGTTGACTTATTTTCACGGTAGTCACCTTTTTAGACTCCTGGATCCTTGCCGAGCGATATCAAACGTGCCATGTTTTGCTTTATGGTTTGTTCAATGTTGCATTTTAGTGCTTAAAAATTTGCCAATATCTTAAAAACCATTACTCCTATCAACACTAAACCACCGTAGGAAATTCGAAAACATAGCGTGACGGCTATACACCAGTGCCCAACTGCCAAAATTTTGATAGTAAGTGGCAAAAAATTGCAAACAAAGTCAGCCATTTGTAATTTTTTCTCTCATATAGAAAAATGTCTATGGGCACACATAAAGAATTTGGTGGGACACAGTTTAACTCTGAGTTCTTGTCATATTTTATTACCATTTGCTAAACTATAGTGAATAAACTGTGATAATGTGAGAAATGTTGAAGATGTCTGAAAGACTGAAAGACAGTGCCACCTTGTGGTCAAAAGTGATAACCGATTAAATCATATTACTAGTGGTTCTTTTCATGATTTTTCACACATTTTGACTAAAATCACCTTAAAATGGCTTTAATTACTCATTGCTGCAGTTGGTCTGATGCTTCCCTTGCCTAATGCTTGGCCCCCGTAATTGCTGCTTGTAGCTATATTTTTCACTTGTGTTTATAACAATCAAAGTAGAATATAACAGAACATTATTGCAGAAAATAACCATTAAAGAGTTATATAACTTATTTTTGTTTGTCACACTGGTATATTTGTAGCAATAGCCAACAGTACACTGCACTGGTCAAAATTACAGATTTTTCTTTTATGCCAAAAATCATTAGGATTAAGTAAAGATTATGTTTGATGAAGATATTTGGTAAGTTTCTTACCGTAAAAATATATCAAAACTTTTTTTTGATTTAGTAGTATGTATTCCTAAGAACTTCATTTGGACAACTTTTTTCAATATGTTGATATGTTGCACCCTCAGATTTCACAATTCCCAATATTGTCCTATCCTAACAAACCATACATCATTGGAAAGCATATTTATTCAGGTTTTTTGTATAAATCTCAAAATAAAAAAAAGACCCTTATGATTGGTTCTGTGGTTACAATGTGTCACATATATGCATTTTGTGGCTATTTTACAATGTTTTTATTCATATGTAGCTCATCTAATCAGAATAGTGTCAGATGCGTAATATTAGTTTGCATTGTTGTGAGCCCTTTTGTTTTTAATTAAAGTGTTACATAATACACTGATTCAAGACTAATTATTGTTATGAAAGCTCTTATCATTTGTTTTTAAGTTCCAAATATAATCACTTTTAATTTTCATGTTTAAAGCCTTTGCCACACACTTATTAAAAACATAAATAATCTTATGACTGAGAATCAACAACAACAACAACAACAACAAACAACCTAAGTAATTGCATTCATATCTGTGTTCAGTCATGATTAAGTTCACCTAATATTAAAACACACTAAATATTTACAGTTGTGCTCATAAGTTTACATACCCCTTGCAGAATATGCAAAATGGTAATATTTTAACAAAATAAGAGGGATCATGAAAATTGAATGCTATTTTTTATTTAGTACTGTCCTTAATAACACGTTTATATATACACTCCAGAAGACTAAATAATAACTGAGTTTATACAAATGCATACCCTTGTGTGTCGTTTCCTGGACGATACATGACTGTTTTTAGTTTCATGAGTCCCCTGTTTGTGTAGCCATATTTATGTAGCGTCTGAAGTGCAGAACTAAATGAAAAATTATGATCTTTAAGCAAAATTAAAAAGAAAAATTTACACAAGATTATACCCCCTAGCTCTTAGGCTGATGATACACGGGGCAACTTTCTGAGCAATTTTATCGGGCAACTTTTTTAGCAATGTTGCTTGGGCACTTTCCCATTGCGAATGGGTAACAAATTTCTGTCTGGACAGTTGCCCGGCAACATAGCTCAAAAAGTTGCCCAGTGTATCATCAGCATTAATGCATTGTGTTGTTGATCTTTTGTAATAGTTTTGTATGAGTTCCTCAGTTGTTCTCAGTGTGAAAAGACAGATCTCAAAATCATACAGTCACTTTTAGAAAGGGTTCAAACATACAGAGGATGCTGGGAAACCAAAGAATGTGCAGAATTTTTTACAGGATTTTTTTGAAGAACAACAGACTGCTCAGGACAAATAACCATCACAAAACATAAAAACAGTCGTGGATCGTGGATCATCCAGAAAATGACACAGTATAAAGATTCAAGGGTATGTAAACTTTTGAACAGGGTCAGTTTTATAAATTCAGTTATTATTTTGTCTTGTGGAGTATATATGAACATCTGTTGTGAGAAATAGTTTCTCAGGACAGTAATAAGTTTTGAAAAAAGATGCGGTTTTAATCAACTCTCTTAATTTGATAAAATGATCACATATTTGCATATTCAGCAAGGGGTATGTAAACTTTTGAGCAGTATTGTACATATTATAGAAACATATTTACTCACTGAATCTTCACATTAGTGAAAAATCAACATATTTTAAATAACATTTGTTCAATTGCATCTTTGCAACTTACAGAACTGAGGGAAAAACACAGCATAGCCTCACGAAGTAAAAAGAAATGGATGCTGCATTAACAGCACATTAGCTGAATAAATAAATGCATTACTTTTCCTAATCGTGACAGTGTCATATAAACACACTCCTAGTTGCATCTGTTCAAAAGCTGCCTATGATTTTTGTACTCCGCTTTGGGCCGAGTTTTACAAGTGTTGTATGAAACCCCTATCCATACGATTCCATCAAGATGTACATTAAAGTTTCATCACTGACAGCACATCCACTCAAAGGCCATTATGGGTTCAGTAGCGATGTGCGCGAGCGATATCAGAACCTACACCGTTGGCGCAGGCTCAAAAGAGATACTGAACGAGAGAATGAGCTTGCTGACTCAAGGCTTTGTAGGAATGATTAGTGAGTCTCTCTGCTTCAGAGCGCAGAAAAAGCTTTGCCAGTCTTTTTTTGAAGCTTTTCCCTCTCTTTATCGGCCTCTCGGCTTGCAGACACCCAAAAGTTGCAAAAAAAAAAAAACGTTATCGACATGGTTGCAGCTCTCTCGTTTCAATATACCTTGGCTTTTGTGGGTCCACAAGCAAAGCCAGAGATCCAAGCGACGTCTGTCAAAACCTGAGAAAAGGTGTTTTGAGACCAAAAGCTCTTTGAGGAACATCAAAGGGCTTTCATTACATAAACATTGACTCTAATAATAGAGCGTAAGCGATGAAGACGTGGGAGATGGATGTTTGCGAGATTGCCTGATGAACGTCACGCACGGTCCGTATGGAGGATGGAAATGACGCCTGATCAATCTTTGCTTCAACGCGGCTCTTAATTGCAGTGGCAGCTCGCAGCTAATTCCCCATGTCCCGCAGGCAGACGATAACTCCGCATGACTCGCACAATTTGTCTTTCTAAAGCCGAGGATGATGGAACGACACTTTGAGGGAGCTAATGTGGACGTGTGCAACGGGAACGCACAATGCTAATGTTTGTTAGTTTGCATCATACGGCTGTAATTTGGTGATTTTGAGATTATCGGATTATTTCGAGATTTGCCAATAAACGTGTCCACTTAGCTGATCAACAGACGTGTGACTTCGCCCTTCAAAATCTACTGACAGCCTTGATGATGGATTTTTTCTGCTTTCAAATATTGAGTCAAATAAATGTTTAATTCATTTGAGTTAAAAAATGTGGAGGGAAAAATCTGTATGTATATAATATTTTAAATTAATTTTTATTTTAATTTCAATTAAATTAACATATAAACCCCTGTCAAAAAGTTTGGGGTTAAGGTTTTTTTTATTTCTTTTATTTTTTTTTTTATGAAATCAATACTTTTAGTGTAAGAACCATCAACCCCTTAATTGTTACCCATCCCCTCAGTGGTTTGGTCAAGTTTACTTCATCATTTTACAAATAAATCCTAATTTAATCATGACAAACTATGTATTGTTGGTAAGACTCCTAAATAGATATTTGTGTTACAAATTATGTAGGAAAAGTAATAGATTCATTTATGATAAGAGTGCACCTCAAAAATCTACTTTTTCCCTATCACACCTTAGAAATCATAAGAAATTATATATCACTTGAAAACTTAAAATCTCAAAATGCATCCTTTGAAAACCATTTTAAAATCAGACATCGCATTATGGTGGAAAATTAACATTAAAATCATATTACAAAATATTTTAGGTTTAAATACTGCATTTTCACATCTATGTTAAAAAATGAGAGTGACAGTTAAAGGGTTAAATTGATCAAAAGTGACAATAAAGACATTAATGTTACAAAAGAAATGCTAAAATCTTTAATAAATGCTGTGTTTTAGAAATGATAATAATAAGAAAGGTTTTTTTGAGCAGCAAATCAGCATACTGAAATGATTTCTGAAGGATCATGTGACACTGAAGACTGGAATAATGGTGCAGAAAATTCAGCTTTGCATTACAGAAATAAATTACATTTTAAACTATATTCAAATAGAAAATGGTTATTTTAAATTGTAATAATATTTCACAATATTACTGTTTTTTCTGTATTTTTGATCCAATAAATACAGCCTTAAAGCATTTTTAAAAATCCTAGCCTCTCCAAAGCTTTGGGGTCGTTTTGGAAGTACTTTGAGTTTGTATGTCTAAGTATATCAGTTCCACTGTTGCAGTAAAATTTGTATTTTGTTACTAGACTATCCATATGTTGATTTGCACTACCCAGTGATCAGTCTTTTCATAAAATCATCTTGGAGGTCAGAAAACAGTCATCTCCGCTAACAAATCAGTAATGTCACATGATACAAGACCTGAAGAAAAAGCATGCAGGAGGATGAATTTGCAGTTCAATGGACAAGACCAGTGACATTTCAAGATCAATGACATTTAACATCACACCTGTTTCAAAATATTGACATTTCATAGAAAGTTTGGAGGCTACCCACGATGCTGATGAGACAATAATGCCAAATGCATAACATATTAAACTGACTTAGCTTTCTTTTACAACATCAGGGTGTTGTAGTGTTGTGTTGTAGGTGTTGGTCTTGTACTGGGTGCTTCCACTGAAAAAATGGTAGTTCTAGACTAGAAAAATAGGTTCCCAGAAAACAAACCAGAAACCAGCAGAGACCAAAGAATTGGTATAATATTCTTCCCGCCTCGTCTAATCAATGAAAGTGTCATGTAAGGCATCATTTGGCCTGTTCTGAAAGACTGTTCATAAGCACTGTTTTTGTGTTTGTTTGTAATTACAAAGAAACAGTAAGTAAAAATTAATTCATCAATCAATTTTGAAGTAGAAATACTACAAAAGGTATTTTCATGTAAAATATTATCCAATAATATATTTATTTTATATAGATCCAGGACTTTATAAAATTGCATCTATAACAGATTATTAGCATATTAAAAGTGATATATTTGAGTTCTAGGATTTTTTAGTAACTATGTCATAATTATTCAACCCCTAGTCAACATTCCATTTTTTTTTGTTTTTTTTTGGTCACTTATCTGTATGGTGGATAACATCTCGGTTGCATATGTAACCCTCGTTTAAAATGGTTTTCAAAATTGTCTTAAAATTGTCTTAAAACACAAAACTGTCTTAAAACACAATTTAACCCTTTAGAAACCTATTAGAAACCAGAATTAGCTTGAGCTGTTACACATACATACATTTAGCCCCTTGCATGTGCTGAAGTTCGAGTAGCTAATATGACAAAGTCAACAGAGCTCTCAAAAAAGCTATAGAGAAGCTATAGAGAAGATATAATTGTATTACTTTAAGTCTAAGGCTATATGAAGATTTCCAAGACATTAAACGTTCCTAGAGACACAGCTGGCAGCCTTATTCCTTAGCTTAAAATGTGTTGTACCAGAAAATCTTTGAGGGTGTTGAAGAAAAAGCACAATATCATAAAATGTTTGATCAGAACAACTGAGGAAAAACCTGCAATGTACAGCCAAAGATACAAGTTGCAAAATTCGAAAAAGATTTTGGGACCTCTTGACCAAGAAGAACAAAAAAACGATTGCATGCATGTTATGTGTATTTGTAATCTATATCTTTGTTCTTATGTTCTAGTAGCAAATATAAAATAATGACAATGATTTTTATCTTTACCCACTTTGGACTAAATGTCTGCCATTCTTTTTTATCTTGAAAGGCTTTTTTTATTTTTACAATATGGAAATTAGCAGTAAAGCCAACATGACAAAGAATCATGATAAAATCATGATATTCCTGATTTTTTTATATATATATATATGATATTTTTGCCATATCGCCCACCCCTAACTTGTGCTACAGCTGTTTGGCCTGTGCTATAAAATGTTCAACCTCCATAGTACCAGTGCTATGTGCAAAAAAGTTAACGTACAGCCCTGGTATGAAGGAGATCATGGATTCTTTGAAGTATTTTGCCAAGCATTGTGATGCCTTGGGTGCAAAGACTGAAGCTAATGATCAATGGACTTTCCTGCAGGACAATCATCCCAAAGTATACATCCAAATCTACTTATGCTTGGTTCAGGGATCAGTCATAGAGTTGAATTGAGTGGCCTGTTCAGTCTCCAGAATTTGAAGAAAGCAGTGGCAAAGTAAAAACCAAAGATTATCAGTGATCTGAAAGCTTTTTTAGGTGAGGAATGGGCCAAGAATGTGGTATACAGGTGACAGAAGCTTCAAAGCATTTATAGGCAACATTTATTGGTGGTTTTAAATCATAAAAAAATTCTCCACCAAATTTGACTTTTGGGGGTTGAATAATTTTGAACATCAACATTTAGAGACATTTTTTTAAATTATTCTTCAGCTTACATTCTTAGAATTACTTGTGCATTAATAAACCACAGACCATTGCAGTGCTACATTTCAGTACTATGGTGTTAAACTTACCGGCCAAACGGTTTCACATTTGGATTAAACTGCATTTCTGCTTCAGCTTCTAACTGTAAACCGGCTGGACTACTTTCTAAGTCCCCATGCACCAAGATTTATTTATGCTAAAATGCAGAGATCTTCCACTCTGTAGGTGGGAAGTTATTTAAAGTAATGTTGACAAAAGAGGTCCATAGCTCGGATCCAGACTGCAGTGTGTTGAGCACTCGGTACCTTTAAACGGATTTCAGGTTTGGCCCGATGCCTTTTATCAATTGATTGATTGGACCCTGAAGGCGCATCGTTTGTTGCATTTGCCCTCAGTCGATTCTAAACGGAGCAATTCAATAGCTAATCAAATATAAGGCTTGAGGCAGTAATCGTGAACTCTGTTAAAACACACACACACACACACGCGCTCACATTAATATAGGTTGTCTATTAGCCAAACATCTCTCTAGTGAGTAATTAAAAGTGCTGAAAAAAATATTTGCATCACATATACAGTTTTAGAGAGCTTCTAAAGTGGGTTTTTTAACCATTTTAGATGCTGAACTTCTGAAAACAGTAGATCAGATCTTGAAATCTTTGAATTTGATCTACAGAAAAAAATTAAACATAAGATCAAACAAGGTCACTTTAATATTGCCATGGTTCTCTGAAACAGCACTGAAATGAAAAGGAGAGCAAAATGTACTTTTGCTTAAGCAACCATTTCCCAAACTGTGCTCATTCACCAAAGTCTGCTAATCAAAATGTAGAGATTTCAATAAATTCCAACAATTCTTATCAAATTTAGAAAAAAAATCCAAAGATTTTAAGCTGCTATCCACATTCATAGAATAACTGTACTCTTCCTGTATGTCTTGAGTTGTTTACCCATCCATGCATTTTTATCTTTCCTGAGAAATGTTAGAAGACACATCTGAGGCTAAGTGAATATACACATTACCGTTCAAAAGTTTGAGGTCGGTGATCAAAAATACAGTAAAAACAGTAAAACTGAAATATTACAATTTCAAATGTAAATGTAAAGCTGTTTTATATGCAAATATATTTCAAAGTGTAATTTATATCTGTGATGCAAAGCTGAATTTTCCATTTTTAGCATCATTATTCCAGTCCAGTAAAAAAAAAAGAAAAGAAACTATAAAATAATGTTTTTAGGATTATTTGATGAATAAAAAATAATTCAAAAGAACAATGTTAATCTTTTATAACATTATAAATGTATTTGTTGTCACTCCTTGCTGAATAAAAGCATACATTTATTTCAAATTAGTTTTTGACTCTATGACTGTACAGGTTTGATTAAAATTAAATTAAAAAAATGACATTTAAATTAAAATAAAATATAAAAATTGTAAATAAAATAATAACAAAATAAAAAAATAAAATTGAAATATTTTAAATTAAATTAAATATCTCCAAGCACAAGTATGCAATATGTTTAAAATAAAAATAGAATAAAATAAAATTAAAATATAAAAATTAAAATAAAATACAAATTTAATTTAATTTAATTTAATTTAAATACAAAAAAATTAAATATCTTCAAGCATAAGTACTCAATATGTGTAAAATAAAGGTAAAACAACATTTAAAATAAAATAAAATAAAATAAAATAAAATAAAATAAAATATCTCTAAGCACAAGTACGCAATCACTTTGGCCACTATTGTATATATGAAAATTGCTCTTAGATTTGCCAAAACACCAATGTCTGGAATCAAAAGTCAGTGCTTGTCATTAGAAATCAGACACTTAAAACATAACAGAGTTCCATTAAAATGATAGTTTACTCCAAAATTAAAATTGTCATAATTTATTCACGACACCTTCAGAATATTCTTCAAAACATCCACCTATTTCTTTTTCATGAAAAGAAGAAAATTCACATGGGTTTGGAGCAAATGAACATCAGGTTTTTTATTTTGGGATGAGCTATTGCTTTAAGTCTCCTGAGCTGTGAAAGATCAACCTCTGAGCGGCTAAACTCACGAGTACTCTGTATATGTTTGTGTCGGTTGTGTATAAATACCTCCGGCTTCCTCTCTCACTTTCTAGCGTCTTCCCCCACAGTCCCTTTACCATCTGAGCTACAGTCTGATGCTGCTTTCCTCGGGGTGACAGTGAACATGCGGAGGACTTTTCCTATTTCTCTCATCCCTTTCATTGGCGTTTTCCTCCGCCGGTCTGAAGAGGAAGGATGGATTACGGGCCGAGTCGGACGCACGGTTCAGTGACCTTTGCTTTGTCCCCTCAGTCCACACACACACATACAGCTTTCAGAGTGTAGGTAGAAAGGGTCAGGCCAAGCAATCAGATTCATTCGCCTTTGGTTAGAAAATCAAAGTGGTGAGAAGACGAGCAGAAGTCCACAGAGCCTTTAGATGCACAGACAGATACATGCAAAGCTGAACCGTTCACCTGTGCTGATGTTTGATTTCATCTGCTGTATTAGTCAGTCATTATCGCTAAAGAAAAACAGACTGAACAGCTGACTGTACAGTATGTGTATTACTAATTAAATAAATGACATTTAATACTGATTTAAGCTAAAATAACTTACAGTTAAAACTAAAACATCAAACCCATTTGTGGTCATAGTTCTGGTTATACTGCTGTCAGAACGGGCCCAAATTTCTATTATTAATATTATTTTTTTGTATTTAAATGTCACAAGAACAAGATATATGAAATATTTACATTATAAATAACAAAAAAAACATAAATTTCAGTGCTTATAAAACATGTTTTCAGCACTTTTTTTATTTGTCTTAAAAAATGTATGTATAAAATTTATAAAATGGGATAAATCTGGTTTGCAAAAAGCCCACTTTGTTTTATATATATAGTGTTTTCATAAAAAATGAATCATTCCATAATGTATTGTTCTTTACTTGCCAAAATATAATCGTGAAAAATGTCAAATACACAAATTTCTATCATGCACTTCAGTTTTCTGATAATATACACTACCAGTCAAAAGTTTTTGAACAGTAAGATTTTTAATGTTTTTTTTTTAAGAAGTCTCTACTGCTCACCTGATCCAAGTATGCATTTATTTGATCCAAAGTACAGCAAAAACTGTGAAATGTTGAAATATTTTTACTATTTAAAATAATTGTTTTCTATGTTAATATATTTTAAAATGTAATTTATTCCTGTGATCAAAGTTAAATTTTCAGCATCATTACTCCAGTTGTCTTCAGCGTCACATGATTCTTCAGAAATCATTCTAATATGCAGATTTTTTTTGCCAAAGAAATGCTCGAAATAAATACTTTTATTCAGCAAGGATGCTTTAAATCAAAACTGATGCTAAAGACATTTATAATGTTACAAAAGATTTCTATTTCAAATAAATGCTGTTCTTCTGAACTTTCTTCTTTCTTTGAACGACAGAAACTGTCTAATGTGATCACAGTTTAATAAAACATTGTATATTGGGCTTAAATCATTACTTACATTGTAAGTAATGATTTCATTTCCACTGTTATTCAAACAACGAATACATTTTATAGAGAAAGCTAACAAAGAAAGAAGGTTTTTGAAACTCTGAATCAGTTACCACTGCGTTGCAAAATGATTCACTGTTTCGAAGCGCTCCAAATCGGATTGCGTATTGCGAGTATTCAAAGAGCGTATTGTGAATCATTTGATTCAAAACAGGAATTCAAAGCGCGTATCGTGAATCATTTGATTCAGAACAGGAATTCAAAGCGTGTGTCGCGAATAATTTGATTCAGAACAGGAATTCAAAGCGTGTGTCGCGAATAATTTGATTCAGAACAGGAATTCAAAGCACGTATCGCGAATCATTTGATTCAGAACAGGAATTCAAAGCGCGTATCGCGAATCATTTGATTCAGAACAGGAATTCAAAGCACGTATCGCGAATCATTTGATTCAGAACAGGAATTCAAAGCGCGTGTCGCGAATAATTTGATTGAAAACAGGAATTCAAAGTACAAATCGCGAATCATTTGATTCAGAACAGGAATTCAAAGCACGTATCGCGAATCATTTGATTCAGAACAGGAATTCAAAGCGTGTGTCGTGAATAATTTGATTCAGAACAGGAATTCAAAGCACGTATCGCGAATCATTTGATTCAGAACAGGAATTCAAAGCACGTATCGCGAATCATTTGATTCAGAACAGGAATTCAAAGCACGTATCGCAAATCATTTGATTCAGAACAGGAATTCAAAGCGCGTGTCGCGAATAATTTGATTCAGAACAGGAATTCAAAGCGCGTATCGCGAACCATTTGATTCAGAACAGGAATTCAAAGCACGTATCGCGAATCATTTGATTCAGAACAGGAATTCAAAGCGCGTATCGCGAACCATTTGATTCAGAACAGGAATTCAAAGCACGTATCGCGAATCATTTGATTTAGATCGGGTCTTTGGAGCAGGTTCACCGGATGTTTTTTATCCCTACAGGAGATAAAAATAATTCAGCCGAGGCAGGGATGCACAAACCCTGGCAAATCACACCCTGATTATTATATAAAAAAATTAAAAAAACACCATCTGATTAAAAGTCACTCTGAAAATGGCTCAGAAAATGATCAACTTCACTCGGCAGCCCTAAACCTGGCAGCAGCAAACCGCCAAAACGAAAGCTTGCTGATTTTAGGTTTGAAAATGAGGCAAATTCATTTAAAAAAGTTAAATATTGGTGTTGTATTTGTAAGTATACTACTATAAAATAATTGCTTTTTTATTTAATACTCAATTTATAATTTTGTTTATTATTTTTATTTAAAAAAAATAAATAAAATAATTGATTTTTTTTTATATAAATTCATATTTTAATGGGTCACACTATGTATAGTGTGAGGATCAAAACAAATCTCCAGGTGCCCTCAAGAGAACCAGACTGAAAAATGTATGTGCACCCCATGACAATGACACTTTTAAGTGTAATTTGAATTTTTGTTGTTGTTGTTGTTTTTGGCCATCCTATATTGGCATTTCACATGGGTGGATCTGCAGATGAAGGTTAGATGCAGTGCTCCAGAACTCAGTATCCTTCAGACTGTGGCACAATGCCACCAATCCTGCTGCAACCGCTGCAGAGTTTCTCTCTCTATGGGGGAATTCTAATTGTTCACTTCTAGAGAAGTGAGAGGCTTCTGGGATTAGAGTTTGAATGCCTCTCTGGCGTTCATATATTCCCATCTCAGACTCACCTTCCCTTTCATAAAGTACTCAAATATTCCCTCTTTCACTTGCTCTCTCTCTCACTTACACACACACACACACACACACACACACATCAGCTCCCTCCTGCTGTCCAACCAGCTGAAATACTGTTGCTATGTCAAACAGAAGACAAACTGAAATGTTGTTACAAGCCATATAGCTGTTAGTCAAGGGTAGACGGCATATTAAATGTGAAACAAACTAAAACAAGACTATTAGGGAATTAATTACAGTTTGTTTAATATGTCATAAAGCCTTAAGTCAACCCATGCTTTATGCCACTATTTGTCCAGTGAATAAATACTTATATTTATTTTTCACAGCCTACCAGATTACATTTCGAAGCATCATAGACACACAGTCTTATAAAAAAACTTATTTTGGCCAAATTCAAAGACTGGATATTATCATTAATATAGAATGCATTATATGTTATAAATATAGATTTCACTAAATATTGAAAAACACTGATAAAAATAGAATTTGAATATCATTTACTTAGCAACATGTTAACATTAAACTCTATTGGAATCAAATGAGAGTCAAGTATCATAATAATAATAATAATAATAATAATAGGGTTATTTTACTGTCACTTAGAGATACTATTATATTTTTTTAAACGTTTTTTTATTTTATATTTTCTGTTTTTATTTTAACTGTACTTAAAGTTCTACTAATTTTGTTGTGCTTGTCATTTTTGCTCATTTTTATTTATTTATTTATTTATTTTTCTTAATATGTTTATAGCTTTCATTCATTTTTATTTCAGTTTCGGTTTTAGATATATTAGATATAGATATTTTATAGTACATCAAGCAAAACTAAATGAAAATAAGAAATGTTACCTTGACAACTAGCTGAAATAAAATAAGTTTATGTTATGTATTTTTTATTTCAGTTGAAGTTGATTTTATTTCAAAGTATTTTAATGGTTTTAGTTACTTACAATAGCCCCTAAATAATAAATAACAGTGTTATTTTTGTATTACTGAGAGATACTATTATAGATTTTATTAATATTTGTATTGTGTTTTATATATTTTCTGCTTTTATTTTAACTGTACTGAAAGTTAAGTTAAAGTTAGTCTCGTAATTCTGACTTTAAAAGTAATAATAAAGTATTTTTTCTCTCAATTGTAAGTTCATATCTCGCAATTCTGACTTTTTTCTCAGATTTGTGAGATATAAAAACTCCCAATTGCGAGTTCAACTTTGAAAAAAAAAGTTTTTGTTTATATCTTACAATTCTGACTTAAAAACTCACAATTGCATGTTGTGAAGTCAGAATTGCTAAATAAAGTATACATCTCATAATTCTGATATTTTATTCTCAGAATTGTGACTTTATTTCTCAGAATTGTGAATTCTTACTTTATAACTTGCAACTGAGAGTTTATATCACACAATTCTGAGAAATAAAGTCACAATTCTAAGAAAAAGTGTCAGAATTGAGATGTAAACTTTTTTTGTGAGAAATGAAGTCTATAAATTTGCATAAAACAAAGGTTCTTTGACTGCATTTTATATCTAATTTCATATCTACTTTTTTACCTTTTAAAAAAAAAAACCTTTACCTTTTATTTAATAAATAAAAACCTTTATTTATTAATACTATTACATTTTTCCTGAAATTTCACATTTGTCATTGCGTTACTTCTTTTGTGAAATTTACTAGCAACTTCTAAATAAAAATGATTTTGAAGTAAACCCTACACCATTTTTTTATTGTAATACTACCATCCTAGAAGGTAAACCACAACAGGCTGACTAAGTTTTGTAACAGAGCTGCCGTCTCTTGCTCAAATTCCCTTCACTACGGTACTTGTGTCTATCTTTCCCTATGGCTTTTGCCTTCCTTTTCATGTTTTACATGTAATACGCACTCCAGCCCAGCACTCGCTGCCATACAGGGCCCACTGCTTCCCCTCACGAAGCATTTTCTCCCCTTCACCTTCATTATCACTTGTTTAAAACTTTTACTAGGTATTGAATATTTGATGCAGATTAATATTTCACTGCAGGAGTGCCGTCAGGAGAGCGTATAAGCGAGCGAGCTGAGAGCAGAGCAGACATTTACCATTCTACACCACGACTTCCTCTTCCCCTCAGACGTGGCGTGAGCGTATCTTTGCCCCAAGGCAACAAACATCACATGCAGACCACTGAGTCATACATGGAGAAAGACGGAGAGGGAGAGAGACTTTTACGTCATTACAGGGATTTTGTTAATGGACCTTAGACCAGAAAACATACTTACGTAAGTACGCAAAAGCTGACGCTGATACTCGACTGACTCATTATGAACGCGTGGTCCTGTGCATACGCAACATTCACTCGTGAGTTTCTGCGTCAGTCATTTCAGCATTCAGATATGATGTATAGTTTTTCTTTAAATGCTTGTTCTGGCTTGTATTTTTAATTTAATAAACTAAACTAATGAAGATATTTTAATGTTCTTGAAAGACGTCTCTTCTGCTCGCCAAGACTGTATTTGATTTAAAAATATAGTAAAATCAGTAAAATTGTAAAATATTACTTCAATTAAAAAAAAAAAAATGTTTTTTTTTTTTTATGGAAGCCCGTTTCTGCCACTGAATAAAAATTTTTAAAAAATGTTATTGTGACATTTTAATCTCAGAATTCTGATTTTTTTCTCAGAATTGTGAAATATCAACTTGTAATTGCAATTTATAAAGTCAGAATTGCAAGAAATAAAGTCTATAAGAAATGAAGTCTTCTTTTCCTCACAATTGTGAGTTTATATCACACAATTCAGATTTTTTCCCCTTCAGATTTGAGAGAAATTTTTGAGTTATTAAAAAAAAAAAAAGACTGATACGTTTTCAGAATTGCGAGTTTATATCTTACAATTCTGACTTAATAACTCACAATTTGGTGTGAATTGTGAATTAAAGTCTGAATTCTGAGAAAAAAGTCACAAATGCAGGATATAAACTCGCATTTCTGAGAAAAAAGTCAGAATTGAGTTTATATTTCACAATTCTGACATAATAACTTAAGTCACAATTTTGTGCTATGAAGTCAGAATTGGGAATTGAAGTCTGAGTTCTGAGAAAAGCGAGATATAAACTCGCAATCCGGAGAAAAAGTCAGCATTGCGAGTTTGTATTTCACAATTCTGACTTATTATCTCACAATAGCATCTTCTGAAGTCAGAATTACAAAATAAAGTCGCAATTTTTTAGAAAATTCACAATTGTGAGATATAAACTCAATTCTGAGAAAAAAAAGTCCGAATTGTGAGTTTATATCTCACAATTCTGATGTTTTTTTTCTCATAATTGCTAGTTTGTCTCATTATTTTTTGAGTTTATATCTTAAAATTTGGAGAAAAAAAATTAATTGCAGGATGCAAACTCATAATTGGGAGACAAAATGTCAGAATTGTGAGATTAAAAAGTCAAAATTACCTTTTGAATTTTTTTAATCAGTGACGGAAACTGGCTTCCATGGTTTTCTTATTAAACATATTTTAAAATGTAATTTATTCCTGTGATCAAAGCTGAATTTTCAGCATCATTACTCAAGTCTTTAGTGTCACATGATCCTTCAGAACATAATTCAACAAACACAAATTTTTTACTGACATCAAACTTGCTCCAAAGCTACAATGTGTATTCTACAGTGTGTTCTACAATATATAGATATAACATACTGTAAAGCCTAATTTACATAAAAAGAAAGTGTGTTTGCCAAGAAAAGAAAGACAATAGCTTTATTTAAATGTAATTCCAGCGCAGTTAGTGCCTATTTGGAATGGATAGCAAGTGGTTAGTAAATAAGACAACACGTTTTGTGCTGAAATGCAAAGTGGTCAAACTGTTGCTTCATTCATTCATTCATTCATTTATTCATTCAACCCCTGTCATTTCAAGGCTTTCAGAGGATATTGATATAGTCCGCTTTACTCGCAGATAACCCATATATCTGAATGTATTTCGAATGTACCATGCACAAGTCAATCTGTAAACAGCATCATTCAGTGTCCGTTTAAGTGACTCTACTCTTTCGGGAGCTACTCTAGATAAATGACACATTTCCGATTCAGCACGTGAAGCGCCGCGGATGAGGCTGAGAAAGAATGTCGTGTCTGGCCATGAGCGAAGCTGGGCTGAAATGAGGCAGTCTGTCACCAGGTACCTCATACAAATCTCTCTCCCTGAGGCTTTGGACAATGAGAGGCAGGAGCAGGTTTCATTCTGCGCTCTGTCCCCTCTGGAATCTGATTAGGCTGCTGTATATGGACCCCAGGGGCCCAGAGCACTCATATAGACTCCTAAATGGAAGAGTTGGTCGTTTTTTTTCCTCCCGTCACTCCACAATTGCATTTATTGTAGTAATGCAGCAGCCTGCCATATGGTTGAACCTGTTTATTAATATGCAGAGAGAGCACTGTAAATATTAAATAAATGGAGACTATGTATATCAGTGGGGAAGTGGAAGCAAATGGAGAAATGGGCCGGCGTGGAGCTTTATGAAATCACGGAAATAGAGGGAAAAGATTTTCACACTAGGGTTTGTGATATTACAATTTAGTAGTCGATTGCAATGCCAGTACATTTTTACAATTCTCAACATCAGTTGTGCAATTTTGATACAATAGCAGAAATAATAACTGAATGTAATCCATTTTAAAATCCAATCTAAAAAGTGTCAATTTATGATATAATTTATACAAATCAGGATAAAGATGTAAAATATTAAAATATATGATAAAATAATAATATTTAAGTATTTAAGATGTATATAATAACAAAATTTAACTCAAAATACTGAAATATTGTACTTGTAAAATAAGTTTTTACAAATAATGGTTTAAGCAAACTATACTATAAATTTAATGTAACATTTAAAATATTATTAAAACTAATGAAAGGAAGAAAAAAGCAAGTATTCAGCAGAAATATGACCCTGAACCACAAAGCCAGTCTTAAGTAGCATGGGTATATTAGTAGCAATAGCCAAAAATACATTGAATGGGTCAAAATTATTGATTTTTATGACAAAAAATCATTAGGATATTAAGTAAAGATCATGTTCCATGAAGATTTTTTATAAATTTCCTACTGTAAATTTATCAAAACTTTATATTTGATTAGTGGTATGTATTGCTAAAAACTTAATTTGGACAACTTTTAAGGCGATTTTCTCAATATTTTTTTTCACCCCCAGATATTGGTTGTATCTCAGCCAAACATTGTCCTATTCTAAAACCATACATAACTGGAAAGCCTATTTATTCAGCTTTCAGATGATACATCTCGTTTTATTTAGTTTTGTTGTCCAGGCTCACAAGCATGTGAACAAATAATATCATATTCATATTCAGAAGTTGATATAGCTGTGAAGTATTACAAGTAATCTATTAAATGTTATATATTTATTATATAATGAATAAATATATAAATATATTATAAGTTATATATAATAAATATTTTTAAAAGTAATTAATAAAAGCTATATATATTTTATATATAAATCGCTGTTAAAGTTGTCCAAATGAAGTTCTTAGCAAAGCATATTACTAATCAAAAATTAAGTTTTGATATATTTACGGTAGGAAATTTACAAAATATCTTCATGGAATATGATCTTAACTTAATATTCTAATGATTGATATTGATAATTCTGTATTTTTCTGTATTTATTTTTCATAGGTGTTTCACCCATATTAATTATGCACTGCACTGTGTTATGTTTTAGGGTTGAAGGAAATGTATACGAAGAGTTCAGATGCAAAACCAGCTAAAAGCCATCTCGGTCAAAAGTGAGATAATGATACTGAGTGAATGCTCTCGACACATATTACACATCCATCAAATACTTTTACTTCAAAATCGGTGCTTAGAAGCCTATACATCGGAGCCTGATAAAAAATGCATTTTTTAAAGAAAGATTTCAGATGGATTTAGAGGCTTTTGCATCTGAACTCTTTATATAAACTTAAAGGACAATCTGGCAGAAAATTACCATTGCTATTTTCTAAATTTTTTTCTTGCAGTGTGTACATTTACTTCATATATACTGTGTTCATATGAATGCTTCACCAAGAAGTGCATGTTTACATGCAAGCAAAAATTTAATACAGCAGTAAGACTAGTATCATTACATATTAAGATATAGCAGGCTATTAATCTGACAAACCAAGACAATGTAAAAACCTGTGCACATCAAATATCTAACACTTCTCTTCATTCCTTCATCATAACCTTTCCACAGATTAAACCTTCCAAAAACCTAAAACGTGACTAGCATCAGGAGACCCAAAAAGCACAATGTGCAAAGCCTTTATCCAATACTGAAACATCTTCCTTTATCTTCTTCCTCAGTTCATGGAGGATACAACATGAAAAGACATTATTATGATTTAATTTCCCACCGGTACAGGAAACTCATGTTTTCCCCTCACACTCACACTGCCAGCTCGGCTCTTGTCCACTTCTCTCATTTTCTCTGTAATACTCTCTTTTGAGTCTCTCGCACCATCAGTTGTATAGACGTCTCAACACAGGATAACCAGGTCCAGAGACCGTTCTAGGGTCAACGGATAGCCAGGCTTAGCCTATGATCTCGGAATACTTATGGGATGCACTTTTGATGTAATATTGGAATATGATGTAGTTTAACAAATGTTGCATGCATTAGGAATCATTTTCCCTGCTAAGAATTACAGATTAAACAATTTCCTTATCTGGTCTCCCAACATATCTAAACTCTCAAGACTGGACTGTTGTAATGGTTTTAACAGGGTTTTGGTTACATTTCAGCTGGATGACCAGCTAAACCAACTTAACAACAGCTTGGCCAAGTTAGATCATCAACTAAACCAACTTACACCAATTAAAACCAGCAAAACGCTCTCTTTCATTAGGGTTATAAAATTCATTTTTCAGTATTACTGGAGCTAAAACTAAAAAGAACTACACAGGACTCAAAACCTCAGACTAGTTTTTCATGAACTATTCCTTTATTAATAGTTAATAATAATACGAATACAGTTGAGGTCAAAAGTTTAAAAATCTGCAAAATGTTAAATATTATACCAAAATAAGAGGGATTGTACAAAATGCATGTTTATTTAGTACTAACCTTGATAAGATATTTCACATAAAAGATGTTTACATATAGTACACAAGAGAAAATAACAGTTGATTTTACAAAAACGATCCTGTTCAAAAGTTTACAACCCCTTGTTTCTTAATACTACGTTGTTGTTGTTTTGTTTGTTTGTTTTTTTATTGATAGTTGTTCATGAGTCCCTTATTTTTCCTGAACGATTAAACTGCCTGCTGTTCTTCAGAAAAAGCCTTCAGCTTCCACAAATTCTTTGGTTTTCCAGCATTTTTGTGTATTTGAACCCTTTCCAACAATTACTGTATGATTTTGAGATCCAAAACGCTCAGTGAAGCTCCAGAAGAAAACATCAACGTAAATGTAACTTATTTTGTCTTCTGGGAAAAATACCACTATCTTCTGTAGCCTCTGAAGGGCAGTACTAAATGATATTTAGGCAAAATAAGAAAAATGTACACATATCCATTCTGTTATTTCAAATAACTTATTCATATGATTTTGATCAAATAGGTAACATTTTGTACATTCTGAAAGGGGGATATAAACTTTTGAGCTCAACTGTAATATAATAATATTGATATAAACATCAGCAAGTGTACCAAATTGCATATTTTTGTTCAGTTTGGGCCTCTGAATAAAATGTTGATGTATAATGTTGTATAACATAGATATGATCGTAAACAAAGGTTCAATAAACTGTTATATTTCAAAACATTTTTTTTTTTAGACTATTATTAGATATGTCAGGCTTAAGCCCCTGAATCATATTCGTAGAGCCACTCATGCTCAAGTCTTCCACCATAGTAAGCCGAGGCGACCCGCACGTTGTTGGTAAAGTGCTTCACTGACAGGAAAGCCCAACACTCGCACACAACATTAATATTTAGATCACCCTCTGGGTAGACACAAGAGAAAATATCTAGCCTGTAATCTCTCTAAATTTATCCTTTCCATCTCCCGCTTTCTTCCTCCATACCTGTGTCTCTCAGTCGCCGGCTCTTGAAGCACAGGTTCGCTTTCATTTCCCCCCACAGATGGAGTCGCACTCAGGCTTGGACGTGTTCCTTTTTTGTCTCTCTCTTTCTTCCTCGGATCTCAGCAGGGACCTGGCAACTCTCTACCTCTCCGTCTCTCTCTCGGCTCATCTGTTTCTGTGCTTTTGAGCACACAGACACGGATCCCCGTCCTCAATGCCAGGCTGCCAGCGCTCATCATACTGAACAATCTCGTTTCCTGACTGATTCCAGTTCAGACGGCCATAAATGTCCAACATATGTGCATCTGGTGCTGTCTATAGGATGATGCAGAAACTGGACATGAACAGATGATATTCACAGGAAACAAAACTGACAAACAACGTCTCCTAAATATCTCGAATGTGTCTCCTCAACTGGATTTGCTTCAGGGCCCAGAATAGTGGTGAACTAACATGGTAGTAAAACTGCTTATTTGCGCAAATGTAAACTAAACTGCCCATAAAAACACTGACATGTATTAAAATTACCAATAACTTTTTTACATTTTGAAATTAATTGCATATTTACAAAAACACATTGTTATTAAATGTATTAGCATTTATTATTAATTAAAACCAAAATATGAATATTTAAACAATATATTAGTACTATATAAATACTATATTATATAATTATATTAAATGGTAAAAACTATATAAATAATGAATGTTTCTATTTAGCTTTAGTTTATCGTTACTTCCATTTTGGTTTTAGTCATTTTTGTACTTCAATTAAAAATAATTCATCTAATATTAATATTTTAGTTTAGTTTTAGTTTTCGTTTTATGCTTATTGTATATGTAATATTACTTATTAAAAAATATATTGTCATGAACCAATATATGAATGTATTAATCTATATTATTTTAAATGCATTTACTGTGTATTAATTGCAAACATCAAAGCAAAATGGTTTAAATTTTTTTTACTGACCCTATCAAAATTGCAACTAACCAGCTGAAAACCAGACATCAATGAGATTAAATGGAGAGCAAATTAAGACATTTTTTTAGGTTTCTTAATTTAAGATTACACATCATGATACAAAAACCTCAGATAAACCATGCGTCTCTACTAGTGCTTCAGAAGAAATCTCTCAAACTGTGCTCAGATTTGCCAAGAACCAAAGACCAAATAATCTGGGCTATATACTCCAGATTCATTTTACAGCTCTATACTCTTAGTCCTTTGTAATTTTTTAAGTTAATACTTCAAATAAAACAGAAATGAGAACTCCATTAAGTCTCCTTAAATAAGTTCAGATATTAGTTTTTACTTTTGAGGGCAACATGAAATGAAAATTGTTCTACTTTGCATCATAAACACATGATCTAGATCTTATTGTTCTCCATCATACATCTCAACCAGTCTTCTCCAACTACCTAGCTTCATTCTCACCCATATTTCACAATCAAATCAATTCACAACAGATAAAAACAAGTTCTGCCTTACATTTGTTCTTAGTAAACCTCCTGTACCCAAGGAAAGCATCACATTAAAAGATGTCCATGGTTTGCAAACTAAGTTTCACAGTTATTTCTCTCAATGAATTTCAGGAGAAACATCTGAAACAACTTAAAGCATAACCGAGAACTCCTGTACATCTCCTTAAATAAGATATTAGCTTGGCAAAGTCCATATAACCAGGTCTTCCTGTGCTACATCATATTTTTCAAACAGAAAGTAACACCCATATTTCACAATCAAAACAATTTCCAATGGATAAAATCAAGTTTTGCCCAATATTTGTTCTTACTGAACATCATTTATCTGTCAATGTAAAAATCAAAACTGTTTACAATACATGAACCAAGTTTTATTGTGCTCCAGCATATTTTTCAACCAGTTACATCCATTTCACAATCAAATTGATTCCCAATAAATAAAATTAAATTCTGCCCTAAATTAGTTGTTTATGAACCTCCTTTCTCTCAGAACAACATCAAATTACAAAAGGTAAACGGGTTGCAAACTAAATTTCCCATTGACTGACTAATTTGTGTCTATTTTATTTCTTCCAAGGAATTGTTGTAGAAACATCTGAGACAGAGTTGATATTTTAATAAAACATTACCAAAAACTCCATTAAGTCTCTTTAAAAGTCCAAATAACCAGGTCTTTCTGTGCTCCATCATACTTTTTAACCAGTAAGTAATGCCCATATTTCACAATCAAATCAATTTCAAATTGATAAAAATCAAGTTCTGCCCTACATTTGTACTTACTGAACCTCATTTCTCTCAAAATATCACCACATTACAGAAGCTAAATGGGTTCAGTTTGATGTTGACTTCAACTGACTCATGTTTTGTTTTATTTCCCCTAAGAATTAGGAGAAACATCTGAGATATACTTCTTAATACTTCAATAAAACATAACCAAGAACTCCCAAGTGTCCTTGAATATGATATTAGCTTGCCAAAGTGCAACTGCATTTATCTATCAATGTGAAATCCAAGTCGTTCCACTTTACAAAACATGAACCAACTTTTATTGTGCTCCATCACACTGTTCAACCAGTAAGTAACACCCATTTTTCACAAGCAAATTGATTTCCAATGGATAAAATAAAGTTCTGCCCTACATTTCTTCTTAATCAATCTCCTTTCCCTCAGAACAGCATCACATTACAGAAGGTAAATTGATTCAGTTTGACGTTGACTTTAACTGATGTTTTGTTTTATTTCTCCTAAGGAATTTTAGGTGAAACATCTGAGATATACTTCTTAATATTTGAATAAAACCGAGTTCTGCCCTACACTTGTTCTTAATCAATTTCCTTTCCCTCAGAATAGCATCACATTACAAAAGGTAAATAGATTGCAAACTAAATTTGACATTGATTTTGATTCATTAATTTGTGTCTTCCTTATTTCTCCCAATGAACTGTTGTAGAAACATCTGAGACAAAGTTGACTGTTTAATAAAACACAACAGAGAACTGCATAAATAACCTTGTCTTGTGCTCCATCGACCACACTGTAAAAAAATAAAAAAACGCAATTTGTTGAGTCAACTTAAAATAATTTGTTACCCTGCTGCCTTAAAATTTTAAGTTCAGTCAACTCAAATAAGTTTATTCAAGTTGAAATGTTAAGTTGTACTAAGTGACAACTTAGATATTCAAGTTGACTAAACTAAACAAAAGTTGTTTGTTAAACTTAACAGCTGTTTTTATTCCTCGGCTGCCTTAAAACTTTAAGTTGAATCAACTTAAATATCTAAGTTGTCACTTAGTAAAACGTAACATTTCAAGTTGACTAAACATTTCGAGTTGACTGAACTTAAAATTTTAAGGCAGCCAGGTAAATTGTACTCAACAAATTGTACTTTACAGTGCAGTATAACACCCATATTTCATAATCAAATCAATATCCAATTGATAAAATCAAGTTCTGCCCTACATTTGTTCTTACTGAACCTCATTTCCCTCAGAAAATCACCACATTACAGAAGGTAAATGGGTTCAGTTTGACACTGACTTTAACTGACTCATATGTTTCTTTTTATTTCTCCTATGGAATTTTAAAAGAAACACCTGAGACAAAGTTAATACTTCAATAAAACAGAACTGAGAACTCCCTTAAGTGTCCTTGAATAAGATATTAGCTTGGCAAAGTAAAACAGCTTTTATCTGTCAAAATGAAATCAAAATAGATCTGCTTTGTCTTCTACATAAATGAAACCGGTCTCATTTGGCTCCAACCAGTAAACAACATCCATTTAACAATCAAAATAATAGAAAAAATCAAGCCTTACATTTGTTTAACTGAACCTCCTTTTCCTCAGAACATCATCACATTACAGAAGGGTTGCAAACAAAGTTTCACATTAAATTTAATTGATTAAGGAATTGTAGGAATTTCCATTCCACAAAAGGTTCTAAGACAAATGGTTCTTCTAAGAACACACCATTGAAAGATACTTTGGAGAACCAAATAATGATTTGTTAAGGCATCACTGCAAAACCCCTTTTGGATCCTTTATTTTAGGGTGTACAAATTGTAAATGGCATTCACATTGATTTTTAGTGAGTATTAGTGTCTTTCTGTGTCACTCAGCACCCTTGCTAATTTAAACAAACCACAAACACCCATATATGTGTGCGTGCGAATGTTTGCGATCCTCCAGGTCTCCTCTGGGAGTGTTATTCACACCTTAATTCTGGGCTTGAGCAGATGAAAATGTGTGGTGACGTGGGCCGCTGTTATTGATTTTGGTAGACCTTGTGCAGTGGGGGAGGTTACGTAAGCCCAGCCAATTATACCTCGGGCTCATGGGGAGAAGGAGACTTCCTGAATGTCCACCTGGATCTTCCTCAGCGCTCTGAACACTGATTCATACGCCTGGAGGTTTCAGCCACCCAGCTGATCAGGTCTGCCTGGTTGCAACACATACTATCGCAGATTTCATCCACTTGTTTTTCTCTACTAACTTTATATATTGCATTGGCGAACTACCATTGCTTTCCAGACACTCATTTAGATTTAGTCTCACATAGCCAGACTTTTAACCGTCTGATCCACATCGCAGCACATTCCGGCCAAGAATCGGTCATTTTAAGACAGGAGCAGGACTTGTTTAGGAGCAGGTAAATCAGATACAACCCTAAAAGCGCAGCCGAATAATTTAAAGACACGCTCAAGGACACTTGGCTTGTTAACTTGCTACTGTCTCAAACAAAACTGTTGAATATCTTTCAAAGACACGATGGCACAAATCTCACAAACTTTGCCAAATGCAGCGATTTCTTACTTGGAAGCCCTCATAGTAGCAGACTGGGAACTTGTAAACATGATATTGTTTCCAAGTGAACTGACACAGATTCACAGAATTGTGTAAAGCATAGCTCTCAAGTGGTTTTAGTTTAGTAACTAGACCTGGTTTGATGCTCGTGGAAGAAAACACACATTTTAGGACACTTTTTCGCCTTTTTGTCTTGCTTTTTGAATTTGAACATGAATTTGAATTTGTGCCAAACGACTAGACGTTAATTGAATCTAAAATCTAAAAATAATCTAAACTTTACTAAAAAAAAAATTAGATAATGTAAAATATATACAAAGTTGTTACTAAACAACAACAACAACAATAATAATAATAATACTTTATTCAGCAAGGATACATTTAACTGATCAAAAGTGACAAAGTAATTTAGCCTTTTTTGTCTTGCTTTTTACATGACACATAAATTTGTGCCAAATGACTAGATGTTAATTGAATCTAAAAAAATCTAAATATCCTTAAAACAAAAATAAATTTACAAAAAAAAATTAGATGATGTACAATATACACAAAGTTGTTACTAAGCAACAATAATAATAAGACTTTATTCAGCAAGGATGCATTTAACTGATCAAATGTGACAATAAAGTAATTTTTTAATGTCGCTTGTCAAATGTCACTTTTTTTAATGTCACAATGTCATTTTTTTTTTAAACAAATAAAATATTAAGCAGCACAACTGTTTGCAATACGGACAACAATATTTGTTTATTGAGCAACAAACCAGCATATTAGTCTATAAATTTGTGACCCTAGACCACAAAATCATAAGAGTCATTATATTTTTTTTATTCATTTATTTAACTATTGATGTATGGTTTGTTAGGATAGGACAATATTTTGGCTGAGTTACAACTATTTGAAAATCTGGAATCTGAGGGTGCAAAAACTCAAAATATTGAGAAAATCGCCTTCAAAGTTGTCCAAATGAGGTTTTTAGCAATGCATATTACTATTAAAAAAAAAAAAGTTTTGATATATTTATAGTAGGAAATTAACAAAATATTTTATGGAACATGATCTTTACTTATCCTAATGATTTTTGACGCATACAATGCTTTTTTTGTTATTGTTACAAATATAAGACTGTTTTTGTGGTCCAGGGTCACTTTTAGACACTTTATATGTGTATATAAACACACCAGTTGAGAACCAGCTGATCTTAGCATATTTCTTGCAAACTTATACAACCTATGCATCATTCTGTGAAGTGTTTTGCTGCCTGAGACTAATAGTAAATCACAGACAAGTTTAAAAGACTACATATTATGCATATGTTCATGTATTATTCAGCAAGAAATTAAAAACTAATAGTCTGGCTCATATTTAACAGTCAACTCGCTAATTAGTAAAGATAGTTGTGTATTTCCCTAGCAAACACTTTCCCACAAACTCATGCATAGTAAAACCTAAAATGCGCTGCAATTAATTTGAACTCCATTCCATATGACTCCCATATAATCGTGTATTTTTGCACATAATCGCATAGAAATTAAAGCTGTCTTACCTGTATATGATACAGGCGCAGTCTCTGCAGGTGCCACAGTTCTCAATGTCCTGTCCCGTTCGGTACGAGTGTCTTCTGAAACACACACAACCAAACAATAACCACCGGTTTTTAAACTTGTGAGAATGCCGTTATGAAAGAAGGCCTACAAACTCATGTTTGCATGGATTGTTTATTGCACAAGCCAAAAGTATGTAAAGCATGTTTGGGTATGTCTTTGATGAATGACTTCCTCTGAGTGTCTGACAGTTATATAAGAGTGACTCACAGCTAACAGGACTATACTATCATTCTGCTTCTGCTTAATTAAAACACTGTCGTTAGTGTGTGTTCATACATTGCGAAGGCATGTTCTGAGAACGTCAAGTATGCATTATGCATATACTGAATGTACAGACAGGTATTACAGATATCTTCAGGAAGTCAACACACAAATGGATTAGTTATAGCTGTCTCTGCACATTAAGCTGGGAGAAAGTATTTTAGCATTTAGCACCTTAAGGAGCTCTTCTTATTCCAGCAGTGCACACGATTTCACACGGACACCAGGTGCTGCTAAATAATAGCGTGAGACAGGAAGACTATATGCATATATACGTGTCACATACGGTGCCTGAGTCTCACATGGGATAACAATGCTAGCCTGATTTAGCAGCTTGACACAATAGGGACTAATTACACATCACAGATTTCCGGAATCTTCCTTCTCGCCTTCCTCGGCTTCTGGAATTAAAGAGCTGATGGTAATCCTGAGGCTCTCGAGCAGCGCTTAAATAATCCACAGATGGGAATCAATCATAGAGAGGCTTTATGTGAAGATCTTTCATCTAGTTTTTTAACCAACATGCTTTATATTTAGAATAGCCTGCAATTTACACAAAACATTAGTCTGTGATGTGCATCCATCCATCCATTCAAGTTATTTTAGTAATATTTATTTATTTATACTGGATTAGCTTTTATTTTTGTTTTAGTTGTATTCATTTTTTTATTTATCAGAATAGATTTTTTTTTTTAACTTTAAATATGGAAGCCTGTTTCCGCCACTGAATAAAAAAAATAAAAAGGTAATTATACCTTTTTATGTCACAATTCTGACTTTCCATCTCTCAATTGCGGGTTTGCATCTCGCAATTCTGACTTTTTTTGCTCAGAACTGTGAGATATAACGCACAATTGCGAGTTATAAAGTCAGAACTGTTAGATATGTGACCCTGGACTACAAAACCAGTCTTAAGTGGCTGGGGTATATTTGTAGCAATAGTCAAAAATGCATTGTATGGGTCAAAATTATAGATTTTTCTTTTCTTTTCTTTTCATAATATCCTAAATCATTAGGATATTAAGTAAAGATCATGTTCCATGTAGATACTTTGTAAATGTCCTACCATAAATATATCATATAAGTAATATGCATTGCTAAGAACTTCATTTGGACAACTTTAAAGGTGATTTTGTCAGTATTAAGATTTTTTTTTGCACACTCAGATTACAGATTTTCAAATAGTTGTATCTCGACCAAATACTGTCCTATTATAACAGACCATACACCAATGGAATTCCTATTTATTCAACTTTCAGATGGTGTATAAATCTCAATTTCGAAAAATTGACACTTATGACTGGCTTTGTGGTCCAGGGTCAGAATTGCGGGGATAGTCGGCGCCGATAGCCTTGTGGGCAGTGCGCCGACATACAGCGCCGTTGCGCAACGGGCGTCCCGAGTTCGATTCCCGGCTCGAGGACCTTTCCCGACCCTACCCCCTTCTCTCTCTCCACTTCGCTTCCTGTCCTTCCTGATCTGTCCTATAATAATAAAAAGCCAAAAATAAATCTTTAAAAAAAAAAGAATTGCGGGGATAACCAAATGACTTTCTTTCTCACAGTTGCGAGTTTGTATCTACCAATACTGACTTTTTTTCTCAAAAGTGTGATATAAACTCACAATTGCAAGTTATAAAGTCCAGTTCTAAGGGGAAAAAAGACTGATATGTTCACAGAATTGCAAGTTTATATCTTACAATTCTGAGAAAAAAAGTCAGAAATGCAAGATAAGTCGCAATAACCTTTTTTACATTTTTTATTTAGTTTGTTGTACTTCAGCTATTATTATATAGTTATATATGTGACCCAGGACCACATAACCAGTCTTTTTTTTTTTTTTTAGTGAGATTTATACATCATCCGAAAGCTGAATAAATAAGGTTACAAAAAAATTGAAATATTTAGAAAATCGCCCAAATGAAGCTTGTAGCAATGCACATTGTTAATCAAAAATACGTGAAGATATATTTACATAACATCTTCATGGAACATGATCTTTACTTCATATCCTAATGATTTTTGGTATGAAAGAAAAATGGATAATTTTGACCCATATAATGTATCTTTGGCTATTGCTACAAATATACCTGTGCTACTTAAGACTGGTCTTGTGGTCCAGAGTCACATATATTTTCCAGTCAATTTTCATTTGATAATAAGTTTTTGGAATTTTGGGGTTTTTATTTTTCAGTTTAGTTTTAATTTATTGATTTTTTTAAAATTGTGTATGTATGTATCTATCTAGGGCCTAAAACTAACTTTTTGCCACACCTGCCAATATCCGGTGACATGATAAAATTTTCCAGCCAAAAATAGTTTTTACCAGCCTGATTTCTTTTACCTGGTCATGATTTATTTTTCTGTAATTTATTATGATTAATCACATATTTATATGGTCATAATTTCACTTTGAAGCTCTGAATTAATGTAGAAACAACTCTAACTCTAAAATATATAACAACTTTTAATTTAGGTGATTTTAAAACAATCTTCAAATAAACTATAAATTGTATATGCATAAACAATACAGATTAATCTTTATTCAATCTCCAAAGTAGAGACTAGAGCAGTCGAGTGATTCCTCTTTTTCTTTTGTTCTTTGAGTTATATCAATGACAGACTTCAGCAAGTTTCCCTTAAAAATCAGCACTGCATCTTTAAAAATCTGATGCACATGATGTGGATCTGACACATAAGAGATTTTCTCCCAACTTTTTACGGTCATTTAAGACTTTATAACTCACTTAAGACTGCGTCTACAAGGTAACTCGCCAAAACGGTGTATTTTTTTTTACATAATTGTGTGTTTTCGTCCATTGAAGTGCAACTGGTGCATTGTCTGAAGCCGCTCTTGTCTTCGGAAAAGATTGTTTTATTCGCTTATGTCAGAAACAGTGACTTAAACTCTCTGTTGTTCTTATAGTTGTTCTCACTACATTGCATTGTTATATTTTAGAAAAGTTTTACCCACCAACTGGTGACTGACACGGTTACATATACTCACATTTGGCGTTGGCGAGTGTTAATTTTAGGCCCTGTATCTATCTGTCTGTTCGTCCATTCATCTAATTTTATATGCATCCACTGTGTATTAACTGCAGAAGTGACAGCTTTAACATTAAAGTTAAATGTTTTTAAAGGTCATCAGTCTTGCTTGCTCCTTTTTCTTCTCACATGCAAACACTTACACACACACACACTTACTCACACGATCAAGGCAACAGCCTCATTAAAAGCTGTTTAAAGTCTCACCTTAATTCGTTCACTGGGGGACAGCCTAGTCATTTGTCATCAACACAAGAGCTCCTGTGTGCGTGTGTGTGTGTGTGTGTGTGTGTGTGTGTGTGTGTGTGTGTGTGTGTCTGTGTGAACATCTCTATTCTCATAACATGAGAGTAGCCAAAATAAATGTGTAAATGTGTGGTGATACAATCAATAGCCCTGATGATTTAATTCTCCAGAAGCTGTGACCTTTGAACTGAAAATACCAAACAAAACTTCTCAACTACTTGACATAAAATATAGCCACTATATTCTAAATAAATATATAAATAATTCAACCAAAAAGCCAATTAATCACGATTGGTGGTGCTATTACTCATTAAGATTTGAACAAGCATTATAATTTAGTGTCAAACTCATCCATCATGAGAAATATTTTGTTAAAGGGTTAGTTCAGCCAAAAAAATGAAATTCTGTCATGTCGTTCCAAACCTGTAAGACCTTCATTCATCTTTGGAGCACAAATTAGCATATTTTTTATCAAATCTGAGAGCTTTAGTAAAATAGTTCATGTGACATTAGTGGTTCAACTGTAATTTTAGGAAGCGACAGGAATTTTTGTGCACAAGTCATTATTTTTGTTCTCTTTGTGCACAGAGAGTATTCTTGTAGCTTCAAGGATGTCCTTACTACCTTTCTGGGCCTTGAACGTGTCAGTTGTGTGGATATCTATGCAGAGTCAGAAAGCTCTCAGATTTCAACAAAAATATTTTAATTTGTGTTCTGAAGATGAACGAAGGTCTTACAGGTTTAGAAAGACATGAGGGTAAGTAATTAATGACAAATATATATATATATACATATATATATATTTTGAGAAATAAGAAGAAAAGACATGTAGTTTCATACAATTCAGTCAACAGATCTGTAAAATGGGAAATTGCTTTCTCATAGTGCTGAAGAATCACAAAGTGACAATTTTGCAATACAAATCACTTTTCGTAAAGTTCCTTCGCAGTCTGAAACAGGGCAAATGCTTGATTAAGAAATGTGGTGACAACAGCCAAAGAGGCAGGAGATTGATTAATGACACACTTCACAAGAACATCTGAAAATTACCCCAAGTGTTCCTAGATCCATTCTCTGAGATGACCTTTCAGTGTTAATTACTCTGAGAGAGACGCTGTGGGGATTTGAGTGTAAGGTTGAACGAATTATCTGTCTTTTCCTGGTTAACTGAATACAGCTGTTTAAGATACATAGAGCAGATGTTCACGTCTTCACGTTGCTGTTTTACGTACTGGTGCCCAGTTGATTCAGACAGATTTTACTCGATTCTGAGATGAATGTGAGCAGTAATTTCATTACCACAACCATTTTTAAAGGATTAGTTCACTCTCAGAACAAAAATTTACACATAATGTACTCACCCCCTTGTCATCCAAGATGTTCAAGTCTTTCTTTCTTCAGTCGTACAGAATTAATGTTTTTTATGGAAAACATTTCAGGATTTCTCTCCATATAATAGTTATGGATGGTGCACCCTAGTTTGAACTTCCATAATGCAGTTTAAATGCAGCTTCAAAGGGCTCTAAACGATCCCAGCCGAGGAAGAAGGGTCTTATCTAGTGAAATGATCAGTTTTTTTTTTAAACAAACTGACAATTTATATACTTTTTAACCTTTTTAGCCTTGTCTCGTCTCTGCGATGCACAGCCGTAGTCTGTATGATCCGGGCCAATACAGTTAGGGTATGTCAAAAAATTCCCATCTCGTTTCTGTCTTCAACTTCGAATTTGCCCTACATTGCTGCAGAAGTACCAACCCAGTGCCTACAAAGTGAACATACAAAGAAGATCAAACACCTTTACAAAAAAAGATAAAACAGCAATGTATGATGATTTTGAAGTTGAAGTCGAAAACAAGATGAGAGTTTTTCGACATACCCTAACTGTATTGACCCAGATCACACAGACTACGCATGTGCATCGCAGAGACGAGACAAAACAAGGATTTGAGGTTAAAAAGTATATAAATTGTCAATTTGTTTAGAAAATAACCAATCATTTTGCTAGATGATAACCTTCTTTATCGTTTTGAGCTCTTTGAAGCTGGATTTAAACTGCATTTAAACTTGGGGGCATTATACATATCCATTATATGGAGAGAAATCCTGAAATGTTTTCCTCAAAAAAAACAATTTCTTTACGACTGAAGAAAGAAAGACATGAACATCTTGGATGACAATGTACATTATCTGTACATTTTTGTTCTGAATGTGAACTAATCCTTTAAGTCAACAAGAAATCAAAACTGACACTACACTATAAATATATATTTTTTTAAGTTACTGGAGTATCATTTCAGTTTTCAAAATGTCACCTTTCATTCAATGTGTTACTTGTCATTTCTTTGTAATTATTTGTGGAATTTACTAGCAATATCTAAATGAAAAGTTAGGAAATATTTAGTAATCCTACACTGAAATTTACTGAATAATATATACTAAATATACAGAAAATACCAAAGTTTCTAGATCAGTTTCTAAACACATTTTTTTTCAAAGAAACAAAAATACAAAAAAAGACTATTAACACATTGAATAAAACATGACATTTTGAAGTGGAAAGACAGAAATAGTATTTACTCCAATAATGTTTTATTTACAACTTAAAAAAAAAAAAAAACATATACACACACACACACATATATATATATACATATATATTTATTTATTTATTTTTTTTTTATGTACACCAAATGTTTTATGCAGTTTTTTTTTTTTTTATCTAAATATAAATAATAACTTGCGCAGCCTCAGAAACAACTCTCCTTTTCCTGTTGATGTCTCTTAGTTCAGGTGATTAAATACCTCAGCCAAAAAGTTATTTACACATGGTGTCAGCAAATTCTGTTTGTTTGGCTTCAAACTTTTCACAATTCATTAAAATCCTAATGAATAAAGTTAGGTTCTGTCCCTCATTTTCTCTTGTTTAATATCCTGTTTCATAGGAATTCACAAAAGTATGGGCTGCACAGAGTAATGCATATTCACATACAGAGATTGAGTTTAAAAGATTAAAATTGTAAATTTTAGTCTCTACTGTTCTTTAAAGAGATTAAAACAGTCATTTTTGTTCTATTAAAATTAGCTGCTACTGTTCTAAACATTAATCTCTATTAATCTCTATTATTGTTCTATGCTTTTTGTTCTATTAAGAGAAATAAATGAGTTGCTATTGTTCTTTTAAAAGATTAAAATATTGTTAAGAGATTAAAATATTAGTCTCTATTGTTCTGAGATTTTGACATTAAAATATTAAGAATTTAGTGTGTTTTTTTGACATTTTATTAGCTTGTAAGCAATTTTGTATGTTAACATTTTCAAAACATAACAGCTCAGACAGACTCTCAAGCTATTCTGAAGATCTAGTAGAAATTCAAAAGAGCTTCGACATAACCAAGCAAACATGTGACAATGACAGTGAAGTGACTTGCTTTAACAGAGACTTCAGACAAGAACTAAAAACCAACAAGAGAATAAAATTAAGTGAGAAGCCATTTGCACATCATAATCACATAATGCAGCGCTCCACTCCACACGCTAAGATTCCTTTATAAAGAAGGCTAATCATCTTTGATAGTGCACTGATCACAGCAATTGTAATGACACAAAATTATGCCATTATCCTCTTTCTGTTGTTTTGTGCTATATTGTTTTCATTGTAAAAAAAAAAGTTAGACTAGCACACATTTACTAGCAGAAAGCAATTTCATAGCCCTTGTCTTTCCAAGTGGTTAAACATCATTGATTTACCCAAGCAAGGATCTTTTCTTTAAACATATAAAATGACGAAAATATGCATAACTTTATTGCACAATGATTTCTATAACAAGCAGTTCACAATTACGATTCAGAACATTTGTTTTTACAAGCACAAACAAACTGTTACTTTTTCATGCATGTTAATTTGTACAAGCTAGTCTGAGTCATTACTAAACCCGATATGCGCTTCAAGCGTTTTCAGCTAAGAACAAAACCATGCACCGCAAAGTTTGCCTAAAATGAAGCAATTAAGTCTTTGTGGAAAACACTTGGTTGACAGTTTCAGCGCTGTTTGAAATCTCTCCTGGGCAACCTCGCAGAGTAAAACAAGCTTTCCAGAGTTTTCCGGCACGCTTTGAAGCTGACAGTTTATAAATACGGGGCGCACGGGGCATCTCCGAAGAAAGATGCCGACCCAAGCAGTTTATGCGTGCAGGATCAAGGCAATCTTGTAAGCGTGCTATGTTGCCCATCTCATTTATACGCAAATCAGATCATTATTGTTTGCAGACTTCATGCTTCTAAAAACAGAAGCTTACAGATAGCCTGACAGCGAAGGTTTATGGACAACCCGCGAGGCAGCGAGGTTTAGAAATGGACACGTCTGAGAGTTTTGGCAAGCGTATTTTTCTCTGCTCAATAGAGCCCCGGAGGAGACATGCTGTCAGGTTTGAGAAACACGCAGTCAACAAGCTGACTGGCGAGTGTGATGGACAGCAATGTAATGCCACCGGTGTAGTGCATCAAAACTCAGAAACACATGGTGCTGCACGCACTTTAGCGAAATGACATATACATTTGCTTTAGGGACACTGCGATCGGTATTGGAAATCACATACTATACTGGTCCAAAATGCTTTCTACAACAAAGTATACTCTACTGCATGCTATTTTTACAGTATATTCTCAAGGGCTTATTAATGGCACAAAATGGAAGTTAAAAGATGGAGGCATTGCATTATGGGAACTAAACATATAGGACTCCTTAAAATGTCATCATTGGCACTGTTGCTGAACTGAATTGAATCAACACTGAACTGACTGGAGCGAAATAATGACAATGAATAATGATCTCATCTCTTATATTTATAATCTCCAATCTCAAATTTGATGAAGTTTGCATGATTGATTTTGTTATTTTCCTCGTTTTACTGTGAAGCAGCTTTGAAACAATCTGTATTGTATCAAGCAGTATAAAATAAAGGTGACTTGACTTATTGCAAGTTTTGACAAATGTGACCCTGGACCACAAAACCAGTCATAAGGGTCAAAAAAAAAAAAATGTGTACAACACATCAAAGCTGAATAAATAAGCTTTCCATTGACGTATGGTTTGTTAGGATAGGACTATATTTGAAAATGTGGAATCTGAGGGTGCACAAATAATTGAGAAAATGGCCTTTAAAAGTTGTTCAAGTGAAGTTCTTAGCAAAGCATATTACTAATTACAAATGTAATTTTAATATATTTATGGGAGGAAATTTACAAAATGTCTTGATGAAACATGATCTTTACTTAATATCTTAATTATTTTTGGCATTAAAGAAAAATCAATAATTTTGTCCCACACAATGCATTTTTTGCTATTGCTACAAATACACCTGTGCTACTTATGACTGGTTTTGTGGTCCAGGATACATACACTATAAAAATTATTTCAGTCTTTCAACTTCAAAATGTTAAATTTCATGTTTAATTCAATTTGCTATTTGCCATTTTTTGTAACTATTTGTGAAATTTTTAAGTCAAATCTTTTCAAGTCAGTGTATTGCATATTAAACTAGAACAAAATGTTGCTATGTGGTTGCTAGGTGGATGCTTACTATCCAAGACAAAAGAGCCCATCTTCAAGCCTCCATGATATTCTCACTTCTTTATATGGCTTGGGTCTCACATTTTTTTCAACCATTTTATCGTCTGCCAGGCAAAATCGGTTAGAAAAGTAATAGCACCTGTCATCAACAAGATGCATGAATGTAGTCACAGCTAAGGATGTTGTTAGGCATGATATACAGCAGAGTCTGCAAACCTTTTAGCTGTGACTACATTCAAAACATGGCACGGCCTCAAGAGCCTTCTTGCTTTTCTAAACCTAACATAGGTTCACTGGAAAGACGAGCCTCTGTCTATTTACATTTTTGCAAAACTCCAACAACGTACTTCTACTTCATTGCAGTTTTCAGCAAAAAACACTAGTGGCAGTAAAATGCTAACAAATTGTATTCCTTTTTTACACAAGTTATGATTGCGGGGCAGAATACTGATTAATAAACACTTATTGTTGCACCATTTCCTTGCACAATACAATGTTATGACCTCAAAATGTGCTTTCCATGACGCATGATTTGTAAATAAATACATTTTGATGTTTGCATCACATGACCAGCTCTATATTTATTGGTTTTCTAACATAGTAAACTTGCTTGTTAGCTCACCCGGTACAGCAAGTCCCATGAAACACAAGTTCCAACACTCAATAAAAGAGCTCAAAGACTTGCAGAAGCAAGCTAAAATGGCACAATTGCTACAGCAAATGCATTTTTATCCCACGTTTGCTGTAGTTAACACTACAGATAGTGTTAAGTGTATGACTTTAAATTAATTATTGCAGTGTTGATTACAATTATGATTATTACATATTACTATTATGATTATACAAGCTACACAAATTATGATTACATTGACAAATGATTAACTAATAAACACCATTTCCTTGCACAATAGTAAAGCACTCGGTTACAAGTCCCATAAAACATGAGCCCCAAAGCTCAATAAAAGAGCCCAAGACTTGTAGAAGTAAGTTCAAAATGCAGAGTTGCTTAAGCACATACATTCTTAAGTTTAGGATAGTGTTTAGTGAATGACTGCAAATTAATCATTACAGTGTCTGATTGTGTTTACACAAACTACACAAACACAAATTATGATTACAGTTACAAATTGCTGATTAATAAACACCTATTTTTGCACCATTTCCTTTTGCAATACTATGTTCTGACCTTGCATCACATAACCAGCAGCATATTTTTCGCTTTTCTGACATAGTAAATGTGCTTATTGGATCACCCGGTACAGAAAGATTTTCAGAAGCAAGCTAAAATGCATTTTTATCTCATGTTTGCTTTCACTAACACTGTTAGTTAAGTTTAGGATAGTGTTTAGTGTATGATTCCAAATCAATCATTACAGTGGCCAATTATGATTACACAAGCAACACAAACACAAATTATGATTACAGTGACAGACTACTGATTAATAAAGACATATTTTCGCACCATTTCCTTGCGCAATACTATTTTTTGACCTCAAAACACTTTTATCATAGTGCGTGATTTGTAAACTAATACGTTTTGGCATTTGCATCACCAGCTTGCATTTCTGACATAGTAAACTTGCTTGTTAGCTCACCCGGTACAGCACTCTGTTAAAAGTCCCATAAAACAAAAGCCACAAAGCTCAATAAAAGCCTAAAGACTTGTAAAAGCAACCTAAAAAGGCATGGTCACTTCAGCAAATGTGTTTTTATCTCACATTTGCTTTTGTTAACACTATCGATTATGTTAGAGTTAAGTGTTCGATTGCAAATTAATCATTACAGTAGCTTATTATGAATACAAAACTACACAACCATAAATTATGATTATAGTGACAGATTATTGATTAATAAACACTTATTTTCACATCTTTTCCTTGCACAATACTATGTTCTAACCTCAAAACACTTTTATCATAATGCATGATTTGCTCACCCGGTAAAGCCACAAAGCTCAATAAAAGAGGTTAAAGACTCATAGAAGCGACCTAAAATGACATTGTTGGCATTCAGAAAATGTTTTTTTTATCTCACTTTTGCTTTTGTTACCACTACAGTGGCTGATTATTATTACACAAACAACACAAATTATGATTACAATGACAGATAATAGATTTTTTTTTTCTTGTTGACATAGTAAACTTGCTTGTTAGCTTACCTGGTACAACACTCAGTTACAAGTCCAATGAAAGACTTTTATGGCATGGTTTTAACAGCAAATGCATTTGTGTTAAGTGTTTGATTGCAAATTAATCATTACAGTGGCTAATTATGAATACACAAAGTACACAAACATATATTATGATTACAGTGACAGATTATTGATTAATAAACATATTTGCACACCATTTCCTTACACAACCATTTTCCTTACATTCCTTACACTGACCTCAATCACTTAGCATAGTGCATGATTTGTAAACCAATACATTTTTATGTTTGCATCATATGGCCAGCTTCATATTTATTAGTTTTCTAAAATAGTAAACTTGCTTGTTAGCTCACTTGGTAACCAGTCCCATAAAACATGAATCACAAAGCACAATAAAAGAGCTAAAAGACTTGTAGTAGCAAGCAATAATGACACAGTTGCTTTAGCAAATGCATTTTTATCTGGCGTTTGCTTTTGTTAACACAAACGGTTAGGTTTAGTGTAGTGTTTAGTGCAGGTTATATTTTATTGTCAAAGGCTATGGTGTTTTAGTGCCACTCACCAGACATTTCATCTAATCAATGTAATAAAACATTTATTCATGCCAGATTCGTGTTCATCTGTTTCGGATAAAACTGAATATGCTTTTAGTGCCACTCTCAAGACATTTCACTTTAAAAGTGCCTCGAAATGTAATACTGTATCATTTTGGAGAAATGTTGTCACATGCACATTTTCCTTTCAAAAGTATTTGGAAATCACATTTTTCCACTAGTATATATAACAGCACATCTATTTTTCTAGATTTTATAGCAGGAATGGTTTCAACTGATCAGCTTCCAAAACCTAATCTATCTTTTTTGTAACAATACTATGTTTCTGTTAAACTGTGCACTAGACAGTAATCTGCTCCTCCTGCAGAAGCAAACTGGCCGCATGTTTAGAGGCAGCAGCCCATGTGACAAGCATGCTAATGCAGCATCCTAATCTTGTCCTTACTCACTGACTCACTGTCCTTACTTTGGTCAATCCTTCACTCCCTTTTTCAGTATCGTTTGTTAGAGTGAAATGAATGAGTAGCACTCTGAAATAATCAGATAAGGTTTAGTATCAGTCCATCACCCCACAGAAACAATCAGTGAATCATGAAACTTTGCACCTTTATTCTGTCAGCCCCATGTCAACCTGTTTACTATGTATAGTGTGAATGACTTCAACGTCAAACTGAATGCGATAAAAAGCTAAACTGTGAAATCACTGCTGAAAAGCATACGTTGCATTTTGTGTGCTGTGCAAGTACTGCAATCTAGATTCAAAATGTAAAGGAATATTCTAAGTAAAATAAAATTTAAGATTGGACATAGTAGATATATTACTGAAGTTGTTCTTCAGTTTGTAAAATAAATAAATAAAACAGAAATGCTAAATATTACAACTTTAGGATCTACACTAAAAAATCAAAAAATACAATTTGTTGAGTCAACTTAAAATAATGTGTTACCCTGCTGCCTTAAAATTGTAAGTTCAGTCAACTCAAATAAGTTCATTCAAGCTGAAATGTTAAGTTGTACTAAGCGACAACTTAAAGATTAAAGATATTTGAGTTGTTTGTTAAACTTAACAGCTGTGTTTGTTACTCTGCGGCATTAAAATGTTAAGTTGAATCAACTCAAATATCTAATTTGACAAAACATTTTTTTGAATTGACTGAACTTAAAATTTTAAGGCAGCCAGGTAAATTATTTTAAGTTGACTCAACAAATAGTTTTTTACAGTGTATTTGAATTGCTTATTAAATTTCCATTCATTTGCACAGTTTTATTATAAACTAAAGCCCCATTCAGACTGTCAGCCCAAATCCGATTTTGTGCATATCCGGATGGAATCTGATTTGAATAACTGACTGTCCACACTGTTCAACTGTTCATATCCGATTTGTGTGTCCATAAGAGCTCTTTCCTTTAACGGAATGTGCGTTGGTTTCTATGGCAATACCGTTGCGTTGTTATGCCAATGCTAAAAACAGCAATACAGTTTGCAATACAGACACAATCGTGCCGCCGTCGCGCTTGATTAATATATTGTTGCCGTCGCGTTGGATTATATTTCGTCTTCTGAGGCAGCAGCGTAAATGCAGGAAGCAGAATGTGCGACTTCACTCTGTGCTTCCGTCTCTGCTGGTTTCAAATCTCGAAGAGGTGCGTATACTAGCCGTATTGTCTTTTCCCGTGTTTCATGTTTCTGCAAACATATTTATTATTTTTTTCCACAAAAACGCCTGACGTGTTTATGTTTTATGTGAAAAAGCTATGCTAAATCCGATCTGACCGGTCAGATTGAGGATTCCATACCACATACGAATGTAGCTTGAATCGGATTTTCACAAATCGGATTTTATGTAGTTCACTGCCGTTCAGATTTTCTAAATATGATCGGATTTCACTCGGATTTGCATAAAAATCAGATTTGGGCTGACAGTCTGAACAGGGATTAATAAACACAATGTGACACATATTTGTCATTTGTCATACTTGTCTGTTGCCATATTTGTCTGTTTCTTACCCGTTTTATTTATATGACAGATATTCATCACTTTAAGTTCACTGTGTAAACTGTGTATTCCAAAGAGATACATAAATCTTAAATTTACACCTAAACATTTTTTTAAGAGTGCACAACAGTAAGTGTGCGTTTTAAGTGCAGAATTTTTAATGCATCTTAGTTTGATTTTAGAAATTATTCTGTGGCAATCAACATAAAATGCATTATAAAACACAAAACAAGGCCAAACCAAAGGCAAAATTGCATCTCATCTCAAGGACACAGAAAAAATTCTGCTTCTTTAGCATCAAATATTTTCAGCCAGACTAATGAATCGTCTCTATGAAAGCCAAGAGACTCTCTAGCTAGTGTATCACAGTTAATTCTGTAAAGATTTTTAGTTATTCGCCATTTATCAGGTGCGTTTTATTGAAAGCGGTGTACAGCACACTAATTGCAGGGACCGTCCCCTTGGAACTAAGCGCATTGCTGTAGGGCACAATGGTTATTGACCGCAGACCGTAATCTCTGTGTAATCAAGCGACTGTTAATGTACTTTACTCTGTGTTTTGGCGACCAAAAGCAGTGTAATAAAATCCTTTGGCGACGCGCTTCAAAACAACTAACTAAATAAAATGGAAATGGATGGAACTTTGTTGGTGGCAGTTGTTTGAGGAAGAAACGAGCACTAAACGGATGCCTTTGGGGCACGTGTGATTAATTACGTGTCTTTACTGCCACAGCGGGAGCATCAGTGTGTGTTTGTTTGCCCCCTAAACCACACTAACTGTTGGATAAACATATGTCTCTAGAGTGATTTTGTTTGGACGTTTAACCTTGCATTATACATTTCTGAATGCACTGCAAGGTGCCATTGACTGCAGTAAACAAATGATGGATTTTTTTCTCTATGCTTTATAGAGAAGAGACAAATTATTCCTCGCAGGCATTGCAGTGCTCAATATTTGTTCAAAGTTAGCTATTTCTGGCACATAAAATAACACAAATATAAACATCATTAGAAAACAAACAATATTTATAAAATATTAAATAACCTAGACTAACTGGCCATAATCTGGGTAATAAAAGGAATAGTCCAGTTTACTGAAAATGCACACACCCTCAGGCCATCCAAGATGTAGATGAGTTTGTTTCTTCATCACAGATTTAAAGAAATGTAGCATTACATCACTTGCCCACCAATGGATCCTTTGCAGTGAATGGGTGCCGTCAGAATGAGAGTCCAAACAGTAGATAAAAACATCACAACAATCCAAAAGTATTCCAAACAAATGCAACTTTGCAACTTTAAACCATCCATATTCTCCAGTGAAAAAGTTGTCTGAATCAGGAGAGAAATCTGCACCATTTACAAGCCAAAACAGCCTGAAACCACTGTAAACAAATATATGGATGTATTTTGATGTAAGTGAAGAACAAATTATGGATTATGGACCTGCATCTGTTTTGTCCAAAAGCAAACGTCTAATGTTAAAATGCATTTATTTTCTTGCAAACATGCAGCTTTTCACTTCACAAGATGTTAATTTATGGACTGGAGTGGTGTGGATTACTTGTGGATTATTGTGATGTTTTCATCAGCTGTTTAGACTTTCATTCTGATGGCACCCATTTGCTCCAGATGATCCATTGGTGAGCAAGTGATGTAATGCTACAATTCTCCAAATCTGGATGGCCTAAGGGCCATTTTCTGCCAACATTTAGGTGAACTATTTCATATATTTTAAATCATGTTTACATACTGCCATACACAGTGCCACAGCCAATCAGAAACATTCTGTGCCTGTCAATCATTGTCTCCCAATCAAAAGATACGCTGACATAGCCTATGCTTTTTGGCCAATCAGGATGATTCTGTGCCTGTCAATAATTTTATGGCTTTGGATTTTCTGACATCAGGATTGCTGAAGGGTTATGTTTTGGAGAGAAGTTGAAAAAAAATGTAAAACTGCTACTTACAGCACTTTAAAAACAGCTCAAACACTGTAAGTAAATAAATCTTTGGTTAGACAAATTTCATTTGTCACTTAGCTATGTTTTGGGGACAGAATTATCTGGAAAAAATGTTCCCAGGGAATACAAAAAATGAGAAACAAAAGGAAAAAGATAACAATGACTAAAACAATGACTAACAATATCTCATCACATATGCATCACCAGCATCCCTACTGCAGCCTACCAAGCAATCCTCTTTAGATGTGTCTGTATTCACTGCTCTTTCTTTCTCTTTCATATGTCTTACACCCTGTCTGACTTGTTTCTAACTTAAAGGAGTCACTTTCCAGATAAATAACCTCAGTACTGTAAAGTGGATGTGGAGGTGCAGGGTAATTGACTTCATACTCCTTGGCTCCTCTTATGTAAACC
>CM065119.1:4955000-5017500 GCA_033026305.1 Cirrhinus molitorella
TTTCATGCTACTCGAGAAGTTACCACTGCCAAGAAATCTTGTTGCTGTTCTGTAATCTGATTGAAGGTGAAAGTCCATTTATCTGGTCACATTGTCGTTTCACATTTTCACAACCACAAAGATGTTTGTATTTACATCCCATTTACTTCCATAATATAGGATATTAGGAATGGCAATACATACCAGACATACCAGACATGGGGTCATGCAGATGGAGGAAGGGGGATGAAAAATAAGGGGGCTTGGTGACATCAGCTGAAAAGGAAAGTTGTTTCAAAGGCAGAGTAAGTTCAAAAGTTATTGCATTTTTCATCATTTTTACTTTGTATTAATGTGCACCAACTAATCGATCACAATAAGACTAGAATTGTGTATTAAGGAAGCAAATAAAGTGCATTTTGATTTTGTGCTTACATGAGATGTTCCTGGATCAATGTCCTTTGTTGTATGGGTACTGCAGGGTTAGGATTATGATTGCTTAAAAATGTTTTTCAATTAATTTTGATTCAGGAATATGTCTGTAAAATAGCAAAAGAACTGCAAACCACAGGGTGTTTTAGACATATAACAGCATCAAAATAATTCCAATCAGGCTAATATGTAGTGACTTCTGGGCTGTCAGTAGCCTGCAATCCGACTTTGCAACTATACTAGCAAATGTCAGGGCTTTGAAATGAAATGCATTTTAGATCATATTTGAAGAAGAATGGAAAAATGACATGTTTCTGCCTGACGGCATGTCATTTCACTTCAGTTAGTTCTGAAAACAAAAAAAACAGCCCATGAAAGAGTTATAATATGAAATAAAAGAAAGACAGAAAAGAAAAGAAATTCTACACAAAAAAAAACACCCTATGCATATTATTTTTCCACATACGAAAACAAATAGCTTATAAAACAGCAGCTTATATAAGAAATAAATAAAGAACAAAGATGAAGCCAGTAAGAGCCAAAAAGAACACAGAGCCACTATCTGCAATCTGAGTGCACGGTTGGTCCATCATTAGTATGCCACTGACATGAATTTTTAAAGGATTTCAGCCTATTGCTTTTTATCTTGGAAATTGAATTTTTACTGTAGATGAATGAAATTGGTGGCGCTTTTCTTTCAGAAACTATCCCATCAGTGAGTAACCCTACCTCATTACAGACACATGATATCAAATTCTTAATTCTTAATCACCAAGCTTTTATGATGATCATTATGCCATCATACCATAATGACGTTCATTTCTTATTCAAGAAATAAAAATACATTTTTAGTTGTGTTTACGCAGTGTCAGACAGGGCACTGCAGAACTGAACATTTTTTCATAGTTCACGGCCCGTGAACAGTTGATGGCTGATAATGAGGCTAAGGATTTTGTTTTGATTCATTTTGTAATAGTGTGACGGATTCACACATGCATACTAAACATATCACCAATTATGCTCTTAAAATTAAATTGTAGATAATAGCGAAAGCCTTGGCACACACAAAAGTGTGTTTTTATGGCTTGTTTGGTTTAGTTAATTCAAATTAACTAATGCAACACAATTCTTGAACATTTTAATTTCGTGCAATAAATTGTAATTCATTTTTTTTTTTTATGCTGTAACCTTATGTACGTAAATTCATGTTGAAAAACATATCTATATACATACATTAATCCACATAGTTTATCAGTAGCCAATGTTTGGTAAAAATGTGTAATATGTAGAAATATAATGTAGCACCAGACACTGAAATGCAAAGTGTTTGCCATTTTTGTTTTAGAGCTTTGCACTTGTTTTTTTGTTAAACAAACTTAAATGAATCTAGCTAAAGCTACTAGAAACAACGAAAATGAGAAGGGCTGAGGAGGATTTGAACTCGAATCGTCTGCACCACTGTGCAACTCATCAGATCACTTAAAAAAAATAAACTTGCTTAATTTATTATTGTTGACAGACAGTGCTTACTTAATTTTACAACATTTAATTTTTTTAGTAAAAAGTAATAAACTCTGATGTCAAACTCAAAGCAGCATCACTCAGAATATGGCAAGCACTTTGAATCACTGAATGTGTCTTCACACATCCTACTTGAGACTTTTCAAAGTAAAATGTGTTGGCACGCTCTCTATAGTCTACGGGAATTCTGGAAAGTCTCTCAGCAAGAAGACACGCTGAGAGGCCTTTCTTATGAAAACAATCATATCCCTCAGTGATGAACTTGATGAGTGGACAGATGGGAGGGCGGTTTAAAATGCATCACAGCTATCACTGCTGGAACATGTTAATGACAATCAACATAGGATTATAGGCAAAAGCAGAGGGTTGGAACAAATTCCTGCTGTTTATGTCTCACTCATTTCCTCTTTCTACCAGCCACAAAACAGAAGAGAATTACCGCTGTTACCCGTTTGACTTCACCAACAAAATATGCTTTGGAATTCACAGTTCTTCTTCTTACCACGTTATTCCTTGACTCACTCGCTTACTCACCCGTCTCGCTCTGCCTCCTTCTTCTCCAGATCCTGAATGACGTCCAGTAAAACCTTGATGGTGTTCTGGCTTGTCTCCAACACCCCTTCCAGGCTGTGCAGCTGAGACTGCAGAGCCCCAATGTCGTACAGAGGGCCGTTTGGGCCAAACAGTTTCTCTTTTGCCTTTGCCAGGTCCAGCTTACACTTAGCCCCAGACATAAGCCCCCCCAGTAGCTCCTGCACCTGCCGCAGTGTGTCCGCTTGGCCCTCCGCTGGTCCAAGGGGGGCCTGGGGGTTTGTCCCCCCAGAGGGAGGCAAGTGGTTTGCACTGGCCTGGGATTCTGGGCCGAGGATCGCCCGTCGGCTGCTTAAGCAAGTGGGCCTCACCGTAGCCCTTGCCTTACATTTAGGAGGGATAGGAGGTGGGGTTTCACCTGCCTGATGGTGAGTTCCTGCTTCAGCATTTGGCTTTACTACCCCAGTTTTTACTCTGTCCTTTTCAGCATTGTTGCTCTCAGCTTTGGGGACAGGGGGCTTACGGGGCTGTCCAGGAGTAGAAGAGCCCTCTTTGCGGGGGGTGTATGGAGGAGGAGGAGGAGGTGGTGGGGGAGGAAGCATGAACTCTCTCCTGTCTCGTCTGTCCTGAGTGCAGCAGAAGGCCTGAGGAGGGGAGGGGCTCACCCCAGCGTTAGAGTACAGCAGAGCAGTCTGTGGAGGGCAGGCGTAAGGAGGTAAAGAATGCCTGAAGTTAGCAGAGGGAAGCACAGTTTCCTGGGGTTTACTAGCGTACATCATGGCCTCACGAGGACAGAGAACAGGTGACATATTTTGTGGATATGATTTGGAGTGTGATACTGTTTGAGCAGGAGTCTTAAAGTGTTGCACGATTTGAGAGGGAATACTGCAAGACACTGTATTTTGCATACTAGCGTTGCAGTGTGGCAATGCTTGAACTGAAAGTTTACCTTGAGCAGGTTGTGTGGAAGGACTGCAAATCAGAACTGGCATGGAAGGAGTCACATGGGTTGCCACATTTTGTTGATCTAAAATGCAATGTACTGCAGCTTGTGCAGTAGGAACAACATGTGCCGCAGCTGCAACGGGGCCCTTGAAGTGTGAGACAAGGTGTGGACCAGTGGCACAGGACGGCTCGGCAGGGAATGGCATCACATTGTGAGGGAGGGTTTGTGTTAGAATTTTATGAGATGCCATAGGTTGTGTAGGAGAGCCAAAGGATGCTGGTTTGTCTTTGACACAGTATGGTATAGACTGCACTGGAATTTTACAAGATGACGAAGGCTGAACAGGTGTTGGAGTGTGTGTGGCTGATGTAGGAGTCTGTACAGGAAGGGTAGGGGTCCTACCCAATGGCTCATTCTGTTTAGGACTCATACATCTTGGCACAGACTGAATAGGAGTTACAGGTTGTGTTGGAGATATCACAGAGTACACAGGTTGATTTGAGGTGTTACCACATGCCATGGGTTGTGTTGGAGTCTTCTGGCAAGGCTGTGTGGGACTGAACATAGAGGCAACTGCAGGTGCTCCTTGAGAACAGGACACTGGCTTTGAGCCAGGAATGTTGGAGCATGGAATGGTTTCCTCCAGCATCCCGGACTGAGGAGGGGTTGTGGGATCTGTGTGTGAATCTGGAATGCTTTGGGGCTCGGGTATTGGTGGGGGAGTTTTACAACTTGCTGTATTCTGAATAGCAGGTGTGCAACAACGCCCTGTAGATTCAGTAGGAGACATGCATGATTCCCTGTGTGTTGAGGATGTGGTGACAGTGGATATGACTTGTGCTGTGGTAGTGCACAAAGGCTCTGGTACAGTGGGGGTCAAACTGGTGCTCTCCACAGCAGCCTGCTGAGGGCAACATTGTGATGTTTCTTTGGGACATGTGGCTGATGGAGGTGGTGTAGTGTGAGATGGACAAGATGCAGGGTCTACCTCAGGTGTGTTGTCAGGGAAAGTTTTGATTTTTGAATCAATGCTTGCTTCAGTATGTGTGGAAGAGACACCACATGGTGTATTATGAACTGTGTTGGGCGTGGAGGAACGTTGCAAAGGTACAATATCTGACGAAGTTCTGTGTGCCACAACTTTGGATGGAAGCTTCTTGGGTTGGTTGGACTGTTGGTGGCTTCTGTGCACAGTTTTAGTTGGGGAAGTACAAGGAGGCTCAGGTTTCCCAGGATCACTTGCTGCTCTGTTTAAAGATTTCCTCCTACCTCTTCTTCTAGACTGTTTTTGCGGCACAGCACTACATGGCTGGAGTTGTGTTGATGTACCCACAGAGGCAGTTTGATTGTCCTCAGTTTTCTGGCACTTTGATTGCTCAGCAGGGGTACAATGTTGGACAGAGCTCTTCTGTGATCTACAAGGTGGAATGTAGACCTGTGCGGTCAGCTCATCGGAGGAGTCTCCATCATCCCAGGCTCCCCCCAGGCTGTGACTGCGAGTCTGTGTGGCAGAGAGCGAGGGAGGCTTCTGCAAACTGGGTGAGGTTTGAATGGCTGTACTCCTGCATGACTGAGTTGGCAGCGGCAGTGTGAGCGAACATGGATGCGTTGGGACCCAACAGCGTCTGGTTGGCCCAGGGGTAAGAGGGTGCGGTGGTGCTCTCTTTAAAAATGCTGTCACTGCTCCAATAGTCTTTTCCATATCCCCACGGACCGCTCCCACCAGCGAGGGCCCGTTTGTCAACTCTTTCTGCCAGTTTGGAACCTCCGTTGGGCTCTTACTCCTCACATTCTCATTTTTATCCTTAGACTCATCATCATCCTCCAAATCTTTAAAGCGTACCTGCTGTGTGCGATTTCGTCTCCGTTTAAGTCTGCTTTCAATATCTGGAGAGTTCCGGTTGAGGAGCACTGAGCGCACAGTCACGGTGGTGGGTGTTTTGTCTGGGTTGCCATTGCTGTGGCTGTGAACAGTTGGCAAATGATTGGGCTCTTTGCTCACCATGTTATCCAAGAGTAGTTTATGGACCATAGATGTAAATACAAATTTGACTGTGTGGGTTTTCTGTCTGCTTTCACAAGTCAAATGTGAATGAACAATTAATTAGATAAAAAATTCAGTTACAGCACACAGTATTTTTGACATTTGGCACACTCTGAACATGATAAATGCTGCAGTAACAAAAAAAATAAAATAAAACAGACCAGCCGACGGCAGCAGAGCATGTGACTGGTCCTTTCCTCAGGTCACATGACTGAGGGTTTCTGTGGAGTCTTTGTGGTAATGCTGTCAGAGTAGGTTCTGGTTTTGGCACGAAGAGTTTTTGCAAGCAAGTGTCTTTATATGCAAAAGAGGGACTAGGTGTATCCTGAGCATCAGCCCCATTAGTCCACAGGGGCACTTAAACACTCAGTGAGCAACCTTGGTGATCGTCTCTTTGTGTAAGTCCTGAACAGCATGAAACTTTGGCAGGGTAGTCTTTTGAATATATTCCAGAAGTCTGCATCATGGTTTCATAGCCAAGAGCAAAATCTCACGTCACATAGCTCTTGCTGTGTACATTTGCAGCAGTTGTAACCATGCTTGTCCTAAAAATATCAAGGCAAATAAAATGTTAATAGGATACAGTTTTCAGGCTGACCAGTGAGAGGATGTCCCAACACCTTTAATGCCCTACTTTCCAACTCGAAGCTTGTTCGCACAGTCCTCTCTGGTGTAGCATATCTTGACAGGCTTGGACTGGGCAATGCATCTCTTCAAGTTGACTTTTATCTCTCAGATTTGTCCTTGAGTTTCTTTCCCTGTGTCGTTCACCTCATCATTTTCTCGAGACAGGAACAGAACTGGAACATCTGAGCAATGTAGAAACACAGAAAAAAGACAGTAAGTCCAGTAATGTCCCAAAATTGAGGTTTGTATTTCTGAATCATGTTTTACTTTGACAAACACATGCACAAAAGTATCTGAGGACATACATAACCAACTAAACAGGATTCCTCAAGTATAAAACTGCCTCAAGCTAAGATTTCATGAGTTCTCTCCAATAATCAAGTCTTTGATCTCCTTCCATTTCCTGGTGAGGCGGTCTGCGAAATAAGAATAGTTTAGGGTCAAATGTATGACAGAGGCAGACACTGAGAGTACTTTTAGCTTGTCTGTAGCTTTGGGGCTGGTGTTTAACTCAGCGGTGTCTCAGAGGGGGCAGGCTAAGAGATATTCAGGGGTAGAGATTGACAACGCTAATTAACTTGGCTTGTCTTTAAGCAACCCCCTTGGCACACGGAGGCACAAGCATGACGGCTGATCGCCACAGGGAATTCTGAACACACTCTATCACACTGTCACTGTTACCAGGCACTGCGATCTGTCTGTGATCAGACAATCACAGTCCGCAGAGTCACGAGAGGATGTTAAATGTCTGTGTACGTGTCTTGTGCTACATGCATTTGCTCAGTGTAACTTTCCTATCAGATGGGGAATCGGTCAGAGCACAGAACATCTTATTCCACAAAACTACTTGTCACAGCCCTCCACTATGACATCCTGTATCAAAACAGTATTAGCGTCATATGCTAATTAGCTATGGCCATGTTTGTAATGAAATATTTGCTTCTAACTGTGTGCTCAGGTTTTGCAGAGAAGTTTGTACTGATAAGTTGGGAAGTCAAAATTACGGCATTGGATGCATTCATGTCATTCTAGCAAACTCATAAACTCTGGGAAAGTTCTGAGTTTCCCCACTTATAATTACCACTTTGTGGTGCCGCTCAACTCATAAAAAAGTACTTTTGCAATCTTTCTGACATTATTTGAATGCACCATACCATACTGATTACTGCAGGAATCAGTATATACAGTGGTGGCCAAAATTATTATTTTTTTTTTTTTTTTTCACCAGCTAAAAATGGTTTTAAGTCAGTTATTTCTATCATTTGCTGTCATGTGTCAGTAGGAAATGTCAGTTTACATTTCAAAACCTTCATTTTGCCAGTAATTATAATGATCCAGTGACAACAGTCAATGCTACACACAGAGATCTAATCTCATCCTCATCCAGTCTGTCTGGTATGACATGAAGATACAGAACAAACTGACATAAACTAAATCCAGAAGAACTGTGGCAACGTCTCAAAGATGCTTCAAGAGACCTACCTGAAAAAGTGCACCTAGGGCAAAAGCTGCTTTAAACACAAAGGATGGTCACACCAAATGTTGATTTTATTTAGTTAACAGAAGTTCTGTCATGACAACACTCAGAGGGATTGGTATGGTAATGTACATGACAATGTTAATGTATTTGGTCTTCGGAATAGATCTGCTACGCTGCTGCTGCAACAGAGCAAGTACAGGGACTTGCTATTGCCAATACATCCACAACATGCTGCTGTAAGCGTGTAAGAAACACTGCTGCTGAACATATATATATAATTAACCCCATATAACATATATGAATCACCTTGTAGCAGATCTATACAGGTGGAGCTGGGGAAGGTGGAGGGTTTCTGAAGCATGCTGCAACTGCTACATCTAGCACTAGTCATCGTGATTGACATTTCAGCAACTAATGTTTACATAGTTGCTGAAATGTCTTTCTACACTCACCCGGTACGTTCAAAACTGAGGCGATTTCAACCCAGTGCTTCTCCTTGTCCTTACGATTGTGGTATGTTTTTGACACATCATACAGACAGTCCTTTTATTGCAAAACTTCCACAAGCAGTTTTCTCAATTTCCACGATCCAACGGACCCGTACAGCAGCTGTTTTGTAGTCCCATACTGACTGTTGTGAAAGTAGGCTTCTTCATATATTCGTCATTATCCCGATTTAAAATCCTAAATTTCAAACATGTTCGATATTAATCGGGGTGGCCCCGATTTGTGTGCGAGCAGGTCGGGAGGTGCAAGATTCGATCTGTGAACGCCTCACATCACCAGATAATCTACGCCGAATATTGGAACCGATCGAGGTGCAGCTCAACAAGATTTTTGCTCCGATTCTTAGGATGGGAAAATCTGGGCTAAAACTCGTGTAGTGTGAGCCAGGCATTAGACCCATCGGGCTGCATTCTAGAGTTTCATGCCAGAACTCTGTATTTAACTGATAAAGAAATCTTTATTTAAGAAATCTATTTATGACAATATTTTTTACACAAGTGCCTAAAACATTTAACAGCAAGCTTTGCAGGTAGGTTTTTTGAAGCATCTTGGAGACATTGCCACAGTTCTTCTGGATTTAGTCTGTCTCAGTTCTGTTTCTTCATGTCATTCCAGACAGACAGGATGATGATGATGAGATCAGATCTGTGTGTGGAGCACTGGCTGTTGTCAGACTTATGCAAACAGAAATCTCACTGGATTATTGCAATTAATGGCAAAATGAATGTTTGGAAATGTAAACTGATATTTCCTACTGACACAAAAGACATAAATAACTGCCTTAAAACTATTTTTAGCTGAAAATACTAGTGTCGTAAAGAATTTTGGCCACTGCTGCATATTTATGAAGCATTCTTCTTACGCCACTGCATAAAATATTAAACAGGTTTAAACCATTTTTAAATATTGATATCATATCAGTTATAGTTTACTTACATCCTGCTAAGATAAATTAATAATTTAAAATACGTTTATATACCTGAACTTAAGCAAAGCATACATCTGAAAGGCTGATAAGCCTTAAATATTAATACAAATATTTCCTCACATTACATTATTACTTTTTCCAAAAATTACAGTGTTTGAAATGCAACACAGAACATGAATGACTTATATTCCAATATTTTAAACACTGCTGTCAGACAACAGTTGCATTAGTTGAAATCTTCTAAATAAGAGTTTTTATTTTTCATCTTTACTTAGCAGTTCAAATCAAATAATGTGTGAAAAAAAAGAGATGCTAAGAATTGTGTCTGATGTTGCTTTGGGTTCATTCTACAAACTGAAATGAAGGTTAAATTGGGCACAATGCATGCATGCTCTGCTGAATACTAGATATTTTGGCAAAAGCAGCTGGTCATTCAAGCATATATACATAAAGAACATTTGCATACTGTGTATACATACTACAGAGATAGTAAATGTATCTAATATGCTTAAGAAGTATTTGCATGCCAAAACACACATTCAAGTCCCTCATATTTACTTGCAGATATTGCCAACAGGCCCTTGAGCACAGAGGTTCACAGAAAAAGGCATAAAGCACATACTACCACCTCACACCTCTAGTTTTATGTAGGTAATCAAGCCTTCATTGATTGCCTCTCACTCAGCTAAACTACGAGTTCCTCTTGAAATCTCTCACCGCAGCTGTTCACGTTCAACTACCGCTGGAGCCCCAGACAAAAGGCCAGACATGCTCCATTATTAACCTGTTATCTCCATGTAGCCCAAAGATCAATCTAGGTTGCTACAGCTTAGCAATTGTAAAGTAATACAGCTCGATAATTGGGGGGCTTGTACAGAACAGACAGAAAAGAATAAAAGAACAGCAGTTGCAACATCAAATTAGGTGAATGCATTAACTTTGTTAAACTGAATGCTTTTAAATGTGCAATTCATCTTAAAACTAATGTCTGCAAGCCTCATTTTAAAAGTTTAACAGTTTAAGGAGAAGAAATCAATCTTTAAATAAATCATGAAAATATTTTCCCATGAGTCTGACATATTACTAACTAAAGCACCTATCAAAATGTTACACAATTTTGTTAACTGAGATGCAAATGCTTGATCAGTGCACTGCCAATATTTAACGCTTCGCATTAATCTTGCAGTACTAAGCATCAAAACTCAAGTGCGTGATTGAGCGTCCACACATCTCATATTAAACCAGAAATAACTAGCATCATTTTCCTCAAACTGGTGCTCCACCATGACAGTAGTTCTTCCGAAAGAGAAGTAATGATAAAATTAGACATTTTATGTGAATACTTGCTCTAGCGCCCCTTGCAGAGAATGCATCACATTTTGAAATGCAATGATGCATGAAATCAAGCCGAAGCATCTGCATTCACATACTTTCTTAGAGTATGTTTTAGTTCTAATGTTTTTATGCACAACATGTAGTAGCTACTTATTTCTTTGCTTTTCAGGCACTGGCAACACAAAAAAAAATACCATAATGTTCAATAAATAGTTGCTTTTATTGATTTGAGTTACTGGACTAAACAATTCTCCACCCTAAATAATATAGTGCATAACTGTAAGCTGTTTATGGTTGCAAAAAGGCATATTTCAAAATCTGAACATATAAAGTGCAGGCGCAGGTGTTATTTAAGGATCATTAATGTACTACTTAGTGTTTATTCATATGTTGAATGAGTTATTATTATATATATATTTTATTTTAAAGTATAACAATTTTGCATTTTTTGTTTAGTTTTTGTTTATTTTTATTTAAAAAGTTGTAAATATTTTAATTAAAAAGTTAATTCAAAGTTTAATAATTTTGTTGTGTTTTTGTCTTTTTTTGTTTTATTTTTTTAAGTGTCTCTAGTTTTTATTCATTTTTATTTTAGTATCTTTGATATACTTTTATTTTAGTCATATTTTGAATTAGTCTTAATTACATTTTCCATTTTAACTGTAATTAAAGTCTAATAAATTAGCTGACATTTTTATTTTTTAGTTTTTTAATTGTCCATATAGTTCTTAATTTTTATTGTACATACTAGTTTAGTTTTAATTTATATTTTTAAGTAGTTATTATTATTTATTTATATTTATATTTTACACTGAAATTTGTTGTGTTTTTATCATTTTTATTAGTTTGTTTTTTAAAAGTTTTTGTTTTTGTTTTTTGTTTTTTTTATCATTTTTTTAGTTAGTAGTTAGTATCGTCGATATACTTTTTTAGTTATTCATATTTTAAATCAGTCTACATTATATTTTCCATATTAATTTTAATTAATTTCTAATAATTATATATAGTCCATATAATTTTAAAAACACTTACATTTTTAAAAGTTTACATTTTAGTTGTAGTTTTAGTTATTTTAATACTTTAAGTTATACTAAAAAGTAAAATTGAGAAAATGAGAAATTAATTATTTTGGCAACTAGATTCAGTTAAATGTGTGTCATCTAGATTCAGTTAAATGTGTGTCATTTTTATTTCAGCTTGCATCTAACAAAAAATGTTTTTATGGTTTTAATTTTAGTTTTAGTTCAAGATGCAACTATGCAAAAATAACCCGGCAGTTTCCTCAATATAAGAAGTACAGCCGTTTTGAATGCAGCTCATACAAAAACAATTTAAAACGATCTGTTTTCTAAAAGTCAAAAGTTTTATGTCTCTATTGAACTCTACAAAAGAGGTGTTACCATCTTTAGCCACTGCCGTCTGTTATAGTTCTGTTGCATCTAGCTCTTCTGCAAATGATGAAATGTTACGTTCAGTTCAATGCCAGTGGCGGATTCGTGGCCCCTGTGGAAGTTCAAATGCTCCCATGTGTGATTCATCCTGCCGCAGATGCCGGATTGAGAAATGTTCTTTTGCATGTCGAGTAAATAATACTTGCTGTTATGCATTTAGTTTAGTCGCATTACAATACACAGTAAGCTTTACATTTCCATCACAACCATTTAGTATCTGCTCACTGCAACCGCAAAAAAAAAAAAAAAAAAAATGAGGCAGTGCTTCATGTGGGTGTATTAGCATTTATAATGTGCTCACTCTGTGTAAATAAGTTATGAATACATTTGAATATGTATTCGCAGCCTTTACTCACATGCTTTGTGACAGCTTTGCTGAGCTGCACACCTGGAGACATTAATCGCTGCCAGCTTTGGCCACACGCAAGGTCAATTAAGGACGAAATTACAACCAAGCTCAGGCACTTGATAATATTAATTGTTTTTCATTTCACATTCCCAATTTAGGGCAGGCGGAATTCCTTCAGAGACGAGAAATGAGAAAGACTGTTGGAGATTACAGGAACGCTGAAACTCTGGACATAATAAAGCGGCTGGAATGAAGAGCAGAATGGATTACTTTCTGTCCCTTTGCTCTCCTGGAACTGCCCTCAATTATCCTGCATGTCTGGAAGTTGTTCCCCTGAAGAGAAGTCAATTATTTAATGAAGCCCTAAATTGGATGAATCATTTGCATAACCGGAACATTTAATTAGGAAACACTTGGTTGTTTTAGACTGTTTTGAGAGGAAGTCTGGGACTCGGAATTAAAATTCAGAGGGCAGGTGTAATCATGGGACGCCAGTCGACTGGGAGCATAGAGTAGATCACGGTTCATTCGTAAAGGACAAAAAAAAAAGGGAAAATAGAAACAACGGCACCTTGAGATTTTACTTTAACAAGCCGATCCACACGCATCTCTCTAAAAGCTCTATTTGAAAACAACTAGTTTTCCCTGAGGATGCCATGTAAACTTGTGTTTCACAGACGTGCTTTCTAATTTTAAACCGTTCTTCCTCATACACTAAAACTAAAACTTCTCACAAATTACCTTCTGTTTTGGGATCCTCTGAGAAAACTAATCTTGTCTGGATTGAAATGATGTTGGTGTAATATTTACTTTGACCTACATTTATTTTGATCTTCATCTAATACTGTACTCTGAGCTAAATTTATTTGTATTCAATTTATTTAATTTTCTTCCATATGCACTTTCATTGTGGATTTAGATCTTTTTGCAATATTTTGGAGTTTTGTTTTTGTTGTTTGTTTTAAAGAAATTAATACTTTTATTCAGCAAGGATGCATTAAATTCATCTATAGTGACAGTAAAAAATGTATACATTTTAGACATTTTCTGATTTCTGAACGATCATGTGACACAAGACTGGAGTAATGATGCTGAAACTGTCTTTAATATAGTCTGTATGTTCCATATAGAGAGCTATAGAATAAATTGCGCTTTCTCTTTCCGTTTGCTCTGTTGTTTTAAACACTGAACTTCAAACTCATATGTGCCGCTTTTTTGATAATTCTTGAAGTGAACTTATGTCTGTTTGGTGATTAAATAAAGTTTTAGACCGCTGTTTGAACATAACATTTCATCGTTTCCAGAAGCAAAACAGAATTGCATACAACAGAAGACAGCGGCTAAAGATGGTAACACCGCTTCTACAAAGTTTAGTAGAGACAGAAGACTTGTTTTGCTTTTGACTTTTACAAAACAGACATTTTAAATTGTTTTTGCCTGATTGTCCAAACCATTGTACTTTTTTATCGAGTAAAATGCCGTTTCTATTAACCAAAACTAAAGTTAAAAACATAAAAAACATTTTTTGTTACTTGAAATAAAATAGATACAAGCTGAAATAAAAGAAAATATAAAAAAATTACACATATTTAGTTTTATCTTGTTGCCAAAGGACAATTTCTCATTTTCAACTTAAAGTATTAAAATGATTAAAACTAAAAAACGAATTAAAATGTCGAAACAACAAAATTATTAGACTTTTAAAGTTAAAATGAAAAATATAGCCTGATTCTAAAATAGTATATCAAATATGCTAAAATAAAAACTAGCCACTATAGTGCATGTTTTCATATCATTACTTAGTAAGTACTTTGTTGACTAGATGCTGCATTAGTAGAGAAAGCACAGCAGTATGTTTGCTATCAAGGCTGAGAGAAAGCAAACATTAGCCGCACATCAAGAGGTTAAAACAATGTGATCAAAACAGTAAGTCCAAACCAAATGTTTAATGTCACGATTGTTACAAATTAAAATGTTAAATTGCATTAATGCATTTGTTAGCCAGCAAATTGCATATTTAAAGCTAGTGATGTGAGACTGCAAACTGTGTTCATTCAGCCGACAGAAATCCTGCCGCATCACAGAGCCCTATCATGGAGTTTTACATTAAATACTTCACATCTGTCGCAAATCAATGTAAATGTACATAAAAACTTCACCATGGACTGGAAGATTGTATTGTGCATTTTTAACAAAACATTTTTCTTTCTGTGTCTCTAATAAAGTCTGTATGTTTCATTTAGAGAGCTATAATATAGATCTCACTTTCTCTTTCCGTTTGCTCTGTTGATTTAAACACTGAACTTCAAACTCATCTATGCCGCATTTTGATCATTCTTGAAGTAAACTTATGTCCGTTTGGTGATTAAATAAACAGTTTTAGACCACTGTTTGAACTGGATGCAACACAGTGTGTTTGATAACTGATACGAGATCTCCTGGATGCGGTGCTGGGCTTTTGCTCAGTTTGTGACTAAAATATTTTGTTATTTTGATTAGATATTCATCAAGTGTTCTAGAACAGAAGCAGTTAAACTGTGAGACTTTACATACAATATCCATATGATTTAATTTCAATACTATGGCTTTTGTTTAGATGTTTAAAGACTGTTGATATGAAATGCTAACACTTCACAATAAGAGTCCATTTGTAGCATTAACTAAGATTAATAAAAGCTGTAGAATGTAAGTATTGTTCCTTGTTAGTGTGTTAATTTCAACATTTTCTGGTATTTTTAAATATATAATTAATATTAATACATTTATTCTTTTACAAAGTTTGGTTCAGTCCCTTTTTAAATAGTAGACCACTGTTTTAGTTTCCATTCAGTATCTATTTGAAAAACTATCGGTCAATTAATCAGTATCGGCCAGTGTGGCCCAACCTAGCTATCGGTATCTGTGAAATCCAATATTGGTCGACCTCTAATATAGACACTTTTAAAAAAAAGGTAAACATAAAAGAATCAAAAACATTAACATGGAAGTGTAATGACCCATGACCTCATATTTCTATATGACATCCCATAACATCTAAATCCTGGCAATATATGCTCTCATCTTAATCCTAACCAAAGAACCCAACTCCCTCCCAACCAGTACATGAAATGACATCCTATGTTAATAACTGTAATCCAACGTCATTTAGAAAACCAATCCCATCCGAATTGCTGTTCTGTCACAAACCGACAGATCTACATGGGTACATTTCGAATGCAATGTCAGGCCTAAGTAAGTGAGAGATGAGACAGCATATGTCGCTGTCTCTCTACGTAAAGCCAAACGCTCTCGGACAGCTTTATTAGGAAAGAGGCGAGACAGTGGAGCGATCTTGACACGGCTGTCTCAGAGTAGGTCGCCGAATCTAGCCCCGTCTTGGGAAATAGTAAGCTACACTGCACATTTATTTTGGGAAAAGACGCCCGGGGGGTCTGTCTTCTTAATTTAGGTACTTCTCTCTTCATTTATATATTTATTTACCTGCTTTTTTCCACAGGAAACATCTTTTTCATGGTAACACCCCCGTTGGTCACAGCGAAGGCTTGATTATTAGGATTACTGATGATTACTGTGATGCTCGACAGGGGTTTGGGGAGGAGGAGAGCTGCAGCCTTCGGGCACTTGTGTTCCTCTACCACAACCTCCTCCTCATCCTCATCTTCATCCCGTGGCGCATCACGGCACTGATGTGATTGGCCGTGACACGCCGAGGCCTCTGGATGTGATGTGAATCAACAGAGCACCCGCGACGAAGCAGGGAACGCTGCCGTTCAGAGCGGCCTCCGCTATCGAATGTCTCGGCATACGCTGTCAACAAAGCAGGGCTGTTTTCTCTGAGGAGTGCATCCACAAATCAGTTTGAAAATTAAACAAATATATCACCGTAATGTCTAAATCACTCATTTTTCTAAACTAACGCTGTCCAACAGCGACACCTCGGATGAAGTTTCAAAAGGAAGTTTTCTTGAGCACACTTCATTTTTATGGAGCTCTTAAAGAGTGTGAATGTAGAGGATAACTGGCGAAATATAGACAACTGTATTAGTATGACTTGCAATGGGACAAAACCCAGCTATAAATTATAAACTAGTCATCAGCAAACTGGTCCAAATGAATGAAGTAATTACAAAGTAAACAACTCAACAACTTAAAAAATTCAATTAACTTACAAGGGTCGCATGATGCAATTTCATGTTTTCCTTTAGTGTGTTATGTAGCTGTTTGTGTACGTATAAGATCTGCAAAAGTTGCAAAGCTCAAACTTTCCCAAAAAAAGGATTTTTCTATCTACAAGAGAATGCTGTTCCAGACACGGCTCGATCAAATACTCCCTCACATGCCAAAATATTTGTATAATGCTGCCCAAAATATACAGTAGGGGAAATAATTATTTAATCCCCTGCTGATTTTGTACGTTTGTCCACTGACAAAGAAATTATCAGTCTATAATTTTAATGGTAGGCTTATTTGAACAGTGAGAGAGAGAACAACAACAAAAAATCTAGAAAAAACGCATTTCAAAAAAGTTATAAATTGATTTGCATTTTAATGAGTGAAATAAGTATTTGACCCCCTATCAATCAGCAAGATTTCTGGCTCCTGTGAACAGGTGTCTTTTATATAGGTAACAAACAGATTAAGAGAGAAACTCTCCTATTAAGAGAGTGCTCCTAATCTCAGCTTGTTACCTGTATAAAAGACACCTGTCCACAGAAGCAAGCAATCAATCACATTCCAAACTCTCCACCATGGCCAAGATCAAAGAGCTGTCCATGTATGTCAGAGCTACACAAGGCTGGAATGGCCTACAAGACCATCACCAAGCAGCTTTAAGTGCAAAAAATATTTGCACTAAGTTTTAAAAAGGTAACATTACATTCTTAAGGACTCTACACTTACATTTCTTTTCAGGAATTCAAGTGCTCCTACGTAAATAATAATTAATTAACTAGGAACAGTGGCAGAAATGAACCTTCCCATTATAAGGTGATATTTGGCCTCTTTTTTAACCTTTGTACTGAAATTTTTCTAACTTTATTAAATGTATGTTCCAAAAAATTTTGATTTATAAACTTGTATCAAAATGTTTGATTAAACAAATCAATTGAAATCATCATCAACAATTCATCTTTGCATGGTACAGAAGAGCTCAAATGTGGCATTATGGAATATTTACAGAATTTTTGACATGACTCAGAGGTGGAATTAATGCATTTTATAATAACAATGTTATGAGATTGTTTTAAATATATAGTTTTCAATATAAAAATGTAAATAATTTAAATGACTCAATTTATACATTTAAAATTTATCATTAAAAATGAAACTAAAACCACCAGTAGGTGGCAGTAAGTCAAAGTCTTCTGACTGAATAATTCACTAAATCGATTCGTTCAAAAAGGGCTTAACTGTGGCTGCTTTGGAACTATTTTTGTTGATGAAATAGAGCACAATCAGACAACAGTGTTCCTAAAATGTAAGTCACTTAATATTAACTTCTGTATAAAATCAAAAATATCTAAAACTGTTGTATAAATTCAATTTCAGATTTGCAAACTTTCTTTATTATCATTAAAATGCTGTCTAAATAGTCTTAGTTCGAGTTACATTGCGATCTCACAAACTTGCATTTTATTGAATAAAGCTCTCTACACTGCACACTGAATCTTTTATTTACATCGTCTCTAATAATAGCATAATACATTTTGTTTGTTATAATGAATGGCAAAAACTACAGTCTGCTTTCACAATCTGTGCTTTGAGAAGCAGGACGCGCAGCGACAGAAAAGCATTTCTATTGTCTGCAGTCTATTATGGCAAAAGACGGCATTGTGCAGCGAACCATAGACACAAATATCCCGCTGCGTTTTTAGCTTATATTGCACTGTTTATATGCAGAACTGGGATCGCTTTCTAATCTTTTGAATGGGTAAATATAGAAATCACTTTAATTTCCAAAAAAGCCTAACCAGTTGGAAGCGCTGTCTTTTTCTCTTGAATTGCATCCAGGAGGGCTGAATTACAGACTTGCGCTACATCGCCACACTGGTCAAACCGAAATATTGCAGGCTCTTTACATTGCATCATATGAGATCAAACGAATACTCGACAACAAAAATATTTGTCGTCAATCTTTTATTGTCAACGTTGTCGATAATGTCGACTAATCATTTCAGCCCTAAAAGCAAACTGACATTATTTATTTCTGACTGAAAAAAAAAAAACAATCATACAAAGAAGGGGCTTTAGTACACCACACACCAACAAAACGGTGTTGTTCTTTTAAACGAACAATGTTGTTAACTCATTGAGCCCACCTACACTGCGTGGGCTGCAAACTCTCTAAAGCACCTAGTCTCTAAAGTACTAATGAAAAAAGGACTTTATCATCAGAGTTTATGATATATGATGCACCTGTGCATCTTGTTCCCTCATTAGCGTCATAAGAACTAATGCTCAGACTCCCTTATGTACTTATTCTGCTGTGCTGATAATTCCACATTATTAGGTGAGGGAGAACGTGAGCCACCGGCTGCTGCTGTTTGGCACCGAGCATCAGATCATAACCTCATGGAAAGAGCTGCTGTCTCAGCCTCATTCTGCGGCATCCTTGAGGTCTTGTAAAGATATGAGTGTTTGTTTTTGGAGCATTTGATTGTTCTATTCTATCTGGTCTCTTGTGGAGAATGACACTGTGGCATTGTATTCAGTTTCCTTTTCAATTCACTTCCAATTTCATGTGCTTTGGTGCCATATTTACTATTGTAAGTATCTGCTGAAAGCCATCAACAATGATAAAAGGTGAAAAGAATCTAAATAAAACAACACAAAAATAATAGCACACAACAAGATGACTGATTCAAAAAATCCTTCACAAATGGTGCTTTAAAAGTGTCAGAGTTTTGAAATCAGCTAACCCTAAATATGAGCCTTAGTAAGCAGTTCTAATAAGTAAAATAAAGAAAAAGAATATTTAAAAATGTCTTCACTAAATTTATGCATCACAAAGGTAAAGTGAAAAAACATGAAACATATAAATAAACATTACATTTACAATTAAACATTTGGTAATTAAATACTGCTTGCAAATATATTTTGAATATTATGAATATTTTGTAGCATTAAGTAGTATTAAAAATGTCTTCACTACATTTCTACACCGCAAGCATAGAACAAAAAAGCTATTTAAAATAAATAAATAAATAATAAATAACCATTTATTGATATTATTATTATTATTATTATTATTATTATTATTAATATTATTATTATTATTATTCATATAAAATATTTGCTAACTACTGGCTGCTTGGCAATATTAGTATAGCAATTAATGGCAATATTTTGTCAGAATAAGTAATATTAAAATGTCTTTACTAAATTTTGCAGCACCAGAGCAAATAACCTGTAATAAATAAATAAATATTATCATTTACAATTAAATATTTGCTAATTAAATACTGCTTGCATTTACTTAATATTTTGTAAGTAGTAAGTAGTATTAAAAATGTCTTCACTAAATTTCTACACAAGCATAGAACAAAAAAGCTATTTGAAATAAATAACTAAATAATAAAATAACAAATAATTATTATTATTATTATTAATATAAAATATTAGCAAATTAATGGCAATACTGATATAGCAATTACTGGCAATATTTTGTCTGAATAAGTAATATTAAAAATGTCTTTACTAAATGTTTTGAACTGCAAAAAAGTACATTAATTAATTAAATAACTATTATTATTAACAATTAAATATTTGCAAATTAAATGTTTCTTGCAAATTGCATATTTTGTCAGAATACTGATAAAACAAAATAACAGATGGTAACAGTACTTAGTAGCAATCAACGAATTTACCAAAAAAGTAATAAATGAAGGAAGTAATATTAATTGAATACAGTTATGACGGCTAAAATAAGGATAAAAATAAAAACAGGCAAATGCGATCACCCACAGTCTCCTTTCCTGTTCTTATCTCCATAATTTATGTTGCATTGAACAAGTAATATTAAATGGCATCACTAACTTTATGCACCACAAGCATACAGCAAAAATCCTATTACATAAAAAAATAAATCATATAAAATTCAATGAATAATAATTATTATTATTTATAATTAAATATGTTGCACAAATTGCAAAATACAGCTACTTTGAAATGATAAAAAATTCAACACTGATAAAACTAAATAAAAGTGTTTACTTAGTAGCAAATTAATTAGTTTACCAAAAAGGAATACATTAACATTAACTAAGCAACAGCATTCATGAAGGCTAAACTGAAGATAAATATAAGAACTGAAGGTCAGGGGCAAATCAGATCACTCACTGTCTCCTTTTCCGTCTTTTATCTGCATAATTGATGTTGCTTTCCATCACAGATTTCATCCTTTTGTACAATCGCACTCTCTTTCCTCTAGCACTCCCTACGCTTTCCTTTCTACTCACATATTCCTCCCATCTCTCCCCCTCTCTCTCTCAGTCAGTGTGGACAGAGATTTACAGTGACAGTTTAATGAATCCAGCATTTCTTAATGCTCAGTGTGTCCTAGTGGCAGGAACGCTGACCCCCCTCAACCCGCCGAGAGTCTTCCACGTGCACATCACGCTTCACACGCAGTTGGGCCGGGTAACATCTAAATGAATCATAACTCAGACATATCACTGTTATTAAAGACTTCACAAGCGTCCCCTGAGCTCCTTGAGCCAGTAATGCTCAATAATCGTGTAGCCTCTCACATTAAGCTGTAGCTAAATTTCCTTACTTAGAAAAACAGCTCCCAAAAATATAGTTTTTCCTTGCATGGCAGACTAAATATTGCAAATTGCAGAGCTGCACTGAAAATACATACACACGCACACACAAAATGAATGACATGGAGATGTTGAGAGCATCTAAACACATGCAAATATTGACGTATTTACAAATCCTCATGAAATCTTATTATACCATTCATATATTTAGCATATTTCTACAGTTAGATTTTACTATATAAAATCTGAGAAAAATACATAAAAAATAGTATCATATGCACACACACACACAAATAAAAAATATGTATGTATTAATAGCTTTAGAAACAAATATTATTCCATTTATTCTTTTAATGTATTTTAACATATTTCTAAAGATCTAACTATATAAAACCAAAGACAAAAAATATAATAAAAAAAAGTATAATTTGCACAAACACACACACAAATAAACAATATTTATGTATTCATAGCTTTAGAAACAAGTCTTACTATATTTATAGTATTAATATATTTTGACTGGTTTTACTATTTAAAATCCAAGAAAAATGCATAAAAATAGTATAATATGCACACACAATAACACACACACACACACAAAACAAAATCTATATATTTACATATTCATAGCTTTATAAATAAATTTTACTATATTTATAGTATTAATATATTTTAATACATTTCGACAGATTTTACTATATAAAATCCAAGAAAAATACATAGAAATAGAATCATATGAAAAAAAAATAAATAAAAATATAGTTATGTTTTCACTGCATTAGAAACAAATATTATTATATTTATATTATTAATATATTAAATATATTTCTACAGATTTTACTATATAAATCCAAGAAAAATACATAAAAATAGTATAATATGCACAAACACACACAAAGAAAAATATTTACATATTCTTAGCATTAGAAACAAATCTTATTATATTTATATTATTAATATATTTATTAAATTTCTACAGATTTTACTATATAAAATCCAAGAAAAAAAAATAGTATAATATGTACACACACACAAAATTAAAAAATATTTAGCATTCATAGCTTTAGAAACAAATGTTAGTATGTTTATATTAATAATATATTTTATTATTAATACATTTTTAGATATTTATACAGATTTTACAATATAAAATCAAAGAAAAAATACATAAATATTGAATAATTTGCACAAACACAAAACTAAAAATATTTACGCATTCATAGTTTTAGAAACTAGTTATATTATATTCATATTAATATAATTTTATATATTTTTAATATATTTTAATATATTTCTATGTAAGCAAATCTTATATCTTATTTATTTTAATACTGTTTATTTTTACAGATTTTACTATATAAAATATATCAAATAGTATAATACGCACACACACAAAATTGTTTATGTATTTATAGCTATAGAAACAAACCTTATATTTATATTATGAATATATTTTAACATATTTTGACAGATTTTACTATATAAAATTCCAGAAAAATACATAAAAATAGTATCATATGCACACACTCAAATGAAATATATTTACATATTCATACCTTTAGAAACAAATCTTATTATATTTATATTATTAATACATTTTAACATATTTAACCATAATATATATATATATATATATATATTTAAAAACCCTGTAGTATATACGGTATACACACATTAAATGAAAAACATGACTGTACTGACAAAAATATTTACAGTTTACTAGGAAATACAATAATTTTATTAGAAAATACAGTAAAATAGCATAAAATTTTATATAAAATGATTTAATGTGAAATAATATACAATTATATTATAATATGCCATTTAGCATCTTTATTTAAATTAATAATTAATTATATTACATTTTTTAAATCTAATTTAATTAATTAAATATTGTATAAACACAAACTTGTTTTAAAAGCTGTCAAAACTTTATAATGCATTTGCACTAGAATTACACTTTATATACTAATGTATATGATTACTAATAAGATCATACTGAATTGTTAGAATATTTGATTTCTTGTAACAAATGAATAAGTCTTGCATTGGTGTGAAAACAACTCAAAACAACTCAAGTGTCACATAATGTTGAGCTAATACATTACAAATGTCTAAGCCACATCTAAAGACTCTGTAAATGACTTACAGGACACTATTTTCACCATGAATCGCTCCCATTACAATCAATGAAGCTGTCTGCAGTACTGTACATTATGGCACGGATATATCAAGGTATAAACAGTACAGTAGAATCTCTACCGGCCAGCTCTAATCGATGTTATACGTCTATAGGATGTAGGGGAAGAGCCAAAAAGAGCAGAAGTTTGAGTCCTCATTGAGGTTGGCATTGATGCATCCACACCGGCGTCCACGAAGACAGGAGTGCATTTCACTTTCAATAGATGCTATTCACCAAACACCTCTAATATTCAGTGTTAAAATGCTCAGTTAATACTGCATTACAGTCACTCATTCATGGAGAATGCTTTGAATTGCGTCTGCGAAGGGAGGGCGCATGCTGCAGATAGAATTGTTATGTAAAAGTGTGTCAGATTGGATTGGTGAAGCATGGCTAACTTTATTGGACAAGACTGTGCAAGCAGAGAGACGGGGAGAAAGGTAGACGCAGCGAGATATATTTAGAGAGACGCCGAAGTGAAGCGAGACAGGAGAGAAAGAGGAAGACAGCGGGGGAAAAGAACGAGAAACACCCCGCGCCGCGGTAAAGACGCCATGCTTAGAGTTTAGTGAAGTGGCAAATCACGTGCATTAGTAAAACTCTGCCTTTGTTGTTATTGCTTGTATATTTCTAAACTACATCAGGGACCAAAACACTGTATCTGCACTCTTAAAAACAAAAGACAAAATCTTAGATGCTATAGGACAGGGTTAGGAACAAAACAGCTGTAAGAAAAACTTTTTAAAGAACAATATATTTAATATCCTATTTTAGCATAGACTTTCAGTTGGGAATACCTATTTGTTTGACCAATCTCATATACAGTTGAGGTAAAAGGTACCTGCAAAATGTGAATTATTTTACCAAAATAAGATGGATCATGCAAAATGCAAGTTATTTTTTATTTAGTACTGACCTGAATAAGATATTTCACATAAAATATGTAAAATATATAGTCTAGAAGAGAATATAATAGTTGAATTTATAAAAATGACTCCATTCAAAAGCTTACATACACTTGATTCCTAATACTGTGTTGTTACCTGAATTTTTTTGTTTAATTGTGATAGTTGTTAATGAGTCACTTGTTTGTCCTGAACAGTTTATTTGAACCCTTTCCAACAATGGCTGTGCGATTTTGAGATCCATCTTTTCACACTGAGGACAACTGAGGGACTCGTATGCAACTATTACAGAAGGTTCAAACGCTCACTGATGCTCCAGAAGGAAAAACCATGCATTTTTCTTATTTTGCCTAAATAACATATTTTTTTCATTAAGTACTGCCCTTCAGAAGCTACAGAAGACAAGTTAAATTTACCTTGATCTTCAAATTCAAAAAGTTTTCACCTCCAGCTGTAAAACGCTGAAAAACCAAAGAATTTGTGGGACCTGAAGGATGTTTTTTTTTAACAGCAGGCCGTTTAACTGTTCAGGACAAACAAGGGACTCATGGCTCAACTATCACTAAACAAACTAAAAAAAATTGGATCATTCAGGTAACAACACAATATTAAAATTCAAGCGTATGTAAACTTTTGAATGGGGTCATTTTTATAAATGTAACTATTATTTTCTCTTGTGGACTAAATGTAAGCGTCTTATACAGTACTAAATAAATCCCTCTTATTTGATAAAATAATTAACATTTTGCAGATTCTGCAAGGTGTATGTAAACTTTTGACCTCAACTGAATAAATGCATATGTACATATACAATTTCCATATATATAATATGTTGTCATATGAAGCAAAACATATATGAAACCTATTAGAGATTGGAATAATTACATATATACACACTTATCTAGTCCATACAAATATATGTTTACAAATTTATAACACATTTTTAGACATCCGTTCTAAAAACCCTTTAATAAGTGTTGATATTTTATTAGTAAATATTATGCAAATGTAATACAAAGACAGACATGCATTCAAAAAGACATTTTTTTAATATATGTATTGTTTTAATAAAGTCGCATATATACACTGTAAAAAACAATTTGTTGAGTAAACTTGAAATAATTTGTTACCTGGCTGCCTTAAAATTTTAAGTTCAGTCAACTTGAAATGTTACGTTTAACTAAGTGACAACTTAGATATTTGAGTTTATTCAACTTAAAATTTTAAAGCAAGTGTTAACTGTTAAGTTTAACAAACAATTTTTTTGTTAAGTCAACTCGAATATCTAAATTTTCACTTTTTTTTTTAACATTTCAACTTGAATGAACTTATTTGAGTAATCTGAACATACAATTTTAAGGCAGCAGGGTGACTAATTATTAAGTTGACTCAACAAATTGTGTTTTTTGTTTTTTACAGTGTAATATAAAATATGTATTGTTAACATATATTGTTGCTACTGATCAGAAACTAAAGAAAACTGATGCAACTTTAATAATTTTAAAGATAGTGTATATGTTTATGCATCCTTCAAGTCCCATTCTTTGTAAATGCATTGAAAAATAGAACTAGTTCTCTAATCTCGACTAAGCACTTGTGATCAGATCAGCAAAAAAATGCCATTTCAAACTTAAAACACTATATGAGACATAGACAATGATAAATAGTTCTTTGCAATGATTTTGCAATCACACGAGTCACCTTACATCCACAAACCTTCAGCTAATGAGGTGTGATTCAGCAATCTCTCTGATTAATTGAAAAAGCAATCAGGGTTACATTTTTAACCCAGTGCTCAAGGCAAACGTCTTGGCCATTGTATTGCCTCTCCTTTATTGCCTAAGAAAGCAATATCACAGTCAAAACTGCTGATTCAAATGGCAGACACAGGCCTGACGAAATCTTGATTTCAGATTTGTTTTGAGAAGAACAAAAGCTCTCCCTAAGAGCTGCCAAAGATGATGTACAATGTGCTAAAATTTTACAGCCACTGAGATGGTTCTTATGACAATGAGATCTTATTATCTATATGCTAAATAATTCTGCAGAGAAACCACCTCTGCCAGCTTTAACTCTACAGCACAAAGAAACTCTTAGCAACACCTACTCACACTCGTGTGTGAGCGCGAATTTGCATAACAAAGACCGTGGAAATGGGGAACGCTAGAAAGCGGAGAAATAAGAAACAAACGCCCCTCATAGTAACTAAGGAGGCTGCGTTTAATGCTGAAAGAACACTGGAAGCGCTAATCAAACTTTTTCCTGTTTGTTTACCTGATTATTTCAGTTTTCGGCAGCACTAAAAGGCATCAACGTGAATTCAATGTGTCCATCACGAGGATTTGGTCACCCGGTGTCACATTTCAAAGAACCTCATTACTGGAGTATTTTTGGAAGCTTCTCTTTTCATTTCATTAAGATCGCTAGTCGTGCCAGCGTGAGAAGCAGATGTCATCAATGCGACCCAGCGGAGGAGATGATGGAAAATGTCTTAAAGAAATTCTCTTTAAGGTGTATTGACAGCATCCATACTCATGTTTACAGTAACAGATTTACATTTGAAGTTTATGATGCAAGGCGTTACGGAGGGTTTAAAGAATGTCTTCTTTCCTGTGCGGACATTCATTAAAATTCAAAAGTTTTAAAAAACGAAGAAAATCAATTTCATATAAAGGATGTTCTTTTGATCTTTTTTATTCATTAAACGCATCACGGTTTCCACACAAAAAAAGAAGAAGAAAAAGAAGAAGAAAAAAAAGAAATATTTGGGGGGGGGGGGGGTCCAGTGCTGTTTAAGGAACACTCCACTTTTTTGAAAAAAACATACTACTTCGTCATAGCTGCGTCTTTAATGGCTTAGTTACGTATATCTTGTCACTGTTTAAACTGCCCTGTCAATCATCTTGTCAAACCGTTAACATCATCCAAATTTAGTTTAATTTGATTTCCTACCATATTGGAGAGAAATTAAGATGCACGTTGATCTTTCATGCGAGTCTTTCACAGGAAGAACTCCGCTCATGTTTTTGCATAATGACACATTTAAAATAATGACCAAACGTATCATTATAAAAGTTCACAATGTTGCTGTAGATGACATATGACGCGGATAACATTAAATTAATATGTTTTCATTATGTTAGACTGATTATTTATCACTCAAACCCCTTTCTGAACCTGTCTGTCGGTCGTGCATATCCGCCATGTTTGTAGTTTTTTAACACATTTTATGCGTGTTTGTAGTTCTAATCGAATCCTAGTCCACCGCGCAATGTGTTGTGGGCAATATTAGCCGTTAGAGTGTGGATCGATCTGCACTTCGAATTCCAACCGGAAGAAGTAGACCATCCGGAAATCTTTGGAATACTTTTTTTAAACATACTATGATTTGGGACATACTAATTCTATTTTCGAATACTATTTGGGACGGATAGTATGCGAATTGGGATGCAGCAACTGAATCTGATTAGACAGTTAGCATCTCGCTCAAAAATGACCAAAGAGTTTCGATATTTTTCCTATTTAAAACTTGACTCTTCTGTAGTTATATCGTGCACTAAGACTGACAGAAAATGAAAAGTTGCGATTTTCTAGGCTGATATGGATAGGAACTATACTCTCATTCTGGCGTAATAATCAAGGAACTCTGCTGCCGTACCATGGGTGCAGCAGGCGCAGTGATATTACGCAGCGCCTGAATGGAGTCCCCAGCTATTTTACTATTAGCTTAGTGACGTACCCTGCATTCCATTCAGAAGGGCTCATCCCTATGCCCTAATCCCTCCAAAGGGTTTACCCTCTGGAGTGAGAGCTTTGAAAATTTGAAGGGTGTAGAGGACCAAACAACTGTTTCTTGAAGTGCCCTTTTGCGTCATCATCCAGTGACCACACTAAGGCGCTGTCATCATGGAAAGAATCAGCACAAAGGATCATGGGGACACGAAGTGTCCATCAGTTGTACCCTTTGAAGTGGCTAGTTTTGACCACTTCCGTTTGGAACGACACTTCAATATGGCGACCACCAAAGTGCCCTTTGGAGGACGATATATCCCGTTTGGAACGCACCATTAATGCCGGTCACATTGGAAGTTACCTAGCTGGGGACTATTTTCATGCACCGAGCAGTATCAATGCGCCTGCTGCATCCATGGTACGGCAGCAAAGTTCCTTGATTATTACGCCAGAATGAGAGTATAGTTCCTATCCATATCTTGGAAAATTGCAACTTTTCATTTTCTGTCGGTCTTAGTACACGACGAAACTACAGAAGAGTCAAGTTTTCAATACGAAAAATATCTAAACTCTTTGGTCATTTTTGTGCGAGATGCTAGCGGTCTAATTAGATTTAATGATTTAGGCTAAGCTATGCTAAAAGTGCTACCGCTAGACCCGGAGATTGGCTAAATGGATTCGAAAACGGTAAAACTCACGTTTAACTCTACAGGAGTTGGAAAACGAGCCTATTTTCAAAAAAAGTGGAGTGTTCCTTCAAGTTATTTACACTGTTGAAGAGTTGGATTTTCATGCTAAACAAGTTTCAAATAATGATTTAGGCATATAACATTAGGAGTATTTCTGTGTTAAATACACACATCCGGGTTTCTTACAAGTTTCGGAAAGTTTTTTCTATCATGGCTCTTGCCTGACGTCCTGAAGGGTGGAACTCCTTGTATGGGCATTTCTCCAGGAAGAGCGCGCCTGTGCACACATGGATCAGAGTGAGCATAAAAGCGCGCCCATCAACGCGCTTCGTTTGGCTGGACTGCTTTACGGGACTCACTCGGGAAGAATGTTTGGTGTTGGTTTTAAACGGCTGTTTTTGGAGAATATGAATTTCCTCGATAAACGATGTTCGATATAATGTTTAAGCTATAGCGTTTATGCATTTATACTAAATGTATGTTTTTTTAACCATGGTATTAAGGTGCTATATTTGTGGTTTTAACTGTTTTAATCATGATACTATGGAAGAGAAATGGTTAATTTAAAAAAAACCTAAAACGGTCAGAATAATTCAATTTCACCATATAAAAATGAGATACAATTTTTACAGATATTACTGATTTTAATAATGAACATAAATCTACATCTGCATTCTAAATCAAGCTACTACCAAATGTGTATTTCTAATAGACAATTTTTTTATTATTATTATTAATAATATTATCAAGTAACACAAACCTGTTTCTTGATTTATTGAAACAATATACTCATTAAAACATGCAGCACTAAAAAAATATATTTTTTCTATTAAGATACTTATTTTGTTATGGAAAAAGTGTGAAGAATTAAAAAAAAACATGAAGTGTTTGTCATGTTCTGACCATAAAGAATATTTATAGCCACATAGTCAGTTTTTTACAACTTTTACATTGTAGCAAAAATCTGCCTTTAAACTTGAAAGAAATAAAAATGTGACATTTATCATGATATTTATTGATATTGACTGATATGAAAAAAATATATATTGTAATAATTCTTTGGCCATATCGCCCAGCCCTACCCCCATACCATCCAAGATATTAATGTCTTTCTTTTTTCAGTCACAAAGAAATGTAAGTTTTTTGAGGAAAACTTTTCAGGACTTTTCTTCATATAGTGGACTTCAATGGTGCTCAAAGGATTTAAGGTTAAAAATACAGTTTCAGTGCAGAGGAATAAGGGTCTTATCTAGCCAAACGATCTGTCATTTTTTTACAAAAAATAGTATTTATACACTTTTTAACAACAAATGCTTGTCTTAGCTCTGCGATGTGCATGCCTACTCTGTGCACTCTAATTCAAGACAGTTAGGGTATGTCAGAAAACTCCCATCTTATTTTCTCCTCCAACTTCAAAATCGCCATACTTTTACCATTTTTACTTAAGACACTGTCTTAACATATAGGCTAAGTTTATGCAACTGGCCCCATGTTTGATGGTGGTACCGCACACATATTTTGTGTGTTTATGTGCTGGAAGAATGACAGAGGGAGAAGAAGGAGGAAGCGTGAACCAGCCGAACTAACACTCATTTATATCAGCTACCTCTCAGAAAACACCTACACAGCGCAGAAAAACTATAGAGAGAAAACAACTTATTAAAGACCTGACAGGCGGGTGTAAAACTGAAAGCGTGCGTCCAAGTGAGATGTGGATAGTTTGCGGTAGCAGTGTCACTTTGTGATAATGCTTATTGAAATTGAGCTTACGTTGAAAAAACAACATAGACCACACATGGAACGCAGAACAGACAAAACACAAGAAAAACTAAAAAGAAGCAGTTTTTATAGCCACATACTGTGTAAAAGCTCATACACACAAAGAACAATATCTATGAGGATAGAGAGCAACATACAATTTCATTCTGTTTATAAGCACACGCTGCTGTTTTGTCATCTGCAGCTTGAAATGCTCAAGCTCGAGTGGAATCTGATTGGCTGTCATTGTTTTTAGTCATTCATCCTTTGAAAAAAATCTTTCTAAAAAGCTATTCAAATTACATTTTTTATCTATGCCATAATTGTTATAATTGTGGTGTGAATCACAACAGTTTTTAGAATGATTTTTAAAATTATATCTTTATAGTTATTGATATAGTTATCATCTTTGGTAAGAACAGGCCTTTAATACTGAACTGCTTAAATGCATCAAAATAGATGCGTGCACATAGCATGACAAGTGAGCACAACAACGTGTCCTATTTTTGCTATCGAACAGCCTCAACAGCATCAATATACTATTTTAGTTTTTATTTATTTTATTCATTATTTTATTTATCCCTATTATTAATCTTTGCTGTTTTCATTTATTTTTTTAGCATTATAAAATGTTTATTCTTTGCATTTATTGTTGTGATTATTTTTATGATTATTTTAATTATTTTTTATTAGTGCTGTGCAATGATTAATCGCGATTAATCGCATCCAAAATAAAAGTTTATGTTTACATACTATATGTCTGTGTACTGTGTATATTTATTATGTATATAGAAATGCACACACATGCATGTATATATTAAAAAATATATTTTTGATTTATGTCTACAATATTTATATTTATTTATTATCTAAATTTTATACAGGTATAAATATATTTAAATATATACATTATATATATATATATATATATATATATATATACACACACACACACACACGTATGTGTGTGTATTTATATGTACATAATAAATATACAGAGACATATACACACACATATATTATATAAACAAAAACTTTTATTATGGATGCAATTAATCGCGATTAATTGTTTCCCAGCACAAATTTTTAAGCAAAGCACTTTGAATTACCACGGTGTATGAAATGTATAAAGAAACTTGCCTTGCCTAAATCGATTTTTTAAATATATTTTCTATTTTCATTTTAGTTTAAGTTTTAGAAGTTTTATTGTTTTATATGTCTATAAAAAGTACATTATTACTATTATTTATTTTTATTTTTTTTTCAGTTTTAGTTATTTTAGTACATCAAATTAAATTAAATTATGTTGCTCTGGAAAATAGCGAAAATAAAATAAGTTTAAGTTTTGTATATGTGACCCTGGACCACAAAACCAGTCTTAAGTAGCACAGGTATATTTGTAGCAATAGCCAAAAATACATTTTATGGGTCAAAATTATCCATTTTTCTTTTATGCCAAAAATTATTAGGATATTAAGTAAAGATTATGTTCCATGAAGATATTTTGTAAATTTTCTACCGTAAATATATCAAAACGTGTAATATGCATTGCTAAGAAGACGATTTTTTCAATATTTCGATTTTTTGCACCCTCAGACTACAGATTTTCAAATAGCTGTATCTCAGCCAAATATTGTCATATTCTAACAAACCATACATCAATGGAATGCTCATTTAGTCAGATAACGTATAAATCTCAATTGAGAAAAATTTACACTTATGACCGGTTTTGTGGTCCAGGGTCACATACTTTATTTCAGTTAACAATTTCATTTTCTCTTCAATTAACAAAATTTGTTATGGTTTTAGTTTAATAATTAACTATAAAAACCATGGGCTGACAACTGAAAATTGTCATTTTTATTGTTGAACATCCCCTTATTTTTTCACAGACACCAATGTTATATTAGTATTAATATACTGTTATGATTTTCATTAATAGGTGGAATTGTATGTCAGTATTATATTTAGATTTCATTTAAATTTTTTAAGATTTAGTAATTTTGTCGTGCTTGTCATTTTCGTTTTAAAAAAGCATGTCTATATATATATATTATTAATTTCAATTTTAAATGTATTTAGTAAATCAAATGAAGCTTAATGAAAATGAGAAATGTTGCCTTGGCAACTAGCTGAAAGATAAATAAATAAGTTTAGGGTTTTTTATTCTACAGTTAAAGTTCATTTCAAAGAAATACGTATATACATAGTTTTATTTTTATGTTTAATTTTTAGCTAATCCTCACAGAAACATTGCTGATTTGCACTCACAAATAATCCGTTGTCAGAAAGCTGAGTTTGTGCACCACAACATGATTGATAAACTAATAAATCCCAACGAACCGACATTACTGTAGCCAAATTCCCCAAATGACAATTTAAAGCAATAATGTTTATGAGGAAACGCACAAGCTATTTCTTCAACAGTCTTCTCACCCCCATTGCAGTTCATCTGTTGTGTATTAATGTGCTATGTCATCGCATGTTAGCAAATGCATGCAGTTACATAATCCATAAACACCGCCTGGTTGAATCAGAATTTGGCCCATTTTTCATGAAGTTAAACTACTGATGCATGATATTGTCTCGCTGACTGTTTGTTGTGCTGATCTCAAGGCTTTAGTCACAGGTTATTCAGAGAAAAATGTGGATTCTATACTAGTTCTGTTGTCTAATGGAGATGGATAACTAACTAACTTAACTAGCTCAAATCAGCAAGGTTTACCAATTCAGTTTACATAACTACTAAAAAAATAGAAAGAGAGAAAATCTTCAATTAGATAATTGATTTTCAACTTTTTTTAGTGCTGCCCTGGGGAAGCAGATCTAAATAATAGATATTTACAAATATTACACAAGACAAACAGATCATGTTTAAATAAAAACAAACATCCTTTGTTCTTAACAAGGCCTCCTTGAGCATCAGTGTTTGCTTGCGGTCTTTTGTGGTAGCTGTGAATGAGCCCCTCAGATGTGTGAAGTGGCAAAGCTGGATTTCACTATAATTGAGCCACTATGGCTGACAATTCGTATGTGAAGAGCATGCTGGGTAACCAGAATTACAGGATTTTTGTCAAGATCAGTGGGCAGCTTCACCGCTCAGGAGAAACAGGGACTCATGCACAATTATCACAAAAGGACAAACAGTCACTGACGTTCAAGGAGGGAACACAATATTAAAAAGCAATGGTATGTTAAAAATTCAGTTACTGTCTTGTGAAATGTGGTATGCCAAAAATGTTTATTACAGCAGTACTAAATAAAAAAAAACAATAAAAAAAATAAGATCATCTTTTAAGATTTATTTATGAGAAAACTTGAGAGAAAAACTGCAAAAAACTGACCACCAGCACCAGTGTTGTTATTGTAATGCTAAAAGAATTACAATAGAATTGTAAACTGAAATAAAGCTGAAATTATGTTATATATACAGTCAAACCAAAATTCACTTGGACACCTTCAGCATTTCTCACATATCACAGTTTGTTCAATATAGTTTAGAAAATAGTAATGAAATATGACACAAACTCAGACCTAAACTGTGTCAGAACAAATTAATCTTGATAATGTCAAATAACTTTGATAGAAAAGGTATGTAATGAATTGGGCTGAATAGCTGTCAGCTGTTAAATTTAAGCACGCAAATAGATCAGACCAACTTAGGTCAACAAATTTCCAATCAATGCTTAATTCTGTTCAGTCTGTGGTGTAAAAACATTAAAGACATTGCATTAGCAATTAAAGAAAAAACACTTTTTTTATAAATTTTACAGGTAGTCCAATGTACGAATAATAGTCACAGTTTAGCTTATTTTGCTATCCTCACTTACATAAAAAACTATAATGTCTTTCTACCCACTACTAAAAAAATATTATATATATATCTGGCTTCTAAATAATTTTTGGTTTGACTCCTATTCAGGGTTCATACATATACTGTAAAATTTAATTTCAGGACTTTCAAGGACTTTTCAAGCACTACTTTTTTGATTTTCAAGGACTTCAATTAGAGATCTCACTTTGAACAATAACTTCCATTTCAAATCTTAAAAAAAAAAAAAAGATAAATAAAAATACACTAATAAAATGGCAAAAATAAAGTGCAAAGTATTACTACTAAAGTATTACAAAGTATACTACATTTTTGGAATTTGTATTTGTGTATACTTTCTTTTTTTGTTTGTTTTTATAACTGTACTACATTCACTGTTTGATGCTTTCTACTGTTTAAGAAAAAAAAATGTTTAAAGATTCGTGAAACTTCAAAATCCTGATCTGATCCAAAGTCCCGATCTGAATCAAATGATTCACGCTCTCTCTCTCAGTCCTGATCTCAGTTTGATTTAGACTGGGACTGCGAATCATTTTACTTGAATCATTTAATTCGCTAAATGATGCACAAGCCCATTCTGATCTAAATCAAATGATTTGCAATACACAAAGTTCCAATCTAAATCAAATTATTTGCGATACACAATATGAAGTCCCAATCTAAAACAAATGATTCACGATAGGCATTCCAACTGGAGCGCTTTGAAATATTGAATCATTTTGCGACGCAATGGTTTAACTGCGTCAGAGTTTTGAAAGAGCTTTTTTTAAAAGAGCGATGACGAAACTCAAAAATGAACAGCTATTTTAATTTGATCTGGGTTTTGCTAGTGAATTGCTTGAAATGATGGTTCGAAATCACAAGTCTGAATCAATCGTAGCAGTTCCAGCATAAATAACTCTATTGATTTGGTTCATCTGTTCCTCTTTTCGCATCTTAAGCCATGTTTCACGACACTGTCAGTACTACTCTCTACTTACTTAGCTCAACTGTTTTCTAGCATTAACTTTAAAAAAGCGAGAAAAAGTATGTTTTTTTGAATTGCATGTATTTTGCGTGAAAAGATATGCGCTTATTGACTAATTGACTTATTGAATAATTCAATTTATGCTTTACATGCTTGCGATTCGATTCAAATCCGATTTCAATATAGATTATTTTGGATATATATTGTGTACAGTACATGACAAATGTTCTAATGCTGTAAAATATACATGAGAGTCAGTTGGTGATGCATTGCTGTAATATTGAAGGTTAAAATTATAATAATAAACTGAAAAGTTAACCTTACCTCATGGTTGAAACACTGAATAAGCGATTACATGAGACAGGACATGGATTTCAATAAGTTGTATTCTTTATTTTAACATATCTTCGGATGTTCATTCATGTTTATTTTGTGCTATAACTGGTATTAAAGTGGAAGAGATGATCAGTTTAAGCATGCTTTTCTCTTGAACAGAGGCACTACAGCGCTCTGTCACTCTACATTTAACAGCGCCAAAATATTGTAATAAAATGGACTCAATTTAAAATATGAGACTTTGTTTTATATAAAAAGTAACAAAACACAAAGCTTTTTGCAATACATTGAATGGGAGGCACACTATGATATTCTTTTCATCTAACCCGAAAACAGGCTATAATTGATTCTCAGGTTTTAAGAATCAATATTGTTTCGTAAAAATTAGAACATATTAAAATAAACCCAGCCATTTTACCCAGCCCTAATATATACAGATTTTAAAAATAAAAAATATATAGTTATATAGTTCATTGATTCTAAATAGAAATATTAAAAAAATATATATTAAAATTATTAAACATTTAATTCAAACTGCTACAGAATAAACTAAAAATCAATACTAAAATAAAACTGACCAGCATCTTGTATCACCATCCGACTATCCTTGCACTCTTTAGATGCTAGTTGAAATGACACACAGTAAACATGTTTTGCACCAGACAGATGTGACTGAGTGCTTCAACTTAAAAGCAATGGATTACATTTCAGGTGTGTTGCGTGAACAAACATTAAAAAAACAGCCAATTCACATACTCTCAACTACAAGCATCATGAAAGCATCTTATGAATGTCGCTCTAACATCGGCCAGGAAACATCTCAGTGCCGTACTGCATGAGGAGCAGAGGCTCCAGATGAAAACCAGCACATGGGATCTCTTTGAGGTGCATGTGCTAACAGGAGAAGATCTGTCACTCAGCAGGATTGCAGCAGCATTAAAGATTAAGGATGAAAATATCAAGCATGAATAATTGAAAATGCATTGGTCGGCCAAATGATCAGGCCTATGTCACAACAACAGTGCTATCAATTAGAAATGAAGCGATGAGAAGTGCTGGTTAACAAACTCCAGATGGACATTTAAAATGCACATTTCACTGTGACTAAGCCTGGAACAAATAAACGCTGCCTCATCGACAAATTGTCACATTTAGCTGAAAGGACAGTGGTCAGATCCTACAAAACCTGCTAAAAGCCATATATATATATATATATATATATATATATATATTTACTCTTTTTGAACATTACACCACTGACCAGCAGGGGTTAATTGGACCATGCTAACCAGGCAAACCCTGACCATTTGGATCAACGTCTGTTTACGTATCCTTAATGTTTTGATTGGTTGGATTAGATGAACATACTCTTCCCAAATGCTTCATTTGGCACGTCCTAAAACTCGCTGGTTCCGCCCACTGGGCTGATAATGACCGCCGTCCAGAACGCACTAAGCCCAGCTGGCTAATTGCTGGGAATCTCGTTTAAAAATGACCATAATCAACTCTAAACTATCAACTCCAGATCCCATTCATACGAGGATGGCCCTAGAGTGAAAATCCACTGCTTTGGCTGGGTCTACAAGCGTGGAAGCGATGAAACACAGCGAAAGAGAGCGAAAGAGATAATTGGGGTGGAAGGTTTTGAGGAGGATAAGGAAGGTTAACTGTCTGGTTGGAAGCCAAAAGTGCATCCGGAGCGCTGATGTGATGTGATCTCCGGGAGAATGCAACTTCACGGCGAGATGCGAATGAAAGCGGAGCGGGAGTGACACGGTGGACAGAAAGTGAATGAGTGACACAAACAGTGTCTGACAGTACATGCATTAAGCTGGCTTCATGGTTAATGGAGAATCTAGTTTGTAAATCTCAATGCTGTTTACAGATTCTCCACAGTAGGTTTTTGAAAGCACGCAAGCACAACGTGAAGAATAAATATCTACATGAACGGTCCCAAATTACAGTCAGCGTGAAATAAGCATTAACCCTATTTAGTTTTTTAACGCCTTAATCCTTCCAGGTTTTGTTGTGCACGATTCACTGGTGCGTGTTATTACAAATAAATTAATTTTTGTCTTTAGTAAAATATAAGAGCTTTCCTTCTTTTTGAACTGACCTTCCTTTTCGGGTGACATCATAAATATTCTCCAATCAGCTGACTCCTTTTTGTTATGCCACGCCACTTCTCCAGTCAATTCCCAATGGATCAAATTAAGTCAGGTAAACTTTTTTGTATAATTCATGGTTTAAAAACTCAATATTACATTTTTTAAACTCTATAGCCCGGTTTCACAGACAGAGCTTAGACTAAGCCAGGATTAAACTATAAGTCATTTTTATAAATGTGCTTTACTGGTGTGCATCTTGAGACAAAACAAAGGCACCGATATATTTTAAGGTCAGTCAGTGCAAGTTTCTTTCTGTTGAAACAGCTCAAGCTTACATTTTAGTCTAGGACTAGGCTTAAGCCTTGTCTGTGAAACCAGGGGTATAAATCGCAACATAATAACAGGCTAAGACCTTTGATGTGAGTGATTTTAACAGTAATTAGCTAATGCATTATTAAAATTGCAACTTATCTAACCCTTATTTTTATATTTGTCATGTTCTGACAAAAGCGACTTTGAAAAGAGACTAACTAATGAATGTTTCTTCTGCTTACGAAGGCTGCATTTATTTATTCAAAAATACAGAAATAACAGAAAAAAATTAAATATGTTTACCATTTAAAATAACTACTTTCTATTTGATTTCATATTATAAAATTTAATTTATTCCTGTGACGCAAAGCTGAATTTTCAGCATCATTACTCCAGTCTTCAGTGTCAAATGATCCTTCAGAAATCATTCAGATATTTTAAATGAAACCTTCTTGTAACAATTTAGGTCTTTACTGTCACTTTTGATCCATTTAATGCATCCTTGCTAAATAATTTTGTTTTTTTTTTAAATTATAATAAAAATCATACTAAAAATACAGCTTAAAGGCCAGTTAACAATTATCGCCATGTAATATCCTTAATTCTGCTTACAAAAGCTGCATTTATTTAATAAAAAATACAGTAATAACAAAAACAATTTAAATATTTTTACCATTTAATATAACTCCTTACTATTTGAACATATTGTAAAATTAAATTAATTCCTGTGACACAAAGCTGAATTTTCAGCATCACTAACTCCAGTGTTCCATGTCAAATGATCCTCCAGAAATCATTGAAATACTTGAAATGGAACCTTCTTGTAACAATTTAAGTCTTTACGGTCACTTTTGATCTATTTAATGCACTAAATAATTGTGTTTTACAAAAATAAAAATAAAAATCACACTAAAAATACAGTTTAAAGGCCAGTAAACAATTATCGCCATGTAATTCCCTTGATTCTGCTTACAAAGGCTGCATTTATTTAATCAAACATAGAGTATTAACAGAATTTTTTATATATATTTTTACCATTTAAAATAACTCTTTTCAATTTGAAAATATTGTAAAATTAAATGTATTCCTGTGATGCAAGGCAGAATTTTCAGCATCATTACTCCAGTCTTCAGTGTCAAATGATCCTCCAGAAATCATTCATATATTTGAAATGGAACCTTCTTGTAACAATTTAGGTCTTTACTGTCACTTTTGATCCATTTAATGCATCCTTGCTAAATAAAAGTATTATTTTGTTTAAAAAAAAATAATAAAAATCGTAGTAAAAATAGTTTAAAGGCCAGTAAACAATAATTATCGCCATGTAATTGCCTTAATTTGCCTGCCAATGACTGAAAAAGACCACTTTCCACATCTGACAGGTCAAGTGTGAAACTTTAACATAAAAGTCAACACATCTGTTTACCTAAACCAACTACCACAATCGACCAGCTCCCCACAACACAAGGTTGTGAATCTGCAATGACCTCTACTGTTCTCAGCGTTGCACTTTCATTCTGTTATTCATGACACACTGACTCACACTGTCCTTTGAATTCTAGGTGAAGTGCTTTTGTACCTGGCAAATTTAGTACAACCGAACACCAGTGTTTCTCAAAGCAGCCCGACTTTCATGTCATTTCTCATCTGACCCAACAGAACAGTCCCCAAAACTGTGAGTGCTTTCTTGGTTATTACAGTTTGTGTCAGCTTCAATGCAATGAAGCACTGATATGTTTGCCTCTGTGTTTGTGTGAAGTGTGTGTGTGGAGGCTGAAGAACTGACTGTGCTGTTTTGTCTTTCCATTCGTGCGATCTCATCATTTTGGTAGAGCACAGCTGCTCAGATCCAGACGGATCATCTCTTATCGCTTGCGTTCTGACTTTTGCACATGTGGACAACCCAAACACAAACCTCCTTCCCTTTGGAAACTGGAAGACCTGGCCAATCCATGCAAGGAAACTGTACACGAGCGAAAGTTACTCACCAGAAACTTCCAGTTCGATCCGTGCATGAGATGTTCAAAACTGTCCTTTTCAGAAGCGCCGCAAACTAGAGAGAGATCTTGTTGTCGTCTTCAGGAAGCTTCTGCGATGCTCAGGTTTCTCAATCCCATCCTGCTCATGTCGTAACATCTTCTTTCCTCCATCTCGCTGTCCTCTTTTCCATGCGAGAGAGCCTCTTCTCGATGTCTCGGTCGTGATCAGTGCCGCACAGAACGTCGCGTGCCTCTTTCCGGTGTGTGTGCGGATCCCATCTGTCCCTCTCTCGACCTCCGCTCGAGAACGTCAACTCTGGTGTCTGAGCTCAGAGCCAGTGCGTGTTTGTGTGTGTATGTGTGTCCGTGTCTGTGTGTGGGAGAGGAAAGCAGCCAATGGGAAAGGGAGGGAGTGATGGGAGTAAACCACACGCGCAGACCTAAAGGCAGCGAATAAACAGAAGGGTTAGACTCCTCTGTATTCATCCCTCTTTCTCCTCCTCTCCATCCACTGTTTCGGCTTAAAGGAATAGCTCAATATTTACTCACCCTTATGTTGTCCAAAACCTTATGTTATTGTTTTTCTTTCTGTGGAACACAAAAAAGACATAAAAAAACACACACACACAAAAATATACACATTAACCTTTTTCACTTTCAAAAGGGTCAAAAAGTTAATGAATGATGCTGAGAGTGACACACTGACTTGATGATGACGAAAAAATGCTGAACAATTTGTTCATGTTTCTAAAAGAAGTCTCTTCTCTTCACAAAAGCTACATTTATTTATTCAAAAATACAGTAAGAACAGATATATTGTGAAATAATATTAGCATTTAAAATAACTCTTTTCTATTCAAACATATTGTAAAATGTAATTTATTTCTGTGATGCAAAGCTGAATTTTCAGCATCATTACTCCAGTCTTCAGTGTCACATGATCCTTTAGTCCTAAGTCAAATTATTATCAATGCAAGATTATTATCAATGCTGAAAACATTTGGGCTGCTTTCTATTTTTCTGGAAACCGTAATTTGGGATTCTTTGAAAAACAGAAAGTTGAAAATGAACATTTTTGTAATAATTTAAGTCTTTACAGTCACTTTTAATGATAACTAGTATTCATTTTATTTTAAAAATTAATACATAGTATACAAAAATACACCAAAATATACACATTACCCTTTTTTCATGTAACAACAGATTGTCTGTAAAACTCCAAAAGGGAAAAAAAATCACTATAAATAAATTATATGACTTGTATGCTATATTCTCGGTCCTCTGAAGCTGTACAGTTGGTACAGTGTTATTTTAGTGTTATTTATATGTTATGAGTGATTAATATCTGAATGAATGTTTATTTTCAGTTTTAGCAATTTTGTTGTCATTGTTAGCGTTTTGACATTTTTTTATTATTTTATTATCTTTATTTAGCTTTAATTTATTTCAGTTTTAGTAATTTTAGTACTGCACCTTTAACTTTTTAAAAAATATATTTAGTTTTAAATATTATTTTAGTTGAATTTAGTTGAATTTAATCTAATATTTATGTTTTGTTTTAGCTTTTTCGATGAATGAAAACAACTTTTTTTTGATACATTTAAAAATCAAAATCCTATTGATTTAAAAAATGAATAAAAAAAGGTTGTTAATATTTTTTGTTTTATTTCTGTGCAAATACCTTATTTATTAATATTTTGAATTATCTTTTATTTTCAGTTGTTATATAAGTTTATGTAACTTTTGTAATCTGCTTTTGTTATTTTTATTAGTTAGTTTAAAAGATATATATTTATATTTATTGTCTATATGTCATTTTATATCTAGTTTTAGTTTAGGTTTTAGTTTTAAGTTTAGTCATTTTAGTGTGTCACCCTAAATTACAAGTTAAAATTTCTTAGTTACCAAGACAACATTTCCAATTTTTGATTTTTAAGTTAATATTTTTTAGTTTTAAGCTAATATTCATATTTTATTTTAGCTTTAATGAAATTAAAGAAAACATTTTTTTATTATTTTAGTTAACAACATATTTAACAACAATGCTGTAGAAACGGAACAAAATTTAAGCCACTATTGACCAAAATGTTCCCCTTCACAGCAGCACTCCAATCAAGCATAGCGCCTTCGCATCATGTTTGATGTCAATTCTTTTTAGGTCGCAAGGCACAGGAGAACCAATGACATTTGATATAATTGATGTCCATTCTGTGCCATATTTGATTTGTGAGCTATACGGCAGACAAATGCTATCATATGACTATCGGAACACAGTGCACAAATTGTCTTCAAAATTTCTCCTTTTGTTCAACAGAGAAAAGTAACAGCACATGATTTTGAAATAGCAGGAATAAATGATTAATTCAAATTTTTGGGTGAACTACACCTTTAAGACTGGGTATATCATCATCGGTGCTTGAGCTTTTGTGTGTGTGTGTGTGTGTGTGTGTGTGTGTGTGCGTGCCTGGCCATTTAATTAAACCAGAGGATGCCGGAGCTGCACAGGAGGGACACAGAGAGACATGGTAGATGACTGATGATGATGAGGAGGAGGAGGAGCAGTGAGGAGGGGGAGCGAAGTGCAGGATGGTCAGACAGAAGGATATAAGGGGTCATCAGGCTGGAGCATGTGGTCTTGCTGGGAAACACATGGAGGAAGAAAAAACCACCGGGAATGAGAAAAACAGGTGGAATAGATGAAGGGTAAATGAAGGACTGTATGAAGGTATGAAGAAGAATGCTGTGGTATATTTATAAGATGTGTTGAGGTTGTAGCAACATATGGTGAAATTCCAGTTTTGGCCAGATGAGGGCAGATTACACACAGTTTATGAGATTAAAGGGATACAATTCTGGCATTTACCCACCCTCTTGTCGCTGCAAATTTGTATGAAGCAGAATGTTTACACTGCTCTTTTTCATACAGTGGACGTAAATGAGGATTGACGCTGTTGAGCTCTAAAAAGCCCACAAAGGATACATTAGGATGCCTAAGTCTTTTAAAGTAGTTCACTTCCAGAACAAAAATTGACGGATAATTTACTCACCCCCTTGTCATCCAAGATGTTCATGTCTTTCTTTCTTCCTTCAGTCGTAAAGAAATTGATTTTTGAGGAAAAAAATTCAGGAATGTTTTCCATATAGTGGACTTCTATGGTGCCCGTGAGTTTGAACTTCCCAAATGCAGTTTAAATGCAGCTTTAAAGGGCTCTAAACCATCCCAGTTGAGGGGAAAGGGTCTTATCTAGCGAAACGATTAGATATTTTATAAAAAAAAAAATAATAAATACAATTTATTAGTGATGTCAAAATTAGCGAGTAAGCAGGCTTTTTTTTTTTTTTTTTTTTTTAAAGCGTGAAAAATATTTAACGCAATTAACCCTTAACTGTCACCGGGTCACCTACGTTTACTTCACCATATTTAAAAAAATCCTAATATAATCATGACAAACTATATATTGTTGGAAAGGTCTAAGACTCCTAAATAGAGTCTGATGTAGATGATGTAGAAAAAGTAATAGATTGAATTATGACAAGAGTGCACCTCAAAAAATTTACATCATAAGAGTGGTTCAGACCTTTTTCACAAAAAGTCTTTCTTCGTTGTCTTTTTCCCTACCATGCTTTAGAAATCATAAGAAATTATATATCACTTGAAGACTTAAAATCTCAAAATTCATCCTTTGAAAGCCATTTTAAAATCAGACATTGCATTATCATGGAAATTGTACATGAAAATCATATTACAAAATGTTTTCGTTCATGAATTATAAAAATGTACATTTGGATGGTGCATTTTCACATCTACGAGTGACAGTTAAAGGGTTAAAGGATTAGTTCATTTTCAGAACAAAAATTGACATATAATGTACTTCACCCCCTTGTTATCCAATATGTTCATGACTTTCTTTCTTTAGTCGTAAAGAAATTATGTTTTTTGAGGAAAACATATATAGTGGACTTCTACGGTGCCCCCAAGTTTGAACTTCCAAAATGCAGTTTAAATCCAGCTTCAAAGGGCTCTAAATGATCCCAGACAATGAAGAAGGGTCTTATCTAGCGAAACGATCGGTTATTTTTTAAACAATTGCCAATTTATATACTTTTTAACCTCAAATGCTCATCTTGTCTCTGCGATGCGCATCTGTAGTCTGTGTGATCCGGGTTAATAAAGTTAGGGTATGTTGAAAACTCCCACCTTGTTTTCTTCACCAACTTCAAAATCGTCCTACAATGCTGTTTTACCTTTTTAGTAAAGGGCGTTTGATCTTCTTTGTATGTTCACTTTGTAAACACTGGGTTGGTACTTCTGCAGCGATGTAGGACGATTTTGAAGATGGGAAAGAAAACAAGTTTTTTTCCCCAAGTTAAAAAAAAAACATAATTGAAATCTTTTGTAACATTATACATGCATTTACTACCACTTTTGATTAACTGAATGCATCCTTGCTGAATTAAATTAAATTAAAAAAAAAAAAAAAACTTTTGAAAAGGTAGTAAATCTTTTTATCCAAAAAATTACATCCAACAACTGCTTATAGCCCCTTTGTGACTCACAACACGTCTTGACTAAAGTTTATTTGGGTTTTCACTACAAAATGTAAGACTGTCTGTGAAAATCTTTTACTTTGTTTCTGTCAGGCCATCCTAGTGATCATAAAGCACGATGCCTTTATTCTGTCCCAACCTCTCGTTCATCCGCAGTTTCGAAGCCAAAGCATCCCTGTCATCTTTTCTCCTGATGAAAGTATTACATCTATCGCTCTCTTATCTGATGTAACTCAGACAACCTCATTTCTGTGTAAAGAACTCTCACCTGCTGCATTGAGCTGATATACACGAGCCTCGGGCAAGAAGACTTGATTCACGTCACATGCGATTACGGCTCTTCAGAGGTCTGAGGAAGAGAACAGTGATTTTAAGAGACTTCTTTTTCGGTACATCACTCCTGAGAGGACAAGCAAAAGTTCAAAACCTTCAGCGTGATCGCAACAGCTGCGTCAGCTGAAATAACACACAGCTATGGCAGCGAACAAAGTCATTCATGGAAGTTTTGCAGAGTAACCCACCCGGAAAACTGAAATCTTGCAGGTTTTGCAATTGTAACAAATTGTATCAAACAGGAAACAATGTTGTAGACGTGCTGATATTTGTATGGTTGGTTTCCCTCCAAAATGATCACTTCCTGGAAGACTACGCAAGAATATTTGAACAAACTAGCATCCCAGTTCCATCACTCAACTACACATAATTAACTAATCATTTGCACTTTTTTAAACTGAAGTTTGTTTAAAATCTGTCCCTTAAGTAAAAGTGAAGATAACTTTTTGGAAAGTGACTCAAGTATGACTACTGAGAACTTACAACACTGTCAACACTGACTTATTGCTCAAAACTTCTTAAAGGTCACACAAACTATAGAAATATTACCATATATAGTCTCTCATGGCCATGATAACGATGTAGTTTACACTCAAAGAAGCATCTTTTATTTCTTTTCATAAATCATCCTGAGTGCTTCGTCTTCAGCAGAAGAAAAGAATCCTAAATATCACCTTTATCCTGGACAGAGGTCAACCAATCAATCATCGGAGAGCAGCGTGTGTGTATGACGTCTCCATATCGCTAGGTCACATCTGGTCTCTAAATGTGATGGATGAGAAAAAAGGATGACTAGACACATACGTAAGATGGCATTTCACCTTCAGTTTACTCTATTTGGATAATATTTTGGTACTAAAGAGCAAATATGATTCCATTTTCAAAGCGTAGTGGCTTAAAAGGGGGCATAACATGGAAAACTGGATTTTTCAAAAAGACTTTGATGTGCTTTGTAGCCATTTGCATTTTCTGGTCATTCAGAAATGTTACTGAGTCACGGCCATACGCTCATTAAAATATGACCAACCGCATTTACATATCAACACAGATTCAGCATTCTACAACTTGACTCATCCTGATGAACAGCAATGTGAGGTTATTCAATCATGTGAACAGAGGCCACTGACATGTAGCCTAGATGTCTTAAAGGTACAGTAGTAAAAACACCCTTTACAATCGTAATGATTAAAAAACTTAATGATGACTGCAAGAAACTTTGACTACCTTTAGCAGTGGACTTTACATTGATGGGAAAAAAATGCGTCCAAATCATCCTACAGCGCTGCTTACCTTTTTTTGTAAACACTGTGTTTGTATTTCTGCAGCTATGAAGGACGATTTTGAATTTGGGGAAGAAAACAAGATGGGAGTTTTTCGACATATCCTAACTGTACTGACCCGGATCACACAGACTACACATGTGCATCAAAGAGACGAGACGAGACATGACAAGCATTTGAGGTTCAAAAAGTATATAAATTGTCAATTTGTTTAGAAAGGGACCGATCGTTTTGCTAGATAAGACCCTTCTTCCTCGGCTGGGATCATTTAGAGCCATTTGAAGCTGGATTTAAACTGCATTTTGGAAGTTTAAACTTGGGGGCACCATACATATCCATTATATGGAGAGAAATCTTGAAATGTTTTCCTCAAAAAACATAATTTCTTTACAACTGATGAAAGAAAGACATGAACATCTTGGATGACAAGGGGGTGAGTAAATTTTTGTTTTCGTTTTTGGGAGAAATATCATAATGACTAAAAACTAAATTATAAGTTTTAAAAAAATATTGTACAATATTGTCACTTTAAGTTTACACCAAAATCTAATTAAGAAAGAAATACTTACCGATTAATAAAAATAAATATATTTAAAAGCCTGTTTTAGGACTATTAAGTTCTTTGCATTTTGTTCCATTATAAACCATTATTTTTGAAAAAAAAAAAACATAAATTAAAGGCAATACAACAAATACTACCAGCATTACAATTATAGTAATATTTATTTTGTTGCATTAAAGTAATGAGAATTTGTGTGAAAATGTTTCACTTTCCTGAAATGGTCAAAATGCAAAAGAAAATATATATCGATATTAATTAATTAATTAATTATGCATTAAAATACAAATAATACAAAAATAACAAATAATAATTAATTAATACCAAATAAATACACAAATAAATAAAATAGTCAAAATGCAAAAAAAAAAAGAAAAAAAAGGGGCAGGGTGTGGATGGGGAATGTAACCTGGACATATTCCATGACAAGCTATGTGAGATTCACCCTCACATCCTTTCGTGTCTATTTTCAGCACAACTGAATATGTGAAGAGTGTGTGTGTGTGTGTGTGTGTGTGTGTGTGTGTGTGTGTGTGTGTGTGCTTGTTGACTTCACACCCCTGGTGATGGTTATAGATTTGAACACATGGTTAGAGAACAGGTAATGTGTTCTGACACGAAGAACAAAGAAATTCCAAGTCTGAGAAAATACACACATACAAACACAACCCCCTCCCCGTTTTCTACATTCAGCAAACTTCAGATTTATGAACAATCATAACTCATCTCCTGATCTGAAAGTTATGCATACTACACGATTTCACAAGAAAGAAGTTACATTCAAAACATAAAGAAAATAATTGAATTAAAAAATTGCAAACCCCGATTCTCATTACTGTAATTTGCAAATAAATTAAATAAAAATCAATATAAATAAGTAAATATTTATACATCATATTAAATTAAACTGAAGCCACTGAATCTGAAAACTCCAAGTAAAATGTCTGGGCGCATTACAGTGCAAAATAATATCACCATGCACGAAATCCTAATGGTCCTAAAACAGGCTGCATTTTCTCAAAACAAAACATAATTTCATTTCTCTGCTTTTGACTTTGGAGTGAAATACGACCCAGGCATATTCTCATGAGATTCGTCCGTGAGGAGTTTCTTAAAGCAACTATCAGTAGTTAATTTCTCAGAAGCAACAGGTTCTGCTGGGTTCTGCAGTCGCTCAAGCCTTTATGAAGTTATTGGATTTGAAGGCAGGGAGACGCTGCTCATGCCAAGAGCTTCTACCCCTTCATCCGTCATCTCCCAGGGCTTTTTATTCCTGACGATCAATTTCCTGAACAAGAGGCCAACAGGCTTTGATCAATACGTCACTGTTGTTTTTCCTCCCGCTTTATCTAAATCTGTGCCTCCATAAAAATGACAAGCCAAACTCTGTCCTCTTTGCCTTAATTTTTACTGCACTAAATTGAATTCTGCCACCCTTCCATCACAAGTGAGAAGTCTGAGGGGCAGAAGAAATTAACGGAGAAAGGAGAAAAGGAATACCGTGCTGGGAAATATTGCTTCTGAGAAAATACGACAAAATTATATAAATACTGTCACAAATGAAACAACACTCATTAACTAAACTCACTAGCAAAATGATGTTGTGGGAGGTTGCCAATGCATTTGCTAGTGCCAGAAGTTTGTTCAAATCAGTATTCCAAGTACGAGCAAAATACAAGCTCATGAATAGTTGTATATTACAATCGGGTTAAAAATTACAACTTACAAAATGCACCCGTTTTGTTTTGCTCATTCAACAGAGCAAACCAAAAAATGTTCAAGATTGAACATTAAGGTTTTGTACATTTGTGACCCTGGACCACAAAACCAGTCATTGCATGGGTCAAAATGATTGATTTTTCTTTTATGCCAAAAATCATTAGGATATTAAGTAAGACCATGAATTATATTTTGTACATTTCCTACCGTAAATATATCAAAGCTTAATTAATATGCATTGCATATTTAAAGTAATATGCATTGCTACAAACTTCATTTGGACAACTTTAAAGGCAATTTTCTCAAAAAAATTTTTGCACCCTCGTATTCCTTCAAATAGATGTATCTTGGTCACATATTGTCCTATCCTAACAAACCATACATCAATGGAAAGCTTATTTATTCAGGTGATATATAAATCTCAATTTTGAAAAATTTAACCTTATGACTGGTTTTGTGGTCCAGGGTCACATTTATGCATATATTAAGAGCTGCTGCTGTTTCTTTGCAGCCTGTCAAATATAATTTAATTATCAGAACAGTGCTTGGGGTGAAATTGCCACCAAAATCAATAAAAATGCCCCCAAAATTTGAGATATTCTGTTAAAAATGCCTGTATATGAGTTTTTGTTTTTAATACTTATAATATATGATATAGTCAATATGTGATATATAGCCTACATCCCATGAGCAAGAGTGCCGTTTTCCCCAAATATAGTGTTTTCACAATGTGCCAACCTTCAGCCACAATGGCGGTACAGAACATAAACAACCCTGTTGAAAAAAACAGCATATGCTGGTTAGGTAGGTTTTGATGCTGAGATGCTGGTTTAAGCTGGCCCTTTGCTGGTGCTTTGTAAGGGACCAGCATAAACCAGCAAAGGACCACCTAAAAACCTACCTAACCAGCATATGCTGTTTTTTGCAACAGGGAATGCCACTGAACCGAACAGAACACACATATTTTGCTGATTATTGCTGCTGAAAATGGTCTATTATTGTCATGTTTTGGGCTGTACTAATCGGTCGGAACAGGAAAAACATCTGGAGTACTATAGACTGCCAAAAGAGAAGAGTACAAAAAACTGTGAGGAATAAAAGGTGTTTGTAGTTGGCAAACTAAACCAGGATTTCCAGGGCAAGAATCTTGACAACATTTGTGTTTGTTCTTATCAATTCCAGTCAGGTCGGTAAAAATATTAGGCTAATATCTTAAATAATACTCCTCCTACCTACCTTTACCATCTATTTACTTTAGTTTGTTTAAACATTGTGCCCTTAATTTCCTGCTCACTAAATCCTTCTCTATGATTTAACAGCTTCCACACGTTTTTCTGTGGTTTAGACGGCATGAATTAGCAAAACAACGTCTTCAGTAGTGCATTATCCTTGCAATGCATGCTTTTGTTTACATCCGAGTATCTCCATAATGTCCGCACATCCGGGTACTTGACCAAACAAGTGCAAACGCAAAAAGGTATCATGACAATTGTTAATGTGACACTGATTTTACACAACAGTTCAATAAACAAGATATTAAGTGACTTACATTTTAGACACTCTTGTCTTCTTTCGCTCCATTTTGCCACCGAAAATAGTTCCAAACAGAAACCTTTTGAGTATCTTCAAGCAATAGCAACAAACGGTGTTTCGTTCTTGAGTTAATTAGTGTTTCGGGTGAGTCTGTGATTCAATGACTCATTCATAAAGACAGCAGTTGCTCAGATCCTGAATGAATCATCAGTTTTGAATGAATCGACTCGACTGAATGGATGATTCAATTACAAAGACCTGTCGCCACTGATCTATAATAGTGAATTATATATATAGATCAGTGCCAGTCGCCACCTATTGGAGGTTTTAGTTACGCACCTAAAGTATGATTTCAATTTTTTCTAATGTTGTAATGCCATCTCAGAGCTTTAAACATACTGACTTTATTTAGGCTATTTCAGAAACAGATTTAATTTAATTTAATCAATGTATTAATTTAAATGTAAGAGCTTGAACAAAAAGATGAGTCATTTAATTGCTCTTACAATAATGCCTGTAGAAAAAAATAAATCCCCATAATGGGAAAGATAATTTTTGTAATTGATCAGAAAGTGCTCTTAAATTTACATTTCTAAATGTGCACCTAAACATTTTTATTTGGAGCACAACAACTTCTCAAGAAAAATGTAAGTGCCCTGCCATAGCTCCTCCATATTAACTGAAGGTGCCTCCATATGTACTGCAGTGCACGCTGGAGCACTTCTGACCTCTGCTGCATATCCAGGGAATCACACTGCTGTGTTTCCATTTATTCCCTTTGAGAGTATTTGTCCACGTATATTTTGTTGGCTATTTCATGAACATTTTTCCATATGTCTCTTTAAAACATTCTTTTATTAAGTAGGAGAGAGCATATAAGTTAAGCAGGGGAGAATAACTACATGCAATACATTATTATTATAATCCAAAAATGGGAGTTCTGATATCATTTACTCAACCATGTCACTTCAAATCTGTTTGACATGCTTCCATCCGTGTAACACAAAAGGAAACATTTACCAGAATGCTCAAGCTGCTCTTTTCTATACAATTAAAGGAAACAGTGACTCCAGAAAGGAAAAAAAGCACCACAAAATGTCTAATTACAAAACTAAATGTAATTCCTTCAATGCATTAAAAATAAAAAACTTCTTAATCAGTATCTTGTTCTACCACACAAGATATTTAGATAACCTTAAATTTGTCTGAGATGTCAGTTATTAAGGGTTTGTCTTTGTTTTTCTAGGATGCAATATGTATTTTGTCTTGTTTTATAAACTGTAAAGGTATCGAATGGAAATACCACAGTATTTTGATGCATGGAAAGCTGATAAGAAATACTTCTTCAAAGTTGGCATTAAATACATAAAATATTTGCATTTTTAAATATTCATTTGTCACATCACAGGACCAATGAAATAAACCAGTGACTAAAAACTGTGAAAACACGCAAAATAAATGGTGACCACATAAAGCGAAAGTATTTATACCCCTTTAATTTTTGATGCTGCCTTATGTTAAACTGCTTTAAATTACTTGTTTTCCCCGCATCAGTCTACACTTCATACACCATAATAACAAAGCACAAAACAGGCTTAATTTATTAGAAATAAAAAATGCTAAATAGGCTAAAAATGCATATCAAAGCAAAAACAAGCCCTGTGATCAAAATAATTGCCTGTAAAGGCACAGATATGGGAAAGAGCTCAGAAAAAGCATGTAGCCTCCATTATCCATAATGTAAGACACTTGGAACAATTAGGATTCTTCCCAGAGATGGCCTCCTGGCCAAATTGAGCAATTGATGGAGAAGGGGCTTGGTTACACTGGTGACCAAGAAGCTGATGGTCATTCTCGTTGAGCTCCATAATCATATATGCAGATGGAAGAAACTTACAGAAAGACAAACATCGCTGCAACACTCCATCAATTCGGTCTTTATGGTGCCGTTTTTCCAGTGGTTGGGACTGAGGTGCTCATCAGAGTAGAAGAAAAGCTCAGTGCACCAAAATATTGACATAGCCTTAATGAAAACCCAGTCCAGAGCATTCACAACCTTAGATTAGGCATAAGGTTCACCTTCTAGCAGGACAATGACACTAAGCACACAGCAAGAGTGGCTTATAGACAACTCTGTGAATGTCCTTGAGTGGCTTAGCTTGAACAAACAAATATTTCTGGAGAAACCTGAAAATGTCTACCAGATTGATTGAAAGGTGACGAGGTGAGGTGAAGAATAGCAGATAATTGCTAAATGTTGATGAGCTTGTCGGATTACACCCAAAAAGACTTGAGGCTGTAAAGGTGCTTGAAAGGAGTTCATTACTGAATACTTCTGCAATGTACTTCTTTTTGAGGTTTTTTTTTTGTTGTTGTTGTCACAGTACTGTTTTTTGCTTTGTCATTATGGTGTATGGAGTATAAATAGATGTGGGGGGGAAAAATAATTTAAAACAGTTCAACAAAAGGCTGCAACATAACAAAACGTGAAAACAAATGAAGGGGTATGAATACTTTCGCAAGGCACTGTATAGACTTCCAAATACACAGTCACTTATGTTTTATAACTACCCATGGTTATACACTATTCTAAGGTTCTTCAAAGATTAGTATATGCTCAATAAAACAAGGCAATGCTCTGAATTTTAAGTTAAAGGTAAAAGCCTTACATATATTTTTAATAGATCTACATCTACTTTTACACATCAGATGAAGCAAAAGGTGGTAAGAGTGACATTTATTGTAGTCGAGTCGTTACAAACAAGATTAACCTGATGAACTCCAGTTATCTTCACATTACATAGAATGGGTCTATATTGCAAACACAATACCGCAACAGGAGATATTTCACATTATATTGCTCCACACAAACACAAACACAAAATGATTCAGTCATACCCTCTCTATGACTGAACACTGTATCAAACTGAATGTATGTCTTGCATTTGATTTAGATGTAAAATATTATTTTTTTGCTTTGTTTCTGTGTTCCCTGTAGTAATTGTACTTTATTAGACAACCTGACACAAATGTGGACACAGTCCTTTATGGACAAGAGAAACAACTACAAAAAGATTTCGAAGGACAGTTTAGTCTTAAAAAGACACTCTTGTGGAGTTAAAGGGGTCATATCATACATAAAGTTTTCCCTGAGGTCCACTTATGAATTTTTGCACTAATAACAATCCTAATTTTACTTGCATGAACGTTTTTTAACTGTTCTGACTTTGGTCAGTCATGCAATTATGTATTACTTGGTCTGACATCAGAAATATTTAGGCCTAAATCTAAAACAAATGCATTTGAATCATATGTAAAAAAATTTCCATCGGTTTGGATTACACAGTTTAAACATAAATAAACTTAATAAATCTAATGTGATGCATATTTGTCAGATTTATGCTGATTTGTGCATGCAATTCAAACACATAAATCTTAAATTTAGGTCTATATATATTATAGGCCTCTATAGGAGTTCAGAATACGTTGTTCTTTTTTTAAGAAGAAAGCTTTGAGTTCTGAAATGTATATCATTCTGAAACATACTTTCATAGAGCATCAGGCTCTTTTATCTAAGAATATCAAGAACAATTTGATTCCTCATGATATGACCCCCTTAAATATGTGAAGACAGAGAAACAGAGACAGACAGTCTGGTTTTGTGGTGAAACGGGACAAACACAGAGGCAGAAGAGGCTGTTGCCCATCACAGGAGGAGACAAGAGGCGTGATTGGGCTACAGTGCTAGTGGCAGCGGCTTCAGCCAATCGGTGAGCTGCCAAATGTCACATGTCACAGTGTGCTGGTGGAGGAGGAGGCCAGCCGTTTCCCTATGTATATTCTGAGAAAGAAACAGACAGAAAGAAACAATCTGTCATCTTTTGTCTTATGTCAGATGGCATCTGAGTTTTTATATATGCAGTTTTTTTAGCTAACATCAATGCATGTAATGAAAATGAATGTCAAAAATTGTATTTGTATGGCTCAATACAACATTTAAAAAAAGTCTGAACATCACAAACATTTTTCAATTGTCTGTGATTTATTGCAAACACAGGCATATGGGATTAGAGAGCTGCGACGGGACCCCGACTTTATGCAGGGACACACTCACAATCATATTCAGACTATATTTGATCTGCAGTGATGTTTATGAAGCAAAGATGGGACAGAAGTCACATCTAAAAAGTGTACACTAACGTTCAAGGATTTAAGGTCAGTATTATTTTTTTTAAAGAAATAATCAAGGACATTAAATTGATCATTTATGATGTTACAAACGATTTTTTTTTTTTCATCAAAAAACTATCAGAAAATAAAACGTATCAGGGTTCCCACACAATTATGAAGCAGCACAACTGTTTTCAACACTGATAATAATCAGAAATGTTTCCTGTGCAGCAAATTATAAAAATTCATGTGACACTGAAGACTGGAATAATGATGCTGAAAATTCAGTTATGATCACAGCGGGGAAAAAATCCACTTCAAAATATTACAATAGAACAGAGTTCATTTTAAAATTGTAAAAATATTTCACAATATACACTTCCATTCAAAAGTTTTTGAACAGTAAGATTCTTAATGTTTTTTTTTTTTAAGAAGTTCCTTCAGCTCACCAATCCTGCATTTATTTGATCCAAAGTACAGCAAAAACAGCAAAATCTTGAAATACTTTTTACTATTTCAAAGCTGAATTTTTACCTTTATTACTCCAGTCACATGGATCCTCCAGAAATCATTATAATATTCTGATTTTTTCAGGTTTCTTTGATGAATAGAAAGCTAAAATAACAGTATTTATTTGAAATAGAAATATTTTGTAACATTATAAATGTCTTTATCAATTTAAAGCATCCTTGCTAAATAAAAGTATTTTATGGTATAGTGTACAATGCTATAAAAGCTTTTTATTTAATAAAATAAATGCTGATCTTTGGATCTTTCTACTCATCAAAGCATCCTGAAAAAATGTCTTCAACTGTTTTAAATAATAATAATAATAATTATTATTATTATTATTATTATTATTATTATTATTATTATAATAAATGATCAGCTTTGATCACAATTTTGATCACAAGAATAAATTACATTTTAAAATATATTCAAATAGAAAGCAGTATGCATATAAAATGCATTCTTGTGATGCAAATAAAAAAAAATTCAAAGAACGGAGCTTCATTTTAAAATGTTCCCAGAAAAATCTCTTTACTCGTATTTACGGTCAATGTATTACTTTAGATGTACTTCATAAATAACAGAAATGTATTTTAGTGAATCACAGAAGAGGACAAATAAAGAGAAAAGTGTTAAAAGACAAGACGAACAAACACAAATGCTCAATCTAATTCTGTCATGGAACATTGCAGTAAATCACATTATCAGTATGTCAACCACTGCATTTTCAGAAGTGACTTTCATATCTCATTCCCATGCAGAACAATAATGTTGAGCATTCACTCATGCATTTAAATGCATAAACATTCCCAATCACAAACAAATAAAAACAGATTGCTGTCACTTTTGATAGCAAATGTGTACTAAGATGTTTGAACACTACCTGTCTAGCAGTGTATTTAAATTCCAAGTGCTGTCAGCTGTGTGACTTTTAATGCAAATCGGCCTCATAATGGGATCGAAAAGGTGTGTTTAAAGGCTCTTTCCCAGTCAACATCAATCATCTTTTGCATTAAAATAAGTGGCACAGCCATAGACTCGCAGTGAAGCATGACTTCAATGGGGCTCTACGGGCCGTATGTCCACAGATCCTGCTTTTAATTATGCAATTACCTATAATTCTATCAAATATTGAAATGTACAAAGGGTAATATATACACTATTTATGCACAGATAAACTTCATTGATGCATTTGAAGAAATTTGCCCACATATGCTTCCTGTGCAGTCTTAAAGCAAATGATTTGCAATTAGGCTACATTCAAATGAAAATATTAAAAGACATGATGAAATATGAGAAAAGTCTCACCCCAGACCCAGTGTCAGAGCGTGTGAGGCGAGCAGAGAGGGCAGGAGGATGAGGAGCACGTCTGAGGAAAACAAGCCCCTCTTCATCACCTCAGCCTTCCTCACGCTCAGAGAGCCAGACTGCTTTGGGTGATGAAACACAAACTCCCTAAAGACAGAAAGAGAGAAATATCATGGTCATTCTATAGATTTTTTTATATATTTATGAATTTGGAACATGTGAAATGTAAGACACTAAATATATATTCGATCCAATCCAAAGCTGATTTAAGAAGAACAATCTGACAGTCAATGTCACACATTTACCAGTTGATTAGTCACATAGAACTTATTTATTAAAACATTTCTTATTAATTTTACATCAACATTTCTTTGTTTTTCAAATTAAAAAATTCTAAATTGCTTAAACATGCTTGCTTTCATTCACAGATTTTCATTCGTCCTTTAATACATTTCATAGGTTTCATAAGTCAGGCTTTAAAATTGACCAAGCGTGCACCAGGTGAACCTGAAGGTGTTTTAAGATAAATTTCTCCGAAACAGATTAAGCCAAATTCAGCATTGTAATCCCAGTTTAAATCTCATCTATCCTATCATTTAAAGCTTGCTGCTATAATGCAGTCACACTGGACCTCATCCGTGCAAATGTAGGAATGCAAGCATACAGTCAAACCAAAATTTATTTAGACACCTTCAACATTTCTCACATTATCACCGTTTATTCACTATAGTTCAAAAAATGGCAATAAAATATGACAAGAACTCAAGAGTTATACTGTGTCTTAACAAATTCATCTTGATAATGCCATCCTTCTGTTAGGCTCACAAATGAATTTTTAAATTAGAATTTTTGAATTAGAATTTTTGAATCTGAATTTGAATTTTTGATTTTGAATTTTTGACTGTCTCACAAATAAAAAAAAATAGGTTAAATAGCTGTAAGCTGTTAAATTTAACTACACAATAAGATAATTCCAATTTAAGTCAACCAATTACCAAGCAATGCCCAATTTTGTTCAGTCTGTGGTGTAAAACGTTGCATTAGCAATTAACGAAAAAACACTTAATTAAAACAATTTAAAAAAGTGTCTAAATAATTTTTGGTCCCAAATTTTTTCCACTTTATGAAGAATTTTTGGGTATAATATGTCACGGCTTACTTTATTTTGCTGTTCTCACAAAAAATGAACTATAGTGTCCTACACCCACTAGTAAAAAAAATTATATCTGCTGTCTGAATACTTTTTGGTTTGACTGTATATGAAGAAATTTCACTTTTTTAATGGAAGACATTTAAAAACACCACAGATGTTTAAAGCAGTGCAATGCAACCAAGATAAACATCAAACCCACATGGTTGCAAGATTTCGAATTATTATTATATTTCATTAGTGATTTAGAAGTATATTGGCAACAGTGTACATCATTGTGAGAATCTATAACATCCTGTGTCCCTTGTAATATGTCTCTAAACATAGTGTTTTTATGTTGTCTCTTATATTTGGAATATAGTCAATGACGTAATAAAAAGATCATGAGACAGGCTGTCTGTTCTGTCTGTTTCCTTATAAGGATGACTTGTGCCTTTTCATATTTCTGCTAGCAGCCTAATATTTCACTTCCCTAAAATCACTATATATATATATAGGTGAATTCAGGTTGTTTGGGACACCTTTTCCAAGTCATTTCAATGACAAAAAGTGTCCCAATCAACCTGAATTCACCCTATATATATATATATACACTATACCACTTTCCCCAATAAAGAAGCTTTGGTTGAATTGCACCACTGTGTGTCATATTCATTCTTGGCTCCAGGGACCTGTCTCCTGTGCTATATCGCTCAAGCCAGATCAAATCTCAGTGATAAAAGAATATAGAATACTTTTTATTCTAACAATCATCCTGCATCATATTAGCTGATTAAAACCCAATACTTGTTTCTTACTAATTTGGGGTGCTTTCTCAGACAATATTATGCATTTCGTAAAATTTTTGATTTTGAACTATTGTAAGGTCTTGTATAATCCCTTAATCAGCAAAAAAAAAAAAATGCACAAAGACATGATTCCTGTCTTCCTCTGATCCACATTACAACTATTTGTTCAATTCTAATCTCATTTTCACATGCATGAATGATTTCAAGGTTAGAATAATGGCTATCGGCACACAAAAATGCAAACATAGTGCAGATGTTTTCTCTTTTATCTGTGGGACTAAAGTTTTTTAACATTAAATTGAGTATTTGAACATATGTTTCCATTTTTTTGCAGACTGCAAGTAACAAAGCATTTTGAAACTTTTTTGACATTTGACTGTTTTTGCTATTTTGTTAAGTGCATTAAGTTACATATAACCATTCAGAGAGACCATTTGCCGACCCTGACTAAGGTCTTTAATGTGAACGTTTTTGTGATCAGGCATTTCAAACTGAACGGACGCACTAAATAACTTTACAGCAGCTCTATTTCTAAATATTGATTTCAAATAACCTTTGAAATGTTTTTCCAGCAAGATGTATATTTGCACAGTGTGTTTATGCATGGTCATGAAAACAGACATTGACAAAGCAAAGCTTTTTGTGCTTTCTCAAAGCTTTTTGCTTTTAATAGCATCATGACATCAGAGCAATCTCTACTGCTAAAATCTGCAATCCTACATCATTAAATGTTGCGATTCAAAAAGTTTGACAAGGTTTTAGCTGTAATGACATGTGAATTAAGAAGTTTCTCCTCTAGAGAGCGAACTCATCCATTCGTTAAAGACTCAGATTCGCTGACTCATGGTGTGGCTTGCAAGCTATTTTTGTGTGGTGACTAAATGATCCTCTCTGAGATTTAAGCAGAGGTATGCAGGGCTAACGGAGGTCAAACGCTCCACTGCAAGACCTGGCAATCTGTGAAGCGCTATGTTGTTCTGAAAGGACACTTCAGCACTAGGGATATGCCGGTATCAAATTTTCATGTTGCGATAAATCGATAATGTTTTTATCACGGTGTACGGTATTATCACGGTATTGAAATTTAGTTGCAAAAAAGTGATGTCATAATACAGTAAAAAAATTCTGAACATTAAAACACAATAAAGCAATACACAAAAAAATGTATAAAGTTCAAAATTTTACACAGATTAAAGTGCAAAAGAATTAAAAGACCAATAGGTATCGCTTTACAGTAAGATCTTATTAGTTAATTATTATTAGTTAACATGATCAGTAAACAAAAGCTACATTTGATACAGAAGTTATTAATCTTTGTTAAAAATACAACTTTTAGTTCATGTTAGCTCGGTTTATTTAAAAAAAAAAAAAACTTTGATTTTAATTTTAATTTGATTATTATTATATTGGAATTATCTAAGATTAATGCATGTTTAGAATAATTTTTCATTGGGAGTTTATGTTAACTAATTAATTAAGTAAGTAATGTTAACTAATGAAGCCCTAAAGTAAAGTGTGACCGAACAATAAAGAATCACTTAGAATACACTTTCAAACAGTATCTAGGGCATGTTGTAGTCCAGATTAAAATGTAAAGGCTATTTATGTAAATAAATAGCCTATGGAGTCTGAATATTTAAGTATTTGGTGTTGTGATAAACACCACTGCAAATACAAAAATCTAAATGGCTAAATAAATCATTTAAATACGTTTTAGAAAGTAGCGCAGCTGCTTTGTTTCTGGGTTAACGTTGTATTTGCGGTTTAGCGCCATCTGCTGTCAGAGAGTGAATGACACTTTCACTTTAATCCGGAGCGTCCCTTAGGCGTTCTGCCATGTGCTTCTGTTTACATCACGCATCTTCGACGCAGTTTACAAGTGTGTTGTGCATTTAACCAGTTAATGGGAAAAGTATGCTTAAAATGCTTTCAAAATTCGGAATAACTTTTAATAAACAATTATTTTCGGTATTTTGAAATGCCCACAATAACAATACCGTGCATATTCATTATCGTGATATATCGTATTACCGAATACCGGCACATGTCTATTCAGCACACAAGAACACCTCATTTATTTTCTCCCATAATGCCATATGGTACTCATGACGTATTTGCATCCTTAATAAGTGTAATTTTATTTAAGACAGCAAATTGCCATCATGTGCAAAAAGAAAAATTAACTCAACATGTTTTTCATCTTTATTATTGAGACATCGGATGCAAAATTCACTTTTGCATGGTGTTTGCACATAAGTGTGTGGACACAACCACCCTACAATCCATTCACAATCTCCCCCCCCCCACAACAAGGCGTTTAAATTTTAGTACTCAAGCCCCACTGGCAGACTCATGTCATGTAATAAAGTTGTACACATCATTTTCTCTGTGCTTGAGCAACTTTAGCAACAACAATGTCTCGTAAGCAATCTATATACAGCTGAAGACAAAATTATTATTATTTTTTTTTTTTAATATTTCCCAAGTGATGTTCAACAGAGCAAGAGAATGTTTTCACATTATTTCCTATTATTTTTTTCTTCTAGAAAAAGTCTGATTTCTTATAGTTGCTTTAATAAAAGAATTAAAAAATAAATAAATAAAAAACTAAGCTAAGATCAATATTATTAGCCCCCTTAAGAAATTATTAGTTTGATTAGCTATAGAACAAACCACTGTTGTCCAATAATTGCCAAATTAACCTAATTTGCCTGATTAACCCAATTAACCTAGTTAAGCCTTTAAATTGCTCTTTAAGCTGAGGATTAGTATCTTGCGAAACAACTAGTAAAATAATATGCACTGTCATCATGGCAAAGACAAAAGAAATTAGTTTAGACTTGAGAGAAAGAATTGTTAATGTTCATAAAGATGAAGAAGGATACAGACGTTTATCAAAGCGTTTTCAAGTGTCAAGAACTGCAGTGAGATGCATTATCAAGAAGTTTAAAGAGACCAACACAGTGGAGAACAAGGCAGGAAACAGAAGATTTCAAAAACTTTGGAAAGAAAACTAGTGAGAGAGGTTTCTAAAGACCCAAGACCCAAAGACCAACAACTGCCAAGACACTAGTGAATGACCTAGCCAAGTCTGGAATTGATGTCTCAACGAAGACAGTCACTACAGCCCTGCACAGGAATGAACTGCAAGGTTGCCGACCAAGAAAAACTCTACTTCTGAAGAAGAGACACCTCCAAGCTAGAATTAAGTTTGCTAAGGACAGCCTGGGGGAATGTGGTGCATACTGGAAACGTGTCCTTTGGTCAGATGAGACAAAACTAGAGCTTTTTGGCCATAGAGACATTGCCTATGTTTGGAGAAAGAAGGGAGAGTCATTCAACCCCAAGAACAGCGTTCCCACAGTGAAACATGGTGATGGGAGTATAATGCTGTGGGGAAGTTTCAGTGCGGTTGGAACTGGGAATCTCGTCAGGGTTGAAGGAAACATGAAAAAGGAAGACTATAAGAAGATTTTGAAAGACAACCTTAGACAGTCTGCAAGAAAACTTGGTTTGGGTCGACATTTTGTCTTCCAGCATGCTAACGACCTAAAGCATACCTCACTTCTGGTGAAGAAATTTGCTAAGGAAGAATGGGCTGTCATTCCTCAGGAGACATGTTTGAAACTTGTTGAGAACTACAGCAAACGACTAAAGGCTGTTATCAAGCAAAAGGGATACGCTATTGACTATTAACATCAGAGGGCTAATAATTTTGACCAGTAGACTTTTTAAAATTCTTGGTTATACATTTATTTCTATTTGTATTACAAACCCTAAAAGCTATAGCTATAAAAGAGAGTTATTTGAAAAATTATGAAATATTTTAATAATAATTTATAATAATTTTGTCTTCAACTGTATATCAACCACCTATAATTTTAAAAGGTGAACTGAAGAGACCAACATGATGCAAGAATGGATGAATAAAAGGTAAATCTTACTTGGGCGGGAGGTTTTCCGGCCGACTGGACCAATCCCACACCCATTCAGCACTTACTCGCCTGTCATTTTCATCCGACTGAAACAGAGCAGACTGTGTGAGTGATAAAGTCATGATAAAGTCTCTAAAAAGCTCAGATTGTTTTTTCTTGATCATTGAGTGACTAATCAAAAACCAACCAATTACCATTGCAAAGTCAGTCTAAATCTGTCCTAATTAAAGTACTGTTGTGATTGTATCCACAATAAGTTCATTAGACTTTCAAAACCGCCATCACTATTCAGCTCATTAGTTATAAATATAAAACAACCTCTGTTATTTTCCAGACAGTATTGTGGAAACTAACATACTCTGACCAGTCCTTCAGATGTCTGTTACCTGTATAGTCACACAATCTGTGCTGCTGCTGCCCTCACTGGCTGGTTTGGGAGATCCAGATGTTCTCGGGGTCACGACCTGTGGAGGACTGATTTCAGAGAGGAAACTTGTGTTATAAAAATAGCAGGCAAAATGATTACCAGAGACTGGATGCTTTGTAATTTCTCCCCTACACACATATACACACTTAGATCGTTGTAATGTTCTCATTTACAGTATAACAAGTAAATTGATGACATCCAGTAACGGAAAATGATATAAAATGAATATAAGCAGGTCTGGGGGGAAAACAATAAGGTAATGTTTAAGTTCATTTCGAAATGTCTTTTAACTGCAGAATACAGTTTAAGATGCTGTTGAGGCCTCACCAGAAACTCTGTAGAAGACACTTCTGGTCAGCAGCATAAGCAAAACTATCAAAAATCAGCTCATTAAAAATCTAAAAAGCATTTACAGTAGCAGATTTTCCCCAGTTTTGACATCAAAACATAAACACATGCACACAAAACAGGCAGACATTGAATAAGCCACTTCCACTTCACTTCCAGAGCAAAACTGAGGTAATAAATATGCTTAGGTAATAAATAAA